>SJYA01000213.1:0-92979 GCA_006410615.1 Neotragus moschatus
GAACAAATCCACTTCCTACCTATTGCTGTGTCTCTAACTGAATTTTTTGCAATGAGACATCAGAGCCTGAAGACATCAGGTCCTGAAGCCAGGCACCATGGATTTTGACTTGGTTCAAGTCCTAGGAGAGAGGAGCTGAAGGACAGGAGAAAAATCAGTGGAAAAAATGTCAAGGAATCCCCCTCATAACCTGCTGGAAAATCTGCTAAATGCCTGACCTGTGCTCCCAGTTTTCATTGGCCTGATACTTGGCACAAAGAAGATTAAGGACAGGAGAACTCCCACCCGCTTGGGCAACAGCCTGGAGCCCAGGAGATAGTGGAGGCTTTGTGACACACTGGGGAGTAGCCCATGCCAGAGTCCCTCAGTTGCACCCACTGCCACTCACTTGTTCAAGGGGGATTTGAGAAAACAGAAAACAAGAAGCAAGAGATATAAGGGAATTAAGATTTTGTTAGGCATATGTCCTTCCAGTCATAGGAGTGAGGACCTCCTACCTTAACTGAAGGTCTTCTGGAATCTGAGACTGAGCCAAGTGAGCTTTTGCTGAGTTTGTTTTTCACTGTCCCAGTTTCTAGTACACTGGGCTTCTTGTTACTTCCCCTGCACTGGGTTTTCTTTATCTTANTGAGGACCTCCTACCTTAACTGAAGGTCTTCTGGAATCTGAGACTGAGCCAAGTGAGCTTTTGCTGAGTTTGTTTTTCACTGTCCCAGTTTCTAGTACACTGGGCTTCTTGTTACTTCCCCTGCACTGGGTTTTCTTTATCTTAAGCTATCCCAGCAGTGAAAGCCTGGAGATTTCACTGAGTTTGGCTCCTGCTGTGCTTGGCCTCCTCCTTTTAGGGGCTGAGCTGAGGTTGTTTCAGACAGGTTATATCTGAGAATGGCACCACAGGCATCAGGGGAGTGTGTGATTTCTTCAGTTCTGTCTCATCACAACAAAATTTGAAGCAATGGACTAGCATTACACCCCTCAGATGGACCAGTGTTACAGCTCCATGTTCCAGCTCAGTTTTATTAGAAAGTTAAAAGAAAATACATCCTTGAGGCATGAGGGCATGCTGATCCAAAAGACCCAAAGAGAAGAGAGGCCCAAATCCTTCTAGGCTTCCTCCTTTTATACATTTGTCTTCTCTCCCCTGAGCCTGCTGTATGTAAATTGGGCTAGAGAGGATGGCATTTGTTTTACTTGAAGTCCTCACTCTGGTTCTCAGACCTTCCTTTGTTCTCTTTTTGCCTGCTTTTCCCTTCTTTGTCTTTTAACCACCACCATTTTGGACTCCTTTTTTCTTATTCTAACTACCTAACATTTCTAACCTAAACAATTGTGTGTGTATAAGCACTGTGGGGAAAAGAAAAATTTCATGATACTATGAGCGAGTCTTTGGTAGATTGTAAAAATGGCTATAAACAAATGCATTCATGCCCTTATAATGTGCCATTGCACATCTTTTCATCAAGAAGTGGATCCTAATTCTCACCAAAGTGGATCATATGCTTTGTTTTGGCAAAAGGCCTTTAACAAATATGATGCAAGGAGAGGCTTGAGAAACATTTTCTCATTAAGACTTTCTCTGCCCTCCTATGTTCATTGTATCATTATTTCCAATATCTGAGAAATGGAAACAACCTGAATGCCCATAGGGCTTCCCTGGTGGCTTAGGCAGTAAAGCTTCTGCCTGCAATGCGGGAGACCTGGGTTCCATCCCTGGGTCGGAAAGATCCCCTAGAGAAGGAAATGGCAACCCACTCCTGTACTCTTGCCTGGAAAATCCCATGGACAGAGGAACCTGGTAGCCTGCAGTCCATGGGGTCGCAGAAAGTTGGACACAACTGGGTGATTTACTTTCACTTCCAAGTGCCCATCAAAAGATGAATAGACAAAGGAAAATAAATATAATGGAATACTGTTTATCCATAATAAAGGAGAAAATCTAAGTCAAAGCCCCAGTTGGTAGCAGAGACAGTGGCTGCTCACACATGTGACTGAGCCTAGCTGAAACCAGCAGAAGACGCACACATCTAAGCCCAGGTCCAAGTAATTACTCATAGAATCATGAGTTAAGTAACTGATTTCTCCTAAACCACTAAGTTTTGTTATGCACTGAAAGCTAGCTGAAGTAGAGCATGCTGAGTGGGTTGAGTTGTAGTTGTTCAGTCATGTCCAAATCTTTGCGATCCCATGGACTGTAGCCCAACGAGGCTCCTCTGTCCATGGAATTCTCCAGGCAAGAATATTGGAATGGGTAGCTATTCCCTTCTCCAGGAGACCTTCCTGACCCAGGGATCAAACGTGTGTCCCCTACATTACAGGCAGATTCTTTACCATCTGAGCCACCAGGGAAGCCCAGGGAAGCCCCAGTAGAGCATGTTCAGTTCAGTTCAGTCGCTAGACTGCAGCATGCCAGGCCTCCCTGTCCATTACCAACTCCCAGAGTTTACTCAAACTCGTATCCATTGAGTTGGTGATGCCATACAATCATCTCATCCTCTGTTATCCCCTTCTCCTCCCGCCTTCAATCTTTCCCAGCACCTTTCCAATAAGTCAGCTCTTCACATCAGGTGGCCAACGTATTGGAGTTTCAGCTTCAGCATCAGTCCTTCCAATGAATATTCAAGACTGATTTCCTTTAGGGGAATGTTAGGGAGACTTAATTTAACCTGTAGAATCCTGGGGGCTTTTCTGAGGAAAGTGTCTAAACAATGAATATAAGAGAGTCAACCAAAGAATGGAAGGGGGAATATATTCAGAGAGAGATAAAAGCATGTGTGAAATGAGAAAGAACTTGATATACTTAAGAAAATAGAAGGATGAAAATTTTCTTTCTTCAGATTTTACATTGTTCCAGAATACCAATTCTTTCTCCGCCATGTTTCCCTATATACCACCTCAGACATAAGTTTTAATAATTAGGTTTCTATCTCATTTTCTGTTTGTCCAGCAGACAAAAACTCCAGATTTGCTACCACTGGGTTGCTCTTATTTTTATCATGCTCTTTCCCAAAGGATTGCAGTGTTCCTCTGAACTTGAGTTTGCTGGTTAGGTTCTTGCTACTTATTGATAACATTTCTGATGCACATTTCTTAACATGGCTTGGAGAACTGACATTCCTAGATTTCCTTCTCTACAATTTTTCATACCACCACACTGTACAAGTCTGTATGGAAAAAGTAATTGTGAAAGATGGTCATTCAGATAAGTAGTTTGATAGATGATCAGTTGATCAATGATAAATAAATGATTAATGGAGAGATAGATGTTAGGTAGGTAGATTGATAAATATGGACAATTAGATGAAAACAGCAAGTTAAAACATCTATAATGTAATCCCATTTTTATAAAAAACAAAATAATATTATAAGCAACCTGTGTACTTACAGACATGCACACATATATACATCAAACATACAGAGGTTGCTTCTGCTTATATAGTCCCAGAATTATAATTCTTTTTGTTTTCTATAATTCTGTATTGTTTGAATACATTGATTTAAATTTTCTATGTAAGACTCACTCAGGATGTGTGTGTGTGTATGTGCGCCTGCGTGTGTGTGTGTGTATTTTAGTTAAATTAGCTGCTGAGATATAAATAAAAAAGGTACATTTTCCTTGGCCAGCTAATGAAGATTCATGTCAGGCACTTATATTTATGGTTAAGAGTAGCAGAGTTGACAGGGCTTGAAGATGCAAATTTATGTGAGTCAATGTCAAGAGAGATGAACTAGTTAAAATCTGAGTGTGGTATTTACACAATTTGCAGCATACCACCCATGAAACCTTAATAGTCTCACTGGGTTAAAAGTATTTTATTATAAAAATCTATGCCTACAAATTGATTCTTTCTGTTTTTCTAAAACAAAAGTATATAAAGACTAATTCAAATATGCTTTTTTTAGTTAAGTGTTGCTATGATTGAATTTTTGTCCCTGTAAAGAGGGAGCAGGTAACATAGGAATATGACCGAATATTTTGCTTTTCTTAATGGAGCCAAAGTCAAAAAAATATAAAAAACAAGAATCATAGTTTTTAGCATCTCTCTCCCTTATATGTAGACATGTAAGAAATATGCTTAACATATGCTCACACATCTGATCACATTACAGTTACCTTGTGAGGTTGTAAAGCAGGTGTTATTATCCTCCTTGGTTTTATAGTTGTAGAATCCAATGCGCAGCATTAAAGGACTTATCTAGGGTTACACACTGGGTCAGTTGACTGTTTTTGCAAAATCAATAAAATAATTCTTTGGGTAAGTTTAAATTATTCCTCCAGGGACAATTTCAACTGAAGACATATTTCTTTTCATGAATAGTTTCTTTACAGGACAGGTTAGTACATGGGGACAGTTTTATTACAAAGTATTTGGTCAAATTAAATTTGATTTTCTAGATGACTAAATAGCCATTTATTAAAGGTAAAGATTTTAGATAATATGAAAAGGTCAGGTAAGAGCTGAAATATGTAAATTTTGTGTTACCATTCATTTTATGTCAACTATTTCTTCATTATGTGTGGAGAATTTGGAGTTGATTTCCCTCATAACACTCAGGAAGTATGAGAGTGTTTCATTTTATATTGACGAAATCAATAGAAATTCAGGCTTTCTTTACAGAATAACCATCTTNTCAGGTAAGAGCTGAAATATGTAAATTTTGTGTTACCATTCATTTTATGTCAACTATTTCTTCATTATGTGTGGAGAATTTGGAGTTGATTTCCCTCATAACACTCAGGAAGTATGAGAGTGTTTCATTTTATATTGACGAAATCAATAGAAATTCAGGCTTTCTTTACAGAATAACCATCTTCAAGCATCTAAATTGTTTTACAGATTTTTATTACTCATACTTTTCAACAACCTTGTGAATATGGTGACAATATTAACTTAAAATGTAAACAGGGAAAAATATTTTATGCATAGCAAGTTAAATGACTCCTCATATATATAGATTTTTATATTCCTCACAGCTTCATGAACTATTAGTTTAAAATGATACTGTTGACTTTCTTCTGTGTCCTCTGTTTGTTATTAAATATTTTATGTGTATTTAATACTGATTACAATTCTGGAAAAAATGTAGGGATAAAAATTTTATATCAGATCATAGCATAAATTCATTCTATTAGGTATTTCTATTTTTAAACAAAAATTCTGCATGTGTAATATAATTAAAATATTTTGTTCATCTCTGAGGATTAAATTTTCATCTAATTCATTTTATTTAATTTAAAAGTAATGCTCATTTGTATGACTTTTCATAAATATCTCACTTGTATGAGTAGTTTAGGAGTTGAAATAAATACCAAAGAGTTAAAATTTTCCAGAAAATCAGGGCTATCTAGATCTGGTTGTTAAGAAACACATTTATTTTCACTGGGTCTTCTCTTTCCATCAACCCTTATTNCACTAGCTTTGTTTGTAGTGATGCTTTCTAAGGCTCACTTGACTTCATATTCCAGGATGTCTGGCTCTATATGAGTGATCACACCATCATGATTATCCAGGTCGTGAAGATCTTTTCTATACAGTTCTTCTGGTACTGGAAGTAAAAATTATATTTTTAAAAGACTTTTTTCTTTGCTTCTTTATTTGAGTTCTTAAGCTCTTTCTCATTCTCAAAATTGTGTTTTTCATTTTGGTTAATTAAATTTGACAGAGAATATTTGCTTGTGTGTTTTATATTGACAATTTTCATATTTCTAGGTATATTTATTAGCTCTACTCTTTATGGTTCATCCAGCTTTTGGATTGATTTGTTGTCTATCCTTTATAATCTAGTCATATTTATAATATTTATAGTTTTTAAGTTGAATACTTATTTCTCTCATGTTTAATAAGTAAACTGTTTAGAGCTGATTATTTATTCTAATTACAGATTTGGCTATATCCCATACAGTATTATATGTATTACTTTCATTGAATTCAATTATTTTTAAAAGTCATTATTTATAAGAATTTCTAAAAGTGAACATTTATGTGTGTGAGTTGCAATGTTTCATATCTTTATGCTATTACTTTCTAGTTTTATTATAGCTTGGCCAAAATATGTGACTTATAGGGTTGATTATTCAGATGTATTGAGGTTTCAGATATGCGAAAGCAATGTAATCNGTATTATATGTATTACTTTCATTGAATTCAATTATTTTTAAAAGTCATTATTTATAAGAATTTCTAAAAGTGAACATTTATGTGTGTGAGTTGCAATGTTTCATATCTTTATGCTATTACTTTCTAGTTTTATTATAGTTTGGCCAAAATATGTGACTTATAGGGTTGATTATTCAGATGTATTGAGGTTTCAGATATGCGAAAGCAATGTAATCAAAATTTGGTAATGTTCCAAGGGTAATAAAAGATAATTATTCTCTGTACTCTGCTTATATAACTCAGATTCACTGTGGACATATCAGCCTAAACTTTCTCCCTGTACCAATGACCTGCATCCCTTTGCAGGGCCTTTTGTACTATATGGCAGTTGATTAGTTACTATAACAGTCCATTACCAAATCTTTGATCCAGTGAGGCTGAGAACATGGGCTCTATTACTTTAGAAATAGAATTTCTCTATTTAGTTTCTTCTTGAGGTCTAGGAGGACACTATGCCAAAATTTTTATGTATTCAAGATATTTTTCTCTTTAGTCCAGCTTCTATATGAGGTACATCATAGGGCCATTTTCAGCTTGATGCTGCAAAGCCTTTATAGATAAATTCTTTGTGCCTGGGATGTTTTCTATTCAAGGGGGTCAGTGTGCTTTTGGAAAGCCTAAAGTAGCTGCTGATGCATGCTGTGTGCTGTTCCAAGGAAAGTGGCCTTTATCTTAATGTTAGTCTGTCTTTAGTGTAAGCATCCAAACACACCCTGTCAAAAAGAAAATGCTAGGTGTAGGGCATTTGGGCCCAATTGTGCTCTGTTTATATCCTGTGGCTTAAGTACCATCTTCTCAGGAAGGTCAGTTGTGGATAGATTTGTGCTATTCCTTTCAATCTGATCCTTTATCTTCATTTTATATGAAAGAAATTCTCAAAGTTTGTCTTTTATGAATAATATCTTCCCTTATATAAGCTTTCCTTCACTTTTACAGACATTTGATCATTTAAGTCAGGATTTTAAAAACACCAGATGTCATTTTTTGCAGTCTCCTGAGTTGTTTTTACAAGCATTGTGGGGCTGGTTGATATTTTAAAATCCCACCCCCCCAACATGCAAATAACTTAAGTTGGTCTACCAACCTGGAAATATGATTTAACTTTGTAAAATTTACAGTAGCAAGGATATGTATAGCGGACCAAGACGTATGGACAATTGAAATAGAATTATACTTCATAGAATGAAAGAGAAGATAAAAAAATTTGCCCCTAGCTTATCTTTGCCTATACTTACTAAATTGGGAATGTTCAAATTAATCAGAATGTCAAATACTTGGAAGTCCACAGGTACTGAAGTTTTTATTACTTTCTTAAGATATTATGCTAATTTGGCATTTTAGTAGAGACTGGAATTCAATTAGCATTTTTAAATCAATGTCTTCTACTACTATATTTCTGTTCCAAAACCTCAGCAAACAATAACTAATGAGAAAGAAGGGCTACATTGTATTTCCCTATTTCAGAAATCAGTGGACACAAACATCTGTAAGATGTTTATGATACTGAGGGTACTGAAGATGTACAACATTTTTTGATGTACCTAGTCAAAAGTTCTACTTGAAAATTATCAGGCAGTACTTTTTTAAGCCAAAATGGTAAATAGTAAGTAGATAATAGGTAGGTAGATAGAACAATATTGTAAAAACAATATTACTGAACCCAACCTGGAATGTTGGGTTCATGAATCAAGGCAAATTGGAAGTGGTTGAACAGAGCTGGCTAGAGTGAATACTGACATTTCAGGAATCACTGAACTAAAATGAACTGGAATGGGTGAATTTAACTCAGATGACCATTATATCTACTACTATGGGCAAGAATCTCTTAGAAGAAATGGAGTAGCCGTCATAGTCAACAGAAGAGTCCAAAATGCAGCACTTGTATGCAATCTCAAAAACGACAGAATGATCTCGGTTTGTTTCCAAGGCAAGCCATTCAATATCACAGTAATCCAAGTCTATGCCCCAATCAGCAATGCTGAAGAAGCTGAAATTGAACAGTTTTATGAAGACCTACAAGACCTTCTATAACTAACACTCCAAAAAAGATGTCCTTTTCATTATAGAGGACTGGAATGCAAAAGTAGGATGTCAAGAGATACCTGGAGTAACAGGCAAATTTGGCCATGGCGTACAAAATAAAGCAAGTCAAAGGATAACAGAGTTTTGCCAAGAGAACACACTGGTTATAGTAAGCACAGTCTTCCAACAACACAAGAGAAGACTCCACATGGACATCACCAGATGGTCAATACTGAAATCAAGTTGATTATATTCTTTTCAGCCAAAGATGGAGAAGCTCTATACAGTCAGCAAAAACAAGAAAAGGAGCTGACTGTGGCTCAGACCATAAGCTCCTTATTGCCAAATTCAGCATTAAACTGAAGAAAGTAGAGAAAACCACTAGACATTTCAGGTATGACATAAGTCAGATCCCATAAGATTATACAGTGAGAGTGAGAAATGGATTCAAGGGATTAGATCTGATTGAGTGCCTGAAGAACTATGGACAGAGGTTCATGACATTGTATAGGAAGCAGTGATAAAGACCGTCACTAGAAAAAGAAATGGATAAAGGCAAAATGGTGATCTGAGGAGGCCTTGCAAGTAGGTGAGAAAAGAAGAGAAGCTAAAGGCAAAAGAGAAAAGGAAAGATATACCCATCTGAATGCAGAGTTCAAAAGAATAGCAAGGGGAGATAAGAAAGCCTTCCTCAGTGTTGAGTGCAAAGAAATAGAGGAAAAAAATAGACTTGGAAAGACTAGAGATCATTTCAAGAAAATTAGACACCAAGGGAATATTTTGAGCAAAGATGAGTACAATAAAGAACAGAAATGGTATAGACTTAACAGAAGCAGAAGATATTAAGAAGACATGGCAAGAATACACAGACGAACTATATAAAAAATATCTTCATAACCCAGATAGCCATGATGGTGTGATCACTCACCTAGAGTCAGACATCATGGAATGTAAAGTCAAATGGGCCTTAGGAAGCATCACTATGAACAAAGCTAGTGGAGGTGATGGAATTTCAGTTGGGCTATTTCAAATCATTAAAGATGATGCTGTGCAAGTGCTGCGCTCAATATGCCAGCAAATTTGAAAAACTCAGCAGTGGCCACAGGACTGGAAAAGGTCAGTTTTCATCTCATTCCCAAAGAAAGGCAATGCCAGAGAATGTTCAAACTACCACACAATTGTATTCGTCTCATATGCTAGCAAAGTAATGCTTAAAATTCTCCAAGCCAGGCTTCAACAGTACATGAACTATGAACTTCCAGATGTTTAAGCTGGATTTAGAAAAAACAGAGGAATCAAATCAAATTGCCAACATCCGTTGGATCATCAAAGAAATAAAATGTTTCCAAAAAATCTTCAACATCTGCTTTATTGACTGCTTCAAAGCCTTTGATTGTGTGGATCACAACAACTGAAAAATTCTGAAAGAGATGGGAATACCAGACCACCTGCCTGCCTCTTGAGAAATCTGTATGCAGGTCAAGAAGGAATAGTTAGAACTGGACATGGAACAACAGACTGGTTCCATATCAGGAAAGGAGTATGTCAAGGCTGTATATATTGTCACTCTGCTTATTTAAGTTACGTGCAGAGCACATCATGAGAAACGCTGGACTGGAAGAAATACAAGCTGGAATCAAGATTGCTGGGAGAAATACTAATAACTTCTCAGATATGCAGATGACACCAGTCTTATGGCAGAAAGCGAAGAAGAACTAAAGAGCCTCTTGATGAAAGTGAAAGAGGAGGGTGAAAAAGTTGGCTTAAAACTCAACATTCAGAAAACTAAGATCATGGCATCCGGCCTCATCAATTCATCGCAAATAGAGAGGGAAACAATGAAAATAGTGAGAGACTTTATTTTCCTGAGCTCCAAAATCACTGAAGATGGTGACTTCAGCAATGAAATTTAAAGATACTTGATCCTTGGAAGAAAAAACTATGACCAACCAATATGATAGCATATTAAAAAGCAAAGATATCACTTTGCCCACAAAGGTCCATCTAGGCAAAGCTATGGTTTTTCTAGTAGTCATGTACAGATGTGAGAGTTGAAATATAAAGAAAGCTGAGCACCAAAGAATTGATCCATTTGAACCGTGGTGTTGGAGAAGACTCTTAAGAGTCTCTTGGACTGCAAGGATATCCAACCAGTCCATTCTAAAGGAAATCAGTCCTGAATATTCATCAGAAGGACTGATGCTGAAGCTGAAACTCCAATACTTGGGCATCTGAGGTAAAAAACTGACTCACTGGAAAAGACCCTGGTGCTGGGAAAGATTGATGGCAGGAGTAGAAGGGGACAAGAGAGGATGAAATGGTTGGATGACATCACTGACTAGATGGACATGCGTTTGAGTAAGCTCTGGGAGTTGGTGATGGACAGGGAAGCCTCATGCTGCAGTCCACGGGTTCACAAAGAGTCGGACATGACTGAATGACTGAACTGAACTGAATTAGATAGATAAATATATAGCCAGGGCTTATAGGATATAATGTCAGCCACTCAGTCATATCTGATTCTTTGAGATCCCCATGGACTGTAGTCCTCCAGAGTCCTCTCCCATGGAATTCTCCAGCCCAGAATACTGGAGCAGGTAGCCACGCCCTTCTCCAGGTGATCTTCCTAACCCAGGGATTGAACTTGGGTCTCCTGCATTGCAGGCAGATTCTTTACTGTCTGATCCAGCAGAGAAGCCCTGAATATCTTCAATTATATAAATAACTTGGTTGATTTTAGAGCACTGGACTATGGTACCATATGTTTCCTTGTGTAATTTTATATGATCTATATATATACATTATATCTTATTATATTTATATATACATATCATATTTTATTTATATTTGTGTGTATATATATGTATATGTGTGTGTGTGTGTGTGTGTATAATCTTTTTGTCTCCACAAAATTTTTCTGCTACAACAAATAAGAGTAAGAAACCAAACTTGTTCAACTGCAAGAGTGGGTCTAGGGTATTGATGAAAGGATACTGACTCTGCTTTAAATATTCTTTATCGGCCTAAAATTATTCAGATAATTTTGTAGCAAAACCTGGCATTCTCTTTTCCCCCTTAAGGCAAAAAAATGCTGTCTTATAGCAAAATACTCTTTTAAACAGAAGGAAGATGATGATAAGAACTTCAGCTAAGGGAGCCAGTCAGGTTTCAGAGCCTCAACTATAACAGGCTTTTCCATATGCTGAAAGTGAAACCTGATGCAGAATAGAATGCTTCCTCTAGGTAGGACAGCATGCACTGAGTCATAACTCCCATCATTTTCTTGCTGTAAATCCATGAGAACACACTAAATCACACTTATATTCAGTCTCCTCATATGTACATTAGAAGGATAACCAGACCTTCCTCTGAGGTTTGTTGTTAAAAGAGCATTTCTGACATTGGCAGGTAAGTACCAACATTCTTAATATTCTTCAGGCTTAAAGGCACACACCTGCTGATGGAGCTCATCCTAAGCATCCACCTGTTTCAAAGCCCTGGTGTTAGAAGGTCATAGACAGATATATATAAGCATAAATTTTATTTATATTTCAGATGAGGTTCGAAAGTTATTGGTCATCAAATTTGACATATCTGATTGACATCAGTTGGAGAAATTGGTATTTATATTGATAATCATATAAGTCAGAAGAACTCAATAACTATAGATACCGTATACTTCACAAGTGATAATATCATTGTTGCAAAATACAACTGCCAGAAAATATGTCAGTGTTAGTTCAGTAAGCCTGGGAGATTTGGGATTCTGGGCCATGGCTGATGAGAGTTAAAAGACTTGTGACCAAAATAGAGGCCATTTGAATAACAGCAGTGTTTGGTAATGCATACTACATTCTCCTATAAGGATGCTGATGATCTTAATATGGTGATAACAAAATTGATTACTCTTACAATAGATGTTTTTTAACTTTTAGAAATATATTTTCATCTGAAGAATATTTTGAAGAAGGAAATGGCAACCCACTCCAGTGTTCTTGATATGCAGATATGCAGTTACTTTACAAACATTAATATAAATAAAAAAACAAATGTTTTAGAATATATATATGTGTATAAAACAGCACTCATGTTTTACAAATACGAAAAGTAAGGAAAAACCAACTCATACAAAAATTACAATATCAAAATATAAGATAATTATAGACTTATTTTTTAATTTACTTTTTAATTGGAGGAAAATTGCTTTACAGTACTGGTTTTTATGGTGCAACAAACTGAATCAACCATAATTATATATATATACACACACATATATATATATATATATGCGCATCCTCTCCGTTTTGAGCCTCCATCCCTCCCCCACAAGTTTCACCCCTCTAGGTCACAGAGTACCAGGCTGGGATCCCTCTGCTATATAGGAACTTCTCATCACCTATCTGGGCTTCCCAGATGGCACTAGTGTTAAAAAGAATCCGCCTGCCAATGCAGGAGATACAAAGGATGTCGGTTTGATCCCTGCACCAGGAAGATCCCCTAGAGTAGGGAATGCCAACCCTCTCCAGTATTCTTGTTTGGAAAATCCCATGGGCTACAGTCCATGGGGCTGCAAATAGTTGAACATGACTGAGCAACTTAGCACACATACACACACACCAGCTATCTATTTTACACATGATGGTATATATATATTGATGTTATTTTCTCCAAAAGTACCTCTCTCTTTCCCCCACTGTGCTCACAAGTCCATTCCCTACATCTGCATCTCCATTCCCTACAAACAGGTTTGTAAATACCATTTTTCTTGATTCCATATATATGCATTAATATGCAATACTTTTTATTCTTTCTGACTTACTTCACTCTGTGTAACAGGCTCTAGGTTTATCTACATAACTCAAACTGACTCATCATTTTAAATTTTTTATTAAAATAAAAAGATATAGTCTATTTCTGTTGAGTTACAACCCAAAGTTGATATTTTAAGATTCTCAGTTCAGTTCAGTTGCTCAATCATGTCCAACTCTTAGTGAACCCATGGACTTCAGCATGCCAGGCTTCCCTGTCCATCCAACACCTGGAGCTTGCTCAAACTCATGTCCATCAAGTCAGTGATGTCATCCAACCATCTCATCCTCTTTCATCCCCTTCTCCTTTCACCTTCAATCTTTCCCAGCATCAGGGTCTTTTCAAATGAGTCAGTTCTTTGCATCAGGTGGCCAAAGTATTGGAGTTTCAGCTTCAGTATCAGTCCTTCCAATGAACACCCAGGACTGATCTCCTTTAGGATGGACTGGTTGGATCTCCCTGTAGTCCAAGGGACTCTCAAGAGTCTTCTCTAACACTGCATTTCAAAAGCACCAATTCTTCAGGGCTCAGCTTTCTTTAAGATTCTCAGAAAGAGATAATTCTAATGTGTATGAGAGAGAGAGAGAAAATAAGGAATGTTAAAAACAAGATAAAATCTGTTACAGTCACATTCATAAGGTAACAGTAAAGTTGTCACAAGCTATGGCCACTTACTGCACAACAGGATGGGTCAGTCTACCAAGAAGGTTTCTACTGCTTGGAAGTACTGAAGTCTGGACAACTATGTGCAGGCCTACAAGAAGGATAACACTGAAGAGAACGCCTTATGTTTTGAAAAATGTTTAGATAACTTGAAAGTTCTCTTACAATTCTATATTTCATAGCAGACTTTAAAATGTCAAAAGGCAAAATTTGTTTACATAGAATATGTAAACACTGTAATCAGCCTCCTCATATGATATATATTTTAGTTTTAGTTGCATAAGAACCGATATATGCTTCCCTGATAGCTCAGTTGGTAAAGAATCTGTCTGCAATGCAGGAGGCCTTGGTTTGATCCCTGGTTGGGAAGATCTGCTGGAGAAGGGAAAGGCTACCCACTCTGGTATTCTGGCCTGGAGAATTCCATGGACTGACTAGTCCATTGGGTCACAGAGTCTGACATGACTGAGTGACTTTAAGAAGATAACCAATGTAGTCATCAATAGGATCAAATATGACCAAAACTGGCATGAAATCCATGCTTAGAAACTGTTGAAATTAGTAATTTCAATTCCAAATTAGATCATTCCCTTATACAAAATAAAAATATCCTTTGTATATCAAGGAGATTTCAAAATTGTCCTAAACATAGGACATAGGGAAAATATACTTTGAATATGTGGATGATATAGCAATTCCACCATAGTTAGTAGACAGACATATGTCATGGTTCCACTCACAGACGATCTGAAATTTTTATCAATGGCCATTACTCAAGTCTCAAATATATTTTAATTAAAAGTTAGTAGGTTAGGTAAAATCGGCCATAAAGTTAATTTTTCCTACTCAATTTGAAATTCTAAGTGACTTGAAAAACAAAACAAAACAAAAAACCCCTTAAGCCTAAAGTCTAAAGTACTTTTTACCACACCAAATCTATTTAGTATGTCTAAGTCAGATAATTCTCTAAATAATTCACTTAAATAATTGGAGACATTGTCTTGTCTTCCCTTTTGTGCGTGCTAAGTCACTTCAGTTGTGCCTGGCTCATTGCAACCCCATAATCTGTAACCCCACTGTAATCTGCCAAGTTTGTCTCCTTGTATGTTATCTTAAATAATCAATGCACTAAATCAATAAAAATTTCTAATTTAAATTAGAAAAATTTACTGACGTTTATTTTACTTATTTTATTTTGTATCAAAATAAATGAGTCAGTCAGCAATAAATGGATATTCAGGTTCCCATAAATATTTTTTGATTCTTAAAAGGACTTTTTTTCCTTTAGGCAGGGATTTAAAAATAAATAAAATAAAAAAACTTGGGATTCTAAATATCCTGTGTTCTTGTTGTTCCATTGCCAAGTTGTGTCTAACTCTTTTTGCAACTCATGGACTTTTGCAGCACACCAAGCCTCCCGGTCCTTCATCATCTTCCAGAGTTTGCCCAAGTTCATGTCCATTGCACTGGTGATGCCATCCAACCATCTCATCCTCTGTCACCGTCTTCTTCTGCCTTCAATCTTGCCCAGCATCAGTGTCTTTTCCAATGAGTTGGCTTGTCACATTAGGTGGCCAAAATATTGGAGCTTCAGCTTAAACATCAATTCTTACTATGAGTATTTATGATTGGTTTCCTGTTTGATTGACTGGTTTGATCTTCTTGCTGTCCAAGGGACTCTCAAGAGTCTTCTCCAGCATCATAATTTGAAATCATCAGTTCTTCAGGGTTCTGCCTTCTTTATGGTCCAAGACTCTCACATCCATACCTAACTATTGGAAAGACCATAGCCTTGACTATAAGGACCTTTGTCAACAATGTGATGTCTTTGCTTTTCAATACACCATCCAGGTCTGTCATAGCTTTGTCACAGTTTGTAAATGTGCAAAATCACAAAGACCAATTAAAAATCAACAATAAATTAATATAAAATCACATACGCAGCAAGATTACTGATCTATCTTTCCAAAGAAACACTCACTAGGTAAATTAAAGAACACTATTACAGTTTTGGTTTATAATTTTTATTTCTAGTTTAAAAATTACTGAGAAATAAATGAAAAAATAAAATCATCTTTTATTTTCTGTGCTTTGTATTTAGAATCAGTGTCTCAGCTCTCCCTGAAGACTCCTTTTCCTGATACTGTTCTTTTATCTCACTGTCTTGTAGGTTTAAACCTCACAGATTCAATGGTTTTAACATTCATATGCCAAAGACTCAACTGTTTTATTTTCAAACTTTGAATTCTCTAAGGACTCCAGACTCAGTGTTATAATACGTAAACAATATAATGTTCTATAATATGTGATGTTAATAACTTTCTTCTTCTTAAAGTCCTTCTCTTGCTTGATGAATGTCACCCTACCTGTCTCTTTTCTTAAAAAGCTCTTAAGTTATCTAAACCCTGCTATCCTGCTTGGCCTTTTCATAAATTATCTCCCAACCTGTAGATATATTTGTCTACTTTTTGTTCAGTGTGATAACACATATCAAAGACATTCTAACTTAATGGCTTTTCTTTTGCTATTAACTTTATTTTGCCTTTAATGATGTTCTCCCAATCTTTGTGTGGCTATTTTTCTTTTATCATTTAGATTCCAGTTTAAATATCACCACCTCAAAGAGATCATCTTATTCTACAATACATGATTCTAGTTTAATTCTCTGCTCAGCTCTTATGTCTTATTGATATATTTTCAGGTATTTATATTTGGGGAGCTTGGATGGAGAAGGAGATGTTTTCAGTTTTACTTTGTTTATTTCAAAGCATCTCTAGGATTGTTGGACCAAAGTCTCAATAAATAGTCATTGACTGTCTAGTAGCTATTATTAATTGTATTTCAAGTTCTAATTCCAAAGAAACTATAAGACTATTTTTTTCAACTAATTTATTTCATGCTTAGCTTTCATACTTACTCTTCTTCCATTCATTCATTCAACAGGCATGTATTGAATGTCTGTTCTTCATGATATGTAAGACAGGTCACTGCTAAATTTTCAAGTTGCTGCTTCAACCCAAGGTTGTGAAATTGAAAAACAAACGCTAAGAAATGGAATTATTTTTTTGTGCTAGTTTTTCCCCTCTCTTGAAATACTACATTATTGTTTCTTTATTTTAATCTCTAGCCACTCAAGCTTTAGCTAAATTTCAAAGAGCTAAAACTACAAACTGCCTTCGAGAATAATTTATTTTAAGGTCATGCCTGACTAGCTCCATTCACATAGGATATGTCAGTTATATTGTTTACAATTTTCTTTGGGAGATTTGATGGGTACTACTGATATTCAAATTATATGGGGTGCATGTTTGCTTTTTTGAGCAATTCTCTCTTTTTTTTTTTCAACCAGTATCTCCATATTTCATGAACAGTGACTTTTGACTTTTCCAGTGTACATTTGTATTAAAACTCTTGCTTACTTAACTCATTTCTTTAATTCTTTATTTCATTGATATTTAGATGTCTGGAATGGAGAAGGCAATGACAACTCACTCCAGTACTCTTGCCTGGAAAATCTCATGGATGGAGGAGCCTGGTAGGCTGCAGTCCATGGGTCGCGAAGAGTCGGACATGACTGAGAGACTTCACTTTCAATTTCCATTTTCGTGCACTGGAGAAGGAAATGGAAAACCACTCCAGTATCCTTGCCTGGAGAAGCCCAAGGATGGAGGAGCCTGGTAGGCTGCCATCTATGCAAACACGACTGAAGTGATTTAGCAGCAGCAGCAGCAGCAGCAGATGTCTGAACTATTTCAGATTCTACTTGACAAAATAGTTTAAGTAGGTTATTGTGGAAATCTGTACTTGAGACAAGTACTACCCCAGTGCAAATCAATAGGTTGGAGAATTTGTCTAACCATTTGTAATAAAATATAGCAAATTAGATAAATAGAATTACGACTTTATTCTTGGAATGAAAATCAACTATGGAAAGAGTTTAAATCAAAGATTTTGAGAGTATGTACACAACAGAAAAGGAATGGATCTAGGAAAAGTTATACTGGGATAAATATCTATTTATCATCTTACTAACTCATGGGAACCTGTTAGTTAGAGTATTAGATCACTTCTCAAACAGCACTTCTGTCTTTAGGGAAACATTTTCACTTTTCAGATATAATACCTTGAAGAAAGCAAAGAACTAAATAGTCAATATTTCATGAAGCACAAAGGAACATGAATATTAAAAGTACTCATGAACTCATGATTACAGATACAGCAAATTTGAAATGAAATATTTACCTTTATTACTATTTATATGGTCTGTACCTACAGAACATTTAAACAAATCAATCAATTTATTATACAATACCAAGCAACTTGATTTCCATTTGTTGCTACTGCTGTTGCTGTTGTTATTTTATTAACCAAACTGACTCTTTTTGGTCTGAATCAATTTATTTTCTTGCTGTTGTGTAGAAACATTCTTAATGTTGGCTATGGGCATTCAATGGCAAAACAAACAACAAAACTGAGAAGAAAAATGACTGCAGCACAGATTTTAAGAAACATATTTTCCTGCTCACTGATCTCCTTTTATCTTCTGCCCATATGTTTCTGTGTTGCAGTTTTATCTCTTCCACACTTATGGAATGCTTTGGCAGGGGAAGTGAATTCTGATGAGACAGTCTTGGTAATACTCCAGAACATTTTTAAGTTCAGATACCAAACATAGGACCTGGATTGCTATGTGTTGCAAGGATTTAACCTCTGCTTGTCAACTCTCTCTGACTTGTTTGTTTATCATGATTTTGTGATGTGTGTTTGTAATACTCAGTGATTCAATTGTGTTGTTACTTTTGACATATTTNCTTGGTAATACTCCAGAACATTTTTAAGTTCAGATACCAAACATAGGACCTGGATTGCTATGTGTTGCAAGGATTTAACCTCTGCTTGTCAACTCTCTCTGACTTGTTTGTTTATCATGATTTTGTGATGTGTGTTTGTAATACTCAGTGATTCAATTGTGTTGTTACTTTTGACATATTTTGACCAAACCATGGACTCATTTTTTTAAATTCACTATTGGCTAAATGAATTATTTTTCAGTGTATGAGGAAGATAGAAATGTATGTATCATGGAAGTATATGCAAAGAAAAAACTTTTCAAGTACCTAAAGGGCCAAATAAAGTGTAGCCATGCAAGATGAGTCATGTAATGCCACCAATAGTAATAGTATTAGTAGCATATTCACCCCTGATTAGCCACAAGGGGGAATCTTGTTTTATTTCTTCTCTCAACATAATGCCTTATGCAAACAATTTGTATATATTAATAAGTCAGTGGGTTGCAGCTTTCAGACTGAATACAAAATGTGTCATCTCCCATGGTAAAAATACAGATATTTTTATTTACATATACATTTGGACAGTTCTGAGTAATAGACAGTAATATTACTGCCACACCCTTCTCTTTCTTGCTCTATGTTTCTGTTTTTCTCTCTCTCTCAAAATTTCTCCCTCTTTCTCTTTCCTCTCTTTTACTGTCTTTGGAACCACTGTTCTGCTTATGCAACAAACTCTCATTCCTGCTCCAACTAACTTGTTCTGCCAGAAATAATAGAAGAAGAGTTGGAAGAAAAGTTGGAAGTTTCATGTCAACAAACCTTTGTGAAGTGTGTACAAGGGGCCAGGTACTAAGCTCTTCCATTCATCTGTTTATATTAACCATGATGGAACTATGAATAGCAATGATAGACATTTCTCATAAAACTTACATATGCCATCATCATGTCTTTCATATGATACTAATTTGCATTTTGTGACGCTACTAAGTTACACATTAATATGCAAGATCTTTCCCTGGTTATAGTTTTNTCTCTTGATTAGCAGCTGTTTGAATCTGCCCTTTGGGATTCAAGGAAGGTCATGGAAGCTGGAATCTTGCCTACAAGAAACAGGGGACCTAAAAGGCCTCTGGGTCCAGGGGCCCCACAGGGCCCCACTTGGTTTCACCCTTTTCCTGAGAGATGCTCTGGAGAGATGAGGTGAACAACCTGAATCCACACCCCCATTTCTATAATTCAGAAGGAAAAGTCACCTATATGTTTTCGGTTATTCTCTTGTCACTGAGCCTGGATGGGGATGTTGTTGCTTGCTTGCCAGCCACTCATAGTTAGCTTTCCGTTTCCCTTTGTGAGCTCTGATAACCTTGTTAAGAGGAGTTAAGGAGGAAAAAAAATCCTTAGCTGGGGAAAAGAAGGGAGATCTGTGGGCACTCAAGAATTAAATTTTCTTGATGTTATCTTTTCCCTTAGCATTTAAGTGATTTGTCATTTTCCTCTTTAGCCAAGATGATAATTGTAGGAGGGTTGAGTCAGGCAGAGGAAGAGCCGTATCTGCTTGAATGAGATAGGGGCTGAGTGGCTGCAGAGCCTGACCCCAGAGGCTGCCTTGGTGGGGGTGGCAGGGAGTGCAGACAGATGGGAGGCCTTGGGACTCTTCAGTTTTAGGCCTCACCATCCCATCAAAGTATGCATCTCCAGGAACTTCACTGGTGGTCCAGGGGCTAAGACCACCCTTCCACTTCAGGGACTGGGGGTTTGATCCCTGATCGGGGAACTAGAATCCACATGCCACAAACAAAATGTTTGCATGCTGCAACTAAATATGCTGCATGCTGCAGCTCAGACCAAGTGCAGCCAAATAAGTAATAAAATTTAAAATATATATATATATATATATTTTAAAATATGCATCTTCAGGGCTTCCCAGGTGGCCTTAGTGGTAAAGAACCCACCTGCCAATGCAGGTAGACATAAGAGATGAAGGTTCAATCCCCGGCCAGGAAGATCCCCTGGAGAGGACATGGCAGCACACTCCAGTATTCTTGCCAGAGAATCTTATGGACAGAGGAGCCTGGTGGGCTACAGTCCATGGGGTCTCAAAGAGTCGGACATGACTAAAACCCCTTAGCATGCATGCACAGGCATCTTCAAAGTCTCCGGTTCAGAGCTTCTGACTTGGGAACTCGGTATTCTGTCTACAGTGTTATCCATTTGTTGTGCCTGGGGGAACTTGCTGGTTTTCCCTACTGTTTGCATCTTCAGGTCCTCGGTGCCTATGTGTTCATCTGTCCTAATCCATCAGTTCCCAGCTAGGGTTCCATTCCAATCTGTTTTCTCAGCTGCTTAGTGATATCATGGCTTCCCTGAAAGCTCAGTTGGTAAAGAATCCGCCTGCAATGTGGGAGACCCCAATTGGACTCCTGGGTAGGGAAGATCTCCTGGAGAAGGGATAGGCTACCCACTCCAATATTCTTGGGCTTCCCTTGTGGCTCAGCTGATAAAGAACCTGCCTGCAATGCAGGAGACCTGAGTTCAGTCCTTGGGGTGGGAAGATCCCCTGGAGAATGGAAAGCCTACCCATTCCAGTATTCTAGCCTGGAGAATTCCATGGACTGTACAGTCCGTGGGGTCGCAAAGAGTTGGAGATGACTGAGCAACTTTCACCTAGTGATATCATAATCTTTTGGCCTTTGACCCTGTCCACCACATCCATTCCTAGTTCAGTTTGTCTCTTATCTACCCCTCTACCCACCTCCCAGGCTACTGAGAGTGGTCCAGGAAAGTCCTGGAAGATATAAAGTTGGTGCTTACTGATGCTAAAATTTTGGCCTCTGTGCACTGGTGCCAAATCAAATCTCGGAGATAGTTTTGGGTGAAGTGAAAAAGTACAAAAAAAAAAAAAAAAGTAAGAAAGCCAATAAAGGTCTGTATAGTTAGAGCTGTGATTTTTCTAGTAATCATGCACTAGTGTGATACCTGGACTATAAAGAAGGCTGAGCACAAAAGAATTGGTGTTTTTGAACTGAGGTACTGGAGAAGACTCTTGAGAGTCCCTTAGACTGCAAGGAGATCAAACCAGTCAGACCTAAAGGAAATAAACTCTGTACATTCCTTGGAAGGATTGATGCTAAAGCTGAAGCTCCAGTACTTTGGCTACCTGATGGGAAGAGCTGACTCACTGGAAAAGACCCAGATGCTGGGAAAGACTGAAGGCAGGAGAAGGGGCCGACAGAGGGCGAGATGGTTGGATGAGATCACCGACTCAATGGACATAAGTTTGAGCAAACTCTGGAAGATGGTGAAAGACAAGGAAGCTTGACATGCTGCAGTCCATGGGGTCACAAAGAGTCAGACGTGACTTAGCAACTGAACAACAACAAGAAGGAAATAGTAGCTTCATTGCTTTGCCAGGCAAATGGAGACAGAGCAGGCTCCTGCCCTGAAAACTTGTGTGTCCTGACCCAGGGGCGTTTGGTGAGGAGTTTTATAGCGATGACTCAAGGGTAAGGTTGCCGATAAGAGTAGGGTGTGTGCAGAGCCTGCACTCCTTTGATTTGGTTAGAAGTGGTCTCTTGATGGGTTTCTCTGGTTCTGTTAATCTGGTGTTCTCTGAAATGAGTTTCAGTTCTGTAGCCAGACATCTTGGAATGTGAAGTCAAGTGGGCCTTAGAAAGCATCACTACAAACAAAGCTAGTGGAGGTGATGGAATTCCATTTGAGCTGTTTCAAATCCTGAAATATGATGCTGTGAAAGTGCTGCACTCAATATGCCAGCAAATCTGGAAAACTCAGCAGTGGCCACAGGACTGGAAAAGTTCATTTTTCATTCCAATCCCAAAGAAAGGCAATGCCAAAGAATGCTCAAACTACCACACAATTGTACTCATCTCACATGCTAGTAAAGTAACGCTCAAATCAAGCCAGGCTTCAGCAATACATGAACCATGAACTTCCTGATGTTCAAGCTGGTTTTAGAAAAGGCAGAGGAACCAGAGATCAAATTGCCAACATGCGCTGGATCATCGAAAAAGCAAGAGAGTTCCAGAAAAACATCTATTTCTGCTTTATTGACTATGCCAAAGCCTTTGACTGTGTGGTTCACAGTAAACTGTGGAAAATTCTGAAAGAGATGGGAATACCAGACCACCTAACCTGCCTCTTGAGAAATCTGTATGCAGGTCAGGAAGCAACAGTTAGAACTGGACATGGAACAACAGACTGGTTCCAAGTAGGAAAAGGAGTACATCAAGGCTGTATATTGTCACTCTGCTTATTTAACTTCTATGCAGAGTGCATCATGAGAAATGCTGGACTGGAAAAAACACAAGCTGGAATCAAGATTGCTGGGAGAAATATCAATAACTTCAGATATGCAGATGACACCACCCTTATGGCAGAAAGTGAAGAGGAACTAAAAAGCCTCTTGATGAAAGTGAAAGAGGAAAGCAAAAAAGTTGGCTTAAAGCTCCACATTCAGAAAATGAAGATCACAGCATCCGGTCCCATCACTTCATGGGAAATAGATGGGGAAACAGTGGCAAAGTGTCAGACTTTTATTTTGGGGGCTCCAAAATCACTGCAGATGGTGACTGCAGCCATGAAATTAAAAGACGCTTACTCCTTGGAAGAAAAGTTATGACCAACTTAGATAGCATATTCAAAAGCAGAGACATTACTTTGTTGACTAAGGTCCCTCTAGTCAAGGCCAAGGTTTTTCCTGTGGTCATGTATGGATGTGAGAGTTGGACTGTGAAGAAGGCTGAGCGCCAAAGAATCGATGCTTTTGAACTGTGGTGTTGGAGAAGACTCTTGAGAGTCCCTTGGACTGCAAGGAGATCCAACCAGTCCATTCTGAAGGAGATCAACTCTGGGATTTCTTTGGAAGGAATGATGCTCAAGCTGAAACTCCAGTACTTTGGCCACCTTATGCGAAGAGTTGACTCATTGGAAAAGACTCTGCTGCTGGGAGGGATTGGGGGCAGGAGGAGAAGGGGACGACCGAGGATGAGATGGCTGGATGGCATCACTGACTCGATGAACGTGAGTCTGAGTGAACTCCAGGAGTTGGTGATGGACAGGGAGGCCTGGTGTGCTGCGATTCATGGGGTCGCAAAGAGTCAGACACGACTGAGTGACTGAACTCAACTGAACTGGAAGAGCTTAAAGATATTGTTAAGTGTATTCCTTGAGGTGGAACCAGGACCCCACCAGGCTGGGTAGCCATTTCTTGGCTGTTCCTCCCTTGACTGTGCACCCCTTCTCTTCTCTGATTAGCAACTGTTGGAATCAGCCCTTTGGAACTCTGAGAAGGTCCTGGAGGCTGAACAGAAAGGCTCTCCATGCCCACGAGCCCCACAGGGTCCTGTTGGTGTCATTATTTGACTTTAACTGGCCACCAGTGTTACTTGGGAGTCCTACTGTTGATGTTGTTGAGTTGCTAAGTCATGTCTGACTCTTTGTGACCCCATGGACTGCACCATGCCAGACTTCCCTGTCCTTCACTGTCTCCTGGAGTTTGCTCAGATCCATGTCCTTTGNCAGGGTCCTGTTGGTGTCATTATTTGACTTTAACTGGCCACCAGTGTTACTTGGGAGTCCCACTGTTGATGTTGTTGAGTTGCTAAGTCATGTCTGACTCTTTGTGACCCCATGGACTGCACCATGCCAGACTTCCCTGTCCTTCACTGTCTCCTGGAGTTTGCTCAGATCCATGTCCTTTGAGTCGGTGGTGCTGTCCAACAGTCTCATCTTCAGGTACTCTTTTCTCTTATCCTGCCTTCAATCTTTCCCAGCATCAGGGTCTTTTTCAGTGAGTCGAGCCTTTGCATCAGGTGGCCAAAGTATTGCAGCTTCAGCTTTAGCATCAGTCCTTCCAAAAAAAATAAAGGGTTGGTTCTCTTCAGGATTGGCTGGTTTGATCTNTTCCTTCTGGAGAGTCTGGTTTTCCAGTTTGTATGTTGTTTCCACAGTTACTGGGCATATAGCTCAAAGTCCAGAGTCCAGCCCAAGATGGAGTCCTGCTTTCAAGATGGAGCCTGTTCTGTTTCCTCCTTCAATTTTATCTGTATTTTAGACTATGGAAAGATGTTAGGCATAAAGCAAATTTGAGCAATTTTCTTTTTCAAAATGGGTTGTAGAGCAGCAGAGACAACTTAAAGCATCAACAACACATTTGGCCCAAGAACCGCTAATGAAGGTACAGTGCAGAGGTGGTTCAAGAGGTTTTGCAGAGGAGAAGAGAGCCTTGAAGATGATGAGTGTAGTGGCCAGCCATTGGAAGTGGACGATCAACTGAGAGCAATCATCCAAGCTGATCCTCTTACAGCAACATGAGAAGTTGCCTAAGAACTCAACGTTGACCATTCTGTGATCATTTGACATTTGAAGCAAACTGGAAAGGTGAAAAAGCTTGATAAGTAGGTGCCTCCTGAGCTGACTGCAAATCAAAAAAATCATTTTCAAGTGTTGTCTTCTCTTATTCTATGCAACAACAGTGAACATTTTCTTGATTGGATTGTAACATGTGATGAAAAGTAGATTTTATATGACAACTGGCCACAACCAGCTCGGTGGTTGCACTGAGGAGAAGCACCATAGCACTTCCAAATGCCAAACTTGCACCAAAAAAAGGATCACAATCACTGTATGGTGGTCTGCTGCCTGTGTGATCCACTACAGCTTTCTGAATCCAGGCGAAACTATTACATGTAAGAAGTATGCTCAGCAAATCTATAAGATGCACCAAAATCTGCAGTGCCTGCAATCGGCATTGGTCAACAGAAAGGGCCCAGTTCTTCCTTGAGATGATGCCCACTGCACAGTGCACAACCAGCACTTCATAAGTTAAATGGATTGGGCTACAGAGTTTTGCCTCATTTGCCTTATTCACCTGACCTCTCATCAACTGACTACCACTTCTTCACAACTTTTTGCAGGAAAATGCTTCCACAATCACCAGGACACAGGAAATGCTTTCTAAGAGTTCACAGAATCTCGAAGCATGGATTTTTGTGCTACAGGAATAGGCAAACTTATTTCTCATTGGCAAAAATTTGTTGATTGTAGTAAATCCTATTTTGATTAATAAAGATGTGTTTGAGCCTAGTTAAAATGATTTAAAATTCAGAGTCTGCGTCCATGTCCTAGCTATTGTAAAAAGTGCTGCAGTGAACATTGGGGCACATGTCTCTCTTTAATTATGATATTCTCAGGGTATATGTCCAGTAGTGAGATTGCTGGGGCATATAGTAGTTCTATTCCTAGTTTTCTAAGGACTCTCCACACTGTTCTTCATAGTGTTTGTATCAATTTACATTCCTCCCAGCAGTGCAATTTACATTCCAACCCTTTTCTCCACATCATCTCCAGCATTTATTGTTTGTAGATTTTTTTAATGATAGATAGCCATTCTGACCCCTGTGAGGTGAGACCTCATTGTAGTTTTGATTTGCATTTCTCTAACAATGAGTGATGTCAAGCATCTTTTCATGTGTTTATTAGCCATTTGTATGTCTTCTTTGGGGAAATGTCAGTTTAGGTCTTCTGCCCATTTTTTGATTGGGTTGTTTGTTTTTCTGCTATTGAGCTGCTTGAGATGCTTGCATATTTTGGAGATGAATCCTTTTTCAGTTGTTGTGTTCACAATTATTTTCTCCCATTCTGAGGATTGCCTTTTAATATTGTTTATTGTTTCCTTTGCTGTGCACAAGCTTTTAATTAAGTCTCATTTATTTACTTTTGCTTTTATTTCCATTACTATAGAAGGTGGGTCAAAGAGCATCTTGCTGTGATGTATGTTAGCGTGCACTGCATATATTGTCTAAAAGCTTTATAGTTTCTGACCATACATTCAGATCTTCAATTCACTTTGAGTTTATTTTTGTGTATGGTGTTAGAAAGTGTTTAGTTTCATTCTTTTACATGTAGCTATCCAGTTTTCCATGCACCACTTATTGAAGAAGCTGTCTTCTCTGTTGTATATTCTTGCCTTCTTTGTCAAAAATACACAGGTGCATGGGTTTATCTCTGGGCTTTCTATCTTGTTACATTGGTCTATATTTGTTTTTGTACCAGTACCATACTATTTTAATGACTATAGCTTTGTTGTACATTCTGAAGTCAGGAAAGTTGATTCTTCCAGCTCCATTCTTTTTCCTCAACAAAGGAATGGATAAAGAAATTGCGATACATATATACAATGGAATGTTACTCCGATTTAAAAAAGAATGCACTTGAGTCAGTCTTAATGAGGTGGATGAATCTCAAGGATATTGTACATAGTGGAATAAGTCAGAAAGAGAAAGATAGATGCTGTATATTAACACATGTATAGAGAATCTACAAAAATGGTACTGATTAACCTGTTTGCAGGCAGCAGTGGAGTCACAGACAGAGAACAGACTTGTCGACACAGTATGGGNTTAATGAGGTGGATGAATCTCAAGGATATTGTACATAGTGGAATAAGTCAGAAAGAGAAAGATAGATGCTGTATATTAACACATGTATAGAGAATCTACAAAAATGGTACTGATTAACCTGTTTGCAGGCAGCAGTGGAGTCACAGACAGAGAACAGACTTGTCGACACAGTATGGGAGGGAGAGGTTGGGACAAATTGAGAGAGTAGCATGGAAACATATATTACCATATGTAAAATAGATAGCCGGTGGGAATTTGTTGTGTGATACAGGGAGCTTAATCTGGTGCTCTGTGATAATTTAGGGGGTGGGATGGGGGGGGGGAGATGTGAGGGAAGTTCAAGAGGGAGTGGAACTATGTATACCCGTGGTTGATTCATGTTTATATATGGCAGAAACCAGTACAATAATGTAAAGCATTATCTTCCAATAAAAAATGAAAAAAATCAGGGTCGGGAACTGTAATTACTTTTGCACCAGCCTAATAATATGAACATTGGAGAAGACAATGGCACGTCACTCCAGTACTCTTGCCTGGAAAATCCCATGGATGGAGGAGCCTGGTGGGCCGAAGTCCATGGTATTGCTAAGGGTCGGACACGACTGAGTGACTTCACTTTCACTTTTCACTTTCATGCATTGGAGAAGGAAATGGCAACCCACACCAGTGTTCTTGCCTGGAGAATCCCAAGGACGGGGGAGCCTGGTGGGCTGCCGTCTATGGGGTTGCACAGAGTCGGACACGACTGAAGCGACTTAGCAGAGTAGCAGAATAATATGAACATAGATACAAGCACTAGTGAGCCTCAGGGATGGAGTGAAACTTGGGTACTCTGCCTGCACATCTCTTGTACATTTTATTAGATTAATGTTTAACCACCTGTGGGCCCTGGTAACTTTAGGATCTATTGTAGGAAGTCTGTCCTCCAAATGAATTTGGGACACAGTGTTATCTGTAGGTTGAACTATACCTGAGAAATATTCTGCTAACTGCAATATCAATTCAGCTGTTCTTCAGTTCAGTTCAGTCGCTCAGTCGTTTCCGACTCTTTGTGACCCCATGCATCGCAGCACACCAGGCCTCCCTGTCCATCACCATCTTCTGGAATTCACTTAGACTCATGCCCATCAAGTCAGTGATGCCATCCAGCCATCTCATCCTCTGTCATCCCNGCATCTGTGTAAATCTAATTCCCAAACTGACATCTATCTATGTAGAGATGATTCAATATAGTATGCATTTCATTGAAGAGAATTGCATCTCTGCTTTGTAAATGCCAATTTAAAAATTCTCAGATTTTAAACATTAATTTTGAATGAACTTTAGAAACTTTGTTGTTATTGTTAATACTCTACGTGGTTTAATTAGAGGAATTAGGATCAATGAGTGAAAATGTTTTAAGAGTGTTCTCAGGCTTAAATTCAGTTGCAAATATGGCTTAAGCTGTGTTGATCACAACAGATTATCCATAACCTGAACTCTGGCTATGACAAGATGTGTTGGATCAAATGATACACTTAAAAATAGTTTTTAATTTTAAACATTTAAAAAACAGGGTGAGGAATCCGGTACAGAGTGGGTTGCATCAACCAGGAAGCCTGGGGGTGCTCTTTTTATTGAATGCTTGGTATATGATGTAAAGGAAAGTTAATGGCAGAAAAAGCTTCATATCAGCAAGATGCTTTGAGTATCTTATTATATCTAAATGTGATAAAAATGATGATAGCCCGTTAATTACATATTCAGAAGAAAACCATATTGTTCAGTGGAAAAACCCATTTCCTGGAATTGGAATTACTGTTAGATATCTTTTTTTTAATGGATTTTATTTTCAAAAATGAAAAAAGCTTTTTGTTTGTTTCTGATTATAAAAGTAATGAGATTAATGGGAAAGATGGTGGTCTAAGTGTTCATTTATCCATGCCTAATGTTTACTGAAAAGAAGCAGGAGAACAAACTAAGAAAAAGAAAACTTCATTAGTGCTGAAACTAGAGCAGGCTTCATCCTCATGATATAATGTCTGGATAAAGGATGCCAAGAAAGGAACATGATTCTCCTGCTCACGAGTATCGTGGGCTGGGCTGAGGAAGTGGGTGGAGATGATGCAGAACTCCTGTGGTACTTTTCACTAGAAGAGCAGATACCTGTGGTATGAGTGGGCTGCAGGAAGGACAGCAAACATCTTCTTTGGAGTGGAGGGGATGCTAGAAGAGAACTGTATGACTAAATAATATCATTCTGTTTTTCTGACCTAACTTCCTAAGCAGTAGAGATCTACAGATGAACTTTCACTGAAGCTTTGGACCAGAAAAACAGGCTTCCCTGATGGCTCAGATGGTAAAGAGTCTGCCTGCCATACAGACTCTTTACCCTGGTTCAGGAAAATCCCCTGGAGAAGGAAATGGCAATCCACTCCAGTATTCTGGGAAATCCCATGGACAGAGGAGTCTAGCGGGCTATAGCCCTTGGGGTCACAAAGAGTGAGAGACTAATACTTTCACTTTTTCACAAATTTAAATATACACTAATCCTTTAAAGAGAAGTCTCAATGTTGAAAATAGATTCTGTATCCGAAGCAATAAAATAAATATGCATTTTAGGAGTGCCCTCTATAGAATAGGTAATATTCTATGAAATGGATAATAATGAAAGATTTTTAATAAATTCAGAAAGAAAATACAATTTTCTTTCCCAGACTCTAAGTTTACATAGACACAGACCTCTACCCACCCACACACCTATTTGCCATAGGTAGCTAAGTAATAGAAGAGGGAATATTTACTGTAAAATCCACCCATTTAGCTCAAGTGCTAATGGAAAGATTAGTATATTGATGAATAAACAGGAAGGAAAGTCAAGTAGATTCTATCCATATTAATCTGGAACAAATATTAGACTTACATTATGAGATAAATGTGCAGGAAAATACCAACTTGCAAATAAAAATTTTATAGCAAAAAAGATTAAAGGAACATTTATGCAAAAGGACGAAAATGCATTTTGGTACATTTACTGTAGGGAACAGAGAAAATTTCAACTGTAACCATTTTGTGCTTGTGGTTTCAAGCAGGAGATTGTACAATAGTGTGAAATGAAAAAGCTACTAGAAAAACTAAGAAAAGAAAAAAAGGAAGATAAAGATCACCTTCTAGACAAATATTATACCGATGTTAATTTCCTGTTTTCGATAATTGTGCTGTTTATGTAAGTTGTTAACACATGTATTACTGACAAACAATGTGTCTAGAGTACTGGGAATAGTAGGTACTTAATAAATATTTGTTGAATGAATGAATCAATTTCATCCATAATGGTGTGCCACAGTAGTAAAGAGTGATCATTAGAATTATACAGGAAGCTATTTAAAAGTACATAAATCTAGGTTTCACCTCATATCTATTTAATTAGAATCTCTGAGAAAGTGACAGAAGTTGATAACACAATAGTAATAAGAGACTTCAACATATCTTAGTTCTTGACAGATTTTGTAATTAAGAAAAATCCATAGAAGATCTTAATCATACAATTAACAAGCTTAATCTAACATTTTTAAAGCTGTCAAATTTTTCTTCAGAATATATCTTGTATTAAAGACTCTCAAGGATTAAGAGATACAATTCCTTTTTTAAAAAATTAATTTTTATTGGAGTATAGCTGATTACAATATTGTTTTAATTTTGAGTGTATAACACACTGAGTCAGTTATAAATATACCTATATCCACTCTTTCAGATTCTTTACCCATATATGCCCTTACAGAGTACTGAGTAGAGCTCCCTGTGCTATACAGTAGGTGATTAGCCATATACCTTATATATGGTACTGTGTATATATCGATCCCAGTCTTTCAACTTATGCTTACTCTATGGTAACCATAAGTTTGTTTCCTACATCTATAACTCTATTTTGTAGATAAGTTCATTTTTACCCTTTTTAAAGATTCCACACATAAGCAATATCATATGGTATCTTTCTCTGACTTACTTCACTCAGTAGGACAATCTCTAGGTCCATCCACGTTGCTGCAGATGGTATCATTTAGTTCCCTTTTATGGCTGAGTAATATTCAATTGTGCGTGTGTGTGTGTATATATATTTATACCTATATATGTATACACCACATCTTCTTTATCCATTCCTCTATCAGTGGACGCTTTGGTTGCTTCCATGCCTTGGCTATTGTAAATCATGCTTCAGTGAGCATTGGGCTGCATGTATCTTTTAGAATTATGGTTTTCTCTGGATATATACCCAGGAGTGGAATCACTGGGTCATATGGTAGCTCCGATTTCAGTTTTTTAAGGAGCCTCCATACTGTTCTGCACAGTGGCTGTACTCATTTACATTCCCACTGACAGTGTTGGAGAGTTCCCTTTGCTCCACATCCTCTCCTGCATTTATAGTTTATACATTTTTGGATGAGCAGAGGAGCTCAACAGACATTTCTCCAAAGAAAACATACAGATGGCAAAAAAGCACATGAAAAGATGCTCAGCATCACTAATTATTAGAGAAATCCAAATCAAAACTGTAAAGAGATGCAGTTCTGATACCTGTTATATAGCTCTAAATTCAACAAATGCAGTATTTTCAATGCCCTTAAGTAAGGAGTATCAGAAGCAGTTTTCATTCATTTGGGATGAACAGTCAGTCCGTATTTATGAATTTACTCTATGATCTGTGACTGCCCTCTGTCACAATATAGGAATCCAAAGAGTGTGATCATCTGGACATTGTACAGAAGATCATGTTGGTTTGCTATTTTGGATGACATCACATTATTTAGCCCTAATGAGCAGGATATAGTAAATGTTCCAAATGCCTATCACTGCAAATGGTGACTGCAGCCATGAAATTAAAAGACGCTTACTCCTTGGAAGGAAAGCTATGACCAACCTAGACAGCATATTAAAAAGCAGAGACATTACTTTGCCGACAAAAGTCTGTCTAGTCAAGGCTATGGTTTCTCCAGTGGTCGTGTATAGACATAAGAGTTGGACTATAAGGAAAGCTGAGTGCCGAAGAATTGATGCTTTTGAACTGTGGTGTTGGAGAAGACTCTTGAGAGTCCCTCGGACTGCAAGGAGATCCAACCAGTCCATCCTAAAGGAGATCAGTCCTAGGTGTTCATTGAAAGGACTGATGTTGAAGCTGAAACTCCAATACTTGGGCCACCAGATGTGAAGAGCTGACTCACTGGAAAAGACCCTGATGCTGGGAAAGATTGAGGGCAGGAGGAGAAGGGGACAACAGAGGATGAGATGGTTGGATGGCATCACCAACTCAATGGACATGGGTTTGGGTGGACTCCTGAGAAAAAAATGAAGAAAGAAAAAAGTTAGGAAGTCTTGTGAATGGGATGGAATTGAATTTGGACTGACTAGGCAGACATGATGTCACTGAAATGTGAAGGACTAAAAGGAAAAGAAAGAGCAAGACCTGAGGCTACCTGGGGGAGGGGTGCCAAATGGAATGGCCACAATGTGCACAGGGCGGAGGTGGGAGTTTGTGGAGATAACCAGCAGGGCTGGTAAGAACTTTGACACGTTGAGGGCAAAGGACACCTATGGAAGGTTTTGAGCAGAGAAGTGACGTGAGTGCTCTACNGACTCCTGAGAAAAAAATGAAGAAAGAAAAAAGTTAGGAAGTCTTGTGAATGGGATGGAATTGAATTTGGACTGACTAGGCAGACATGATGTCACTGAAATGTGAAGGACTAAAAGGAAAAGAAAGAGCAAGACCTGAGGCTACCTGGGGGAGGGGTGCCAAATGGAATGGCCACAATGTGCACAGGGCGGAGGTGGGAGTTTGTGGAGATAACCAGCAGGGCTGGTAAGAACTTTGACACGTTGAGGGCAAAGGACACCTATGGAAGGTTTTGAGCAGAGAAGTGACGTGAGTGCTCTACATTTTAACAGTGCACAGAACAGACAAAGTTCCTGCTCTCATGAAACTTTTATTCTAGGAGAGGAGGCCAACAATAACAAAATATAATAAATAAAATCTAGAGAATGAAATGTGATACATACTAATGTATCACATTGTGTATGTGTATCACATAGTGTGTGTGTATCACATACATTAGTGATACAAATGTGATAAGAGAGAATGAGGCAGAGCAAGAGGACTTTCTGGCTGCAGCACTGAAAACAAGTTGTTGAGGGGCCCTGCGGAGGGTGTGAGGGTGGATGCAGGGAGAGAAGTTAGAGGTTATGATAGTAGTCATGGCAGGAAGTGCTGAGAGTGAGTGGTAGCAATGGAGAACAAGGGCCACGGCAGATTCAGGGCATACTTAGGAGGCAGAGTCAACTGGAACTTATTGCTGGATTGGATATATGGTGTGTATGAGAGAGAGAATTCCAGGCTGACTCCAGGGATTTTGGGCTAAGCAACTGGAAGGATGGAGTTGTCATTAGGATGGAAAGACCATGGGAGGAGCAGGTTTTGGGGAAACTGTGGGAGCTTGCATGCTTTGAGCCCGTTTGCAAGGCCATAGAGATGTTGAGGGGGAAGTAAAAGTTGGTGTGAACTTTTCGTTTTCAGCTCATGCTTTATCTTGAAAGATACTTTCTCATTGGGAGAAAGTTTGATTATATAGTTTGATTATGTGGGCTCAAATCTGACTCTTAAGATTCACTATCCCTGTGCACCCTCTGCACCAGTTAGCTGATGGCAGAGTTAGGGTTCAATTCCAGGCAACTTGGCTCCAGAATCCAGGTGTTTTGGACTCTCAAAACTCTCAGAACATGTTGAATATGGTTATTATCTCCCTGGGGTTTTTCTTCCTTGTATCAGGGCATCAATTCTTAATCTGCATCAATTCTTAATCACGCTTAAAATTCATTTAGAGTCTGTATTTGTCAATTGTACTTCTAAGGAGTATTGTTACTTTCAATATACTTTGTAAAGTATGATTTCTAATTGCACTAGGAATGACCTATCTTTGCACTGGCCAGGCCCTGTGGCTTCCTGCCGTTCTCTAATTTGAGCACTCTGTCTTGTGTATTTAGGTGATTAGCATTCTGCCAGTTACAGTGACAACATAAGGATTCAGTTCTGCCTGCCTTAGTGGGAAGTGTTGATTCCTGGTTGAGATTCGATCTCCCATGACTGCTGCCACGTGGGGGCATTCTTGTTTTATCATTTCATGTTCATTCTTATCTGGACAATAGTTGAATAGTTGGGTTCACTTATGTTATATCACACACATCATTCATACATTGCAAATATTATTTGTAACAGTTGTTTATAAGATGTGTATAAGAGACAGCTTTTGAACTGTGGTGTTGGAGAAGACTCTTGAGAGTCCCTTGGACTGCAAGGAGAGCCAACCAGTCCATCCTAAAGGAGATCAGTCCTGGGTGTTCATTGGAAGGACTGATGTTGAAGCTGAAACTCCAATACTTTGGCCTCCTGATGCAAAGAGCTGATTCATTTGAAAAAACCCTGATGTTGGGAAGGGTTGAGGGCAGGAGGAGAAGGGGACAACAGAGGACAAGATGATTAGATGGCATCACTGACTCAATGGACATGAGTTTGGGTAAACTCCGGGAGTTGGTGATGGACAGGGAGGCCTGGTGTGCTGCAGTTCATGGGATTGCAAAAAATCGGACATGACTGAGCAACTGAACTGAACTGAACTGAACTCCTTAGAAGAAAAATTATGACCAACCCAGAAAGCATATTAAAAAACAAAGACATTACTTTGCCAACAAAGGTCCGTCTAGTCGAGGCTATGGTTTTTCCAGTAATCATTTATGGATGTGAGAGTTGGAGAAGACTCTTGAGAGTCCCTTGGACTACAAGGAGATCCAACCAGTCCATCCTAAGGGAGATCAGTCCTGAATACTCATTGGAAGGACTGATGTTGAAGCTGAAACTCCAATACTCTGGCCACCTGATGCGAATAGCTGATTCATTTGAAAAGACTCTGATGCTGGGAAAGATTGAGGGTGTGAGGAGAAGGGGATGACAGAGAATGTGACAGTCTGTGTCTTTTGGTTGGAGCATTTAATCTATTTACATTTAAAGTAATTTTTGATACATATGTTCCTATTGCTATTTACTTAATTATTTTGGGTTGATTTTATAGATCTTTTTTCTTCTCTTGCATTTCTTGACTATTTAAGTCCTTTAACATTTGTTGTAAAGCCTGTTTGGTGGTTCTGAATTCTCTTAACTTTAGCTTTTCTGAAAAGCTTTTTATCTCTCCATCAGTTTTGAATGAGATCCTTGCTGGGTACAGTGATTTTTGTTGTAGATTTTTCCCTTTCAGTACCTTAAATATATCCTGCCATTCCCTTCTGGCCTGCAGAGTTTCTGCTGAAAATCAGCTAAGTATATGGGGTTTCCCTTGTATGTTATGTGTTGCTTCTCCCTTGCTGCTTTTAATATTCTTTCTTTGTGTTTAATCTTTGTTAGTTTGATTAATATGTGTCTTGGTGTGTTTCTCCTTGTGTTTATCCTGTATGGGACTCTTTCTGCCTCTTGGAATTGGTTGACTATTTCCTTTTCCATTTTGGGGAAGTTTTCAGCTATAATCTCTTCAAAAAATTTCACATACCATTTATTTTTCTCTTCTTCTTCTGGGACCCTTATAATTTGAATGTTGGTGCATCTGATATTCTTCCAGAGGTCTCTGAGACTATCTTCAGTTCTTTTCATTCTTTTTACTTTATTCTGCTCTTCAGAAGTTATTTCCACCATTTTATCTTCCAGCTCACTGATTCATTTTTCTGCTTCAGATATTCTGCTATTGATTCCTTCTACAGTATTTTTAATTTCACTATTGTGTTTTTTGTCTCTGTATATTTATTCTTTAATTCTTCTAGAACTTTGTTAATTTATTCTTGCATTTTCTCCATTTTTCTTTCAAGGTTTTTGATCATCTTTACTATCATTATTCTGAATTCTTCTTCAGGTAGTTTGCCTATTTCCTCTTCATTTATTTGAACTTTTGTGTTTCTAGTTTGTTCCTTCAATGGTATAGCATTTCTCTGCCTTTTCATCATCATTATTATTTTTTAACTTATTGTATTTGACGTCTCCTTTCCCCAGGCTTCAATGTTGAATTCCTTCTTTGTTCTGGTTTCTGATCTCCTAAGGTTGGTACAGTGGTTTGTGTAAACTTCTTATAGGGTAATATTTGTGCTGAGTTTTTGTTTGTTTGCTTTTCCTCATATGGGCAATGCTGAGGGAGGTGGTAACCCTGTCTGCTGATGATTGGATTTTTATTTTTGTTTTGTTTATTGTTTAGATGCACAGAGTGCTACTGGTGGTTGGGCAATGTTGGGTCTTGTATTCAAATGGTTTCCTTTCTGTGAGATTTCACTATTTGATACTCCCTAGGGTTTATTCTCTGGTAGTCTAGAGTCTTGGGGTCAGTGTTCCCACTCCAAAGACTCAGGGCTTGATCTCCAGATTAAATTTAAAGGATATTGTGATGCTCTTTGCCACTGAAGGAGTCCATATGGGATGAAGAAGCACTATGGGAAGAGTCCATGAGTAGCCACCATGTTTTGGGTCTGTTGGATAACTGAATCCAAGCTCACTATGCTTGCCACTGGACAGGCCAATGAATCTGAGAGATGAGGTGTTGAGGCAAGGAAAGGACTTTAATTGGGAAGCCAGCAGACAGAGAAGATAGCAGGATAGCACCTCAAAATAACCATCTTCCAGACCTGCATTCAGAGAAGGCAATGGCACCCCACTCCAGTACTCTTGCCTGGAAAATCCCATGGACAGAGGAGCCTGGTGGGCTGCAGTCCATGGGGTCGCTAAGAGTCGGACATGACTGAGTGACTTCTCTTTCGCTTTTCACTTTCCTGCATTGGAGAAGGAAATGGCAACCCACTCCAGTGTTCTTGCCTGGAGAATCCCAGGGACGGAGGAGCCTGGTAGGCTGCTGTCTATGGGGTCGCACAGAGTCGGACACGACTGAAGCGACTTTGCAGTAGCAGCAGCAGCAGACCTGCATTCTTAAAAGTATACCGAATTGATTCCCAACTTCAACAAGGAGTTTCACATATAGTCACAGTAGTTTGCTTTGGTGTTTTCTTTTTTCTCATTCTAGTAATTCATATTTTTTTTAAATCTCATGTATTCATGAAGCTATATTACTAACTAGAGTGGAATTTTTCAGCTTTAATTGCATTGCCACTTTGCACTGGATAGATATTTGTTGGAACAGGGGTCTTTAGGATGCTGAGCAACATCCTTGGCCTCTACCCACTAGATGCTGGTAGTATCCCAAAGTTGTGACATTGAAAATGTGTTCAGACACAGGCAGATATCATGGAGGTGGCAGGCAAAACTGCCCCTGGATAAGAACAATTGCTCTGGAAGTTTGGATCACAGGATCATATCTTTTTCTTTTCCCTAAAGTCATTTTCTGGGCTCCTAAATCCTTAGTTTTAGAATAGCCCAATTCTGTTTCTGGGCAGTTATAGACTTTTAGAAGGCATAAGAAAAAATTTAAAGTTATCATTTACAAATCACTTTCTCCACTTTTTTTCTCCATATGACATGAAAAGATCTTATTTCTTTCTAAAATATTTGAAAGAGAAAATTACTATCATGACCAAATAATTCATGAATTTATAATATATGGGCCTTTCTTCAGATGGAATTCATAGATAAACTCTATCACTAAGACCCTTGCCACTTTTCCTGTTTTGTGACCTTTAATAGGAAATTGTTGTGGTTGGTTAGGCAAAAGTAGCATATTTTTAAAACAAAATAGCTTTGATATCTCTTTCTTCACTAATCAAGCTAATTTACAAATAATTGTTTATAATCTTGACATAAAATCTGACTCATTTTTATTCAGATTTTTCCTCCTAAACATGTTAAAACTTTCATTATAGCAATTTAGATCTGTGTTTCACCCCACATCTACCTTCATGTTAATATTTCTTTTTATCTTATTACACTTAATTTCAGTATTGTTATTTAAAAGTATAAAGACATTTAGTTTCACTCTAAATACATTAACTTTTCCTTAGAATAGTATCTACACCACTATTTTTCTTCTCTGTTTTTAATTGATATGCATCAGATTATTTATCATTGACCTTTCTACATGCATTTGCTGTCCCTTTTGAGATTTAAGAATCTTCTTGATTTGTCAGTGAATGCCCTGAAAAATATTCCCTCTATGGACCTTGAAGATGTACTTTTCATTGCAGAAGAAAATGGTTTTGTTAGCATAATCCTGGTCCAAAAAATCAAATCTTGTTCTTTGACTCCACTGATGCAACCAGCTGTTCATTTTTCATATCTCTTTTCTCTTCCAAAGGTATGGACTTTAAGTTGGGGGAAAAGATGAAAACACCACCTGGACTCCATGCTCTTCAGTTCCTTACATAATATTTGAAAAGTGGTAATGATGGACTCAAGGTTTGTTGTTGCTTGCTTATTTTTTACTCCAGTATTAATCCCATGTGTGTCAGCCCAACTGGGTAAAAGGTTAATGAAATGTTTTGTTCTTAAGTGTGGGGGAAAACTCTCTCACATCTTACTCACAGATTCCAAAATGAGAGCCTAGCACCTGAACAACTGATAAGCCACAATTCTGTTGCCCTTTGAAGGGAAATCATCTGTCTTTATGTTTGATGTCTTTTTATAAGTACCATTCGAATTTGGCTAATTTTCCAGATTTTTGCATTGTTATGTCAGATATGGAATATTAGTTATTTGAAAAAACTGAATTTACTCTTGCTGCATCTTCAGATGCCATAGAACTCAAATGACTAAGAGAAATTTGTTAGATTTTTCTCCTTTGTCAATATTTTGAAACTTTGAGTTTCTTCAACCTGTTGAGTATCTTTTATATCAAAAACTTTCTTTTTTTTAATTTTTATTTTTACTTTATTTTGCTTTACAATACTGTATTGGTTTTGCCATACATTGACAACTTTCTTTTGTCAATGAAAACTTTCAATTTTCATTGAAAACTTTCTATTACAATTATTTCTCTATCCTCTCTAACTAAATTGATCCTAAGTGATTGTTTAAACAGGTCACTTGTTTTTTTTTTTCTTCCAAGTAGTATGTCCAACTTCCATTTATGAAACTTTTTATTGGAGTTTCTCAGACAGTAGGAAAAAGTTTACATAAAGCCAAGAGCTATTTGGAAATGACTCCTTAGTTCTCTTCACATCCATATACACATTACTTTACAACTCCTCCAAAAATGTTTCTTTCATCCATTCACTCTGCACAAATATTTCATCACTGTTCTAAACTCTGAGTATTTGACTGAAAACAACATTACCAGGACCATACTCTTGTCGTGCTTACCTTAGTGTAAGGGGAGGCAAAGAGATGGCAAAATTCAATTCAATACATACAATAATTTCACATAGTGATAAAGCTATGTAGAAAGTGAAATGGGGTTGTATGTAGGAGAAAAGTGGCAGATTTTTGCATGCTTTGAAGATAACTTGGCCAGTTCTGTCTTACTTTTGGCTCATGCAAATGCACAAGCATGCTGGCTAGTAGCACACCTTACCCTGATTCTGGAACAGTCACTCATCCTTGAATAGCAGCAAATAACTCCAGAACATCAAATTGGAGCTGAATTTGTATTACATTGATTTGCTTACTATTCCTGATGTTGGAATAAATATAAAATTTACATATACCCAGAAATAAAGGTAAATATACCAGTCATTAAGAAAATAGATTTTGGTATCAGAAAAAAAAAAAATTATTTCCAGAGTGGTTGGAGGCTAGCTTTGAATTTGAGCAAATGTGCTTACTTCTTGGAACCTCAGTTACCTCACCTATAAATTAGAGCAATCCTGTGAGCAATCTGTGTCATAGATTGGGACTCAGAATAAAATGTAATATCTAACCAAAAACAAATAACTGAATACCCAGCATAGGACAGCATAAGTATGAGTTATCTCTTCTTTTTTGATAGGGGGTGGGGTGAGAGATAAGTGTTATCTCTTATTTCTATTCATTTTTGTTATGATGCTACTTGATCTAGACAAATTTTAAGACTGTAATGTTTACTCGTGGTTACAATAGCATGTTGAATTTTCTAGCATAGTCCCCAGTTTTTAAACTTTATTCCATTTTAATAACTATCAAGCCTGTCTTAGTTTTCCTTGGTTTTCTGTTTGAAAAATAGGAATAAATTATAGATACTTCAAATACACTGTGCTTTGTGTGTTGATAAATAGACCTTGCTTTTCCTGCTTTCTTGGCTGGCGGTACCATCTTCTGTACAGATGATTTAGAAGCCAGATGCAGAGCAATTTGAGATGTAGATGCCTCATACTGTGAAGCAATTATTGCCCTAGAGGCTCTTATCCTGCCTGTTTATAATTTTGTTATAAAGCAAACAAACTTTTTACTGTGGAATATTCATCAACCTGTAGCAACAGAATCATTAAAGATGCAAATTTACATGACCATATTGGTAGACATGTTGTAAGGGTCTGCATCATAGCATTAATGGTAACAAAATCTAGGATTTTCTCCAATAACACATTTATTATTGATGGAAGCTTATTTGCCAGTCCCCTGTTTTGTTTTTGCTGCTCAAAATGTAGGGGAAAAAATTCTCAGGGAAAGGTTATAAGGCAAAAGCCTAGATAACTCAATTAAAGTATTTAAAATCCTGAATAAGGAGTCTTGGAAGTAATCTACTATGAAAAAGAAAAAGAAAAGACAGAGAGAGATGTACATATAGTTGTATATAAAACAGAAGCTGGTATTGATAGGGAAAGGAAATGGGATTGAGATGAAAGATAAGTTGGTGTTTGGCCACATAACATCTGTTCATGTCCTATACTTGAAAATAAAGACATGCACTGAGAATATTTTGATTATCTTTCTGCCTAACACCCAAGTAACAATAAGAATTGTGCATAGAATTTTATATCGTTGTCAAGTAAGTACACCACCAACTTTACTGTTAGGGGAAAAAATATTCATTTTAAAGGAAAAGAAGAAGTCTGGATTCTCTTTTAACTTCTGGATGAAAAGAAGAAAAAAAATTACCTCAGGGAGAAGTACAATTCAATTTCACTTTTTAAAACCCATGTTTGTAAAATATCAATCAAACTGAAATAGGAGAGGACTCTGTTAGACTGGATAACACAGATATTTATTTTTTTTAATACAGTGTGATTATATGTTTATATTTTCTACTGCCTCTGAGAGCATCAACAGCTCTCTCAGTGAGAGAATAGGCTTTCTCTGTAAGTTTCAATTTGAAGGAGAATAAATATACGTTATACACTCAGATTTCAAAGTTTTTCACTTTATCTAAGTGCCAAGGCACACTTTCTATGAGTGATTTCTTCAAAACTCCTAAAATTAAAAAAAAATTAAAACATTTATACTCCTGGATTGAAAATATTGATGTAATCATTAAATGAAAAAGGCAACATCAGCAAAGTCAAAATGTCTTAATGTCAGCTAGACAGCACAAGAAGAATATTTAAACTTGAGTGAACAACTTGCTTCTCTGGTATTCATTCATCATGAGGAAAAGGAAAGTGGGTGGAATCAGTAAGGAAATAATGAAGAAAATATGTCTAAATATTTTTATTTGTCATATACAACATTTCCTGCTGATCAAGCTGGTTCCTATGGATGGCTAATGAGAAGAAAATGAAGATAGAAGTGCTAGAAAAAAATGTAGGAGGTTTGTCTCCTTTTCATTAGAATGTACCATGGGAATATAAAAATAGAGGAGAAATGAGATTTAACATCTTTTTAGCTTCAAATGATTTGTTACTTCAAAAAGAAATAACGAAGTTCTGGCTTGTTAGAAACTTGGAAGTCACCACTCTATCTTAACAACCAAAAACTGAAAAATCAATTCATTTTAGAGGTGTAAGAAAGTTAGGTCAGGGTAAAAGAGCTGCCCCCAAATTCAGACAGACTGATGGGCAAAAACAGAGAATCACAACCTACTAAAGAAAAAGCATGCACTAAAACCTCCTGGGGTGACAGTGCTGGAGTGGGGAAAACTGAAGTGTATTTGATGAATTGCTGGAGTTTCAGTGTGGAAAACTCTGAGTAACATCTTTAACAATACCCAGGCACTGGGAAGCCATCCACTTTTCTGAGTTTTGGAGCCTACTAGGTTCTCACAACAGAAAAGGCAATGGCACCCCACTCAAGTACTCTTTCCTGGAAAATCCCATGAACAGAGAAGCCTGGTAGGCTGCAGTCCATGGGGTCGCTGAGAGTTGGACACGACTCAGTGACTTCACTTTCACTTTTCAATTTCATGCGTTGGAGAAGGAAATGGCAACCCACTCCAGTGTTCTTGCCTGAAGAATCCCAGGGATGGTGGAGCCTGGTGGGCTGCCATCAATGTGGTTGCACAGAGTCGGACATGACTGAAGCGACTTAGCAGCAGTAGGTTCTCACAGTGAATATCAGATTAAAAATCCCCTCATACTTTTGCCATAGGTAGAAAAATGAAATCATGTTGAAATATTGCAGAGCATTCTGTATTTCTTAACAAGATCTGACCTCAGGGAAATGAATTAGCCCGAGGGTAACCTGATGTGAGATGAGTGCAATTGTGCAAAAGTTTGAGCATTCTTTGGCATTGCTTTTCTATGGAATTGGAATGAAAACTGACCTTTTCCAGTCCTGTGGCAACTGCTGAGTTTTCCAAATGTGCTGCCATATTGAGTGCAGCACTTTCAAAGCCTCATCTTTCTGGATTTGAAACAGCTGAACTGGAATTCCATCACCTCCACTAGCTCTGTTCATAGTGATGCTTTCTAAGGCCCACTTGACTTCACATNTAACTGTATATGCCATTTTGAACATGTGCAGGTTTATCTGTGGGATAAATTCCAGAAGATGGGGATCTGTGGGTTAAATGACAGACGCATTTATAATTTGATAGCTTTTGCTCAGTTGTTTTCCACAGGACTTGTTCTGATTTTACACCAGCAATTTGAGGTTGGTCAATCCAAATGTGTCGGAATACTTCTTCAGGCATCAAATAGTGATGCAGAAAGCGTNACATGTGCAGGTTTATCTGTGGGATAAATTCCAGAAGATGGGGATCTGCGGGTTAAATGACAGACGCATTTATAATTTGATAGCTTTTGCTCAGCTGTTTTCCACAGGACTTGTTCTGATTTTACACCAGCAATTTGAGGTTGGTTAATCCAAATGTGTCGGAATACTTCTTCAGGCATCAAATAGTGATGCAGAAAGCATCTGAAATGTATGTGCGGGTCTGAAAGCACCATCAGGAATGGGACAGCAGTGCTTCCCAACAGTGCAGGGGACCTGCTGTCCTGGTTTCGTGCCAGACAGCCACCCTGGGCAGCAATGCTTGTAATTCCTGCCCACTGGTGCACTGGTGTGTGACTGGCCTGGGTTGCAGTTCACCCTCCAGGCTGCCCAGGGCGGGTGTCTTGGTTTAATCCTCCAGCAGCAGCTCTGGCTGAAAAAGCCTTCTGAGAAACAAAGAGAATCCAATTCATATTAGAAAATCTAGTGTCCCTGAGTAAGCCCTTGGTGAATTAGATCTGATTAAATTAAACACTGATGGAAGCTTTCATCAGACATGTAGGAAGGATGCATCAGGAAGATGAGCAATCAGCTTATGTTTTTTAGTATTTTTAACACTGAGCTGAGAAGAATAAATACTGCCACCATTTTAACACGAGACAGGAAACTGCCAGGCTGGGGTTGGGATGTTAGGAAGTACAGCCCAGGGAGCCTTCCTGGGTCTCCCACTCCCCTAGCTTCTCTGCCGTTCCCATCCCCCTGGGGATTTATAGATACATCGGCCCCCGCCCCCTAGGCCTCTGCCCACTTCTTCACCTCCTGAAACTCTGTGTCTAAATCCCTGTTCTGCTATTAATTTTAAAATTTAATGACTTTTTTCCAGTAATAAGAGCAGTTCACATTGATGGTAGAAAATTTGCAATATTTATGGTTCAAAGCCATGATTACAGTTCTGGAATTTGATAGAGATTAGATTGGGTTAGAAAGAAGGAATAAGCAGGCATGAGAAAGGAGGTTGGAAATGGGGGTAGGTTCAATTTGGGTGAAGTTCTCAAAGTATGTGGAACAGCTGGAACCATCCCACCACATTTTTGACCAATGGGAAAGTGTAAAGAAAAGGCAACCTAAATAGCATTTTGCCAGGGTGAATCGTGATGAGAATCCCTGAACACACAATGAGAATTAGAAAGATGGTGGATGCTAAGACTGTGTTCTGGGTCACTGATCACACAGAGGGGCAGTTTTGGAAATACCCTGCTCTCTTTTCAGTTGAATCATATTGCTTTGTAATAGTAACAGCAGACACTTCTTGGAGACAGTACTAACAGTGAGGTTGGTACCTAGGTGAGGAGAGTATGAGGAATCGTGGGGGATCAGTTGCTGGATGATGGTGGGCTTTAGATGGTGGGGTCCCCATCCACTGACTTGGTGTTTTGGAGGTGCTTTCTACATCAAAAGCAGCCCACACACCCAAAGAGACAGAAAGAACAAATACTGGCATGAAAGAAGGAGCTAGCATATATTCATTGCTTACTTCATTCCGAGCATCCGTCCAAATGCTTTTTATACATTGTAACAGTAACTAATGATTTTGGATCTGGACTTTGTGGTAAGTGCTTTTACTTTTTCTGTCTTATTTTCATCTTTATAATACTCCCAAGATTGGTTCTCTTATTATCTTCATTTTCCATAGAACTCAAAGAATGTGCACAAAGACACCCAGTTAGTAGATGGCTTTGTTTAGTCTTCACCCACCAAGCAGTGTGGTGGGAATTATGTTTAAGGATGAGGACACATAGTGAGAAAGTAGCTCAGTTAAGATTTGAACTCGAATCTGTTTTCACAGGCTTTGTTTTTTCCCATTATAAATAAGGCATAAATTGAGGTCTGTTTCTAGAAAAAATATGGGAGGAGATTTGAGACAGAAATGCTGAGGTTCCTGTGGAACTTAATAAAAATACACGTGTTCTTCAAATCATGGAGATCTTAGAAGAAAAACAATTATCACGTTGCCAGAATTTACAGAGACATTTAAAATATGAGACAAGGAAGATCACATTGCCAGCGGAGGGATTCTTTGCAAAACCATATCTGATCCTGTCTCTTCACCAAAAAATAATCCTTCCTGGTTCCCATTGTCTGCAGAGTGTGATTCTTGGCACATCCGTTGATGTGGTCAGTCTCCTGCCACCTCCCTGGGCAATTCACACAAGCACTGCTCTCTCTAGGACTGGATACTCTGTTTTCATATAATAATGCAGTTAATGCTCTCCTCTCTTCCCAAAGCTACCTCTCCTGTCTTTCTTGAAAAATCAAGTTCAGTCTTAATACTCTAGGGGAAGGCTTCTTCACATCCCTCAGGCAAAATATAGTTGTTTCATTTTGTTACCCAGATGTTTGCTGATCTTACTCTCATGAATTCAGTCCACTGGTTTGCCACTGTTTATGGAGTCTNGCTAAAGCTGAAGCTCCAGTACTTTGGCCACCTCATGCGAAGAGTTGACTCATTGGAAAAGACTCTGAACTAACCTGATGTAGTTTTATCAGAGCCTCACTGACCTGGAGCTATTGAAATACTGAACACCACATCGTATGTTCAATTCAGTTCAGTCGCTTAGTCCTGTCACAGTCTTTGCAATACCATGGGCTGCAGCACGCCAGACTTCCCTGTCCATCACCAACTCCCAGAGGCTACTCAAACTCACGCCCATTGAGTTTGTGATGCCATCCAACCATCTCATCCTTTGTCATACCCTTCTCCTCTCGCCTTCAATCTTTCCCAGCATGAGGGTGTTTTCAAATGAGTCGGCTCTTCATATCAGGTGGCCACAGTATTGAAGTTTCAGCTTCAGCATCAGTCCTTCCAGTGAATATTCAGTACTCATTTCCTTTAAAATGGACTGGTTGGATCTCCATGCAGTCCAAGGGACTCTTAAGAGTCTTCTCCAACACCACGGTTCAAAGGCNGTGTTTTCAAATGAGTCGGCTCTTCATATCAGGTGGCCACAGTATTGAAGTTTCAGCTTCAGCATCAGTCCTTCCAGTGAATATTCAGTACTCATTTCCTTTAAAATGGACTGGTTGGATCTCCATGCAGTCCAAGGGACTCTTAAGAGTCTTCTCCAACACCACGGTTCAAAGGCATCAATTCTTTGGCACTTGGCTTTCTTTATAGTCCAAGTCTACATCCATACATGAAAGTGAAAGTGAAGTCGCTCACTCCTGTCCGACTCTTTGCAACCCCATGGACTGTAGACTACCAAGCTCCTTTGTCCATGGGATTTTCCAGGCAATAGTACTGGAGTGGGTTGCCATTTCCTTCTCCAGGGGATCTTCTAGACGCAGGGATCGAACCCAGGTCTCCCTCATTGTAGCCATAGACAGACGCTTTACCATCTGAGCCGTGACTATTGGAAAAACCATGGCTTTGATTAGACTTACCTTTGTTGGCAAAGTAAAGTCTCTTCTTTTTAATATGCTGTCAAAGTCGGTCATATCTTTTCTTCCAAGGAACAAGTGTCTTTTAATTTCATGCCTGCAGTCACCGTCTGCAGTGATTTTGGAGCCCCCAAAAATGAAGTCTGTCACTATTTCCATTGTTTCCCCATCTATTACCCACAAAAGGATAGAACTGGAGGCCATGATTTTCATTTTCTGAATGTTGGCTTTTAAGCCAACTTTTTCACTCTCCTCTTTCACTTTCATCAAGAGGCTTTTTAGTTCGCCTTCACTTTATGCCAAATAGGTGGTGTCATCTGCATATCTGAGGTTATTGATATTTCTTCCAGCTATCTTGATTCCAGCTTTTGCTTCATCCAGCCTAACATTTCTCATGATGTACTCTGCATATACGTTAAATAAGCAGGGTGACTATATACAACCTTGACGTACTTCTTTCCCGATTTGAAACTAGTCTGTTGTTCCATGTCCAGGTCCAACTCTTGCTTCTTGACCTGCATACAGATTTCTCAGGAGGCAAGTCAGGGGGTCTGATATTCCCATCTCTTGAAGATTTTCCATAATTTGTTGTGATCCACACAGTCAAAGGCTTTGACGCAGTCAATAAAGCAGAATAAGGTGTTTCTCTGGAAAAATCTTGCTTTTTTGATGAACCACTGGATGCTGGCAATTTGATCTCTGGTTCCTCTGTCTTTTCAACATCCAATTTGAACATCTGGAAGTTCACAGTCAATTTACCATTGAAGTCTGACTTGGAGAATTTTGAACATTGCTTTGCTAGTGTGTGAGATGAGTGTAAATGTGTGGTAGTTTGAAAATTCTTTGGCATTGCTTTTCTGTGGGATTGGAATGAAAACTGACATTTTCCAGTCCTATGGCCACTGCTGAGGTTTCCAAATTTGCTGGCTTATTGAGAACAGCACTTGCACAGCATCATATTTTATGATTTGAAATAGCTCAACTGGAATTCCATCACCTCCACTAGCTTTGTTCATTGCATAGTGATGCTTGCTAAGGCTTCCTAAGACATTGCATTCCTGGATGTCTGGCTCTAAGTGAGTGATCACACCATTGTAGTTATCTGGGTCATGAATATCTTTTGTATATAGTTCTTCAGTGTATTCTTGCCATCTCTTCTTAACATCTTCTGTTTCTGTTAAGGCTATATCATTTTTGTCCTTTATTGTGCCCATCATTGCATGAAATATTCTCTTGGTATCTCCAATTTTCTTGAAGAGATCTCTAGTCTTTCCCATTCTATTATTTTGCTCTATTTCTTTGCATTGATCACTGAGGAAGGCTTTCTTATCTCTCCTTAGCATTATTTGGAACTCCGCATTCAGATGGGTATATCTTTCCTTTTTCTTTGCCTTTAGCTTCTCTTCTTTTCTCAGCTATTTGTATGCCTCCTGAGACAACCATTTTGCCTTCTTACATTTCTTTTTCTTAGAGATGATCTTGATCACTTCCTGTACAATGTCATGAACCTCTGTCCATAGTTTTCCAGGCACTCTGTATATCAGATCTAATCCCTTGATCTATGTGTCTCTTCCACTGTATAATCATACAGGATTTGATTTAGGTCATACTGCAATGATCTAGTGGTTTTCCTTACCCTCTTCAATTTAAGTCTCAATTTGGCAATAAGGAGTTCATGATCTGAGCCACAGTCAGCTCCTGGTCTTGTTTTTGCTGACTGTATAGAGTTTCTCCATCTTTGGCTGCAAAGAATACAATAAATTTGATTTTGATATTGACCATATGGTGATGTCCATGTGTAGAGTCATCTCTTCTGTTGTTGGAAGAGGGTGATTGCTATGATCAGTGTGTTCTCTTGGCAAAACTCTGTTAGCCTTCAACTCATTTTGTACTCAAATGCCAAATTTGCCTGTTACTCCAGGTATCTCTTGACTTCCTGCTTTTTCATTCCAGTTCCCTCTACTGAAAAGGACATTTTTGGGGATGTTAGTTCTAGAAGGTCTTGTAGGTCTCCATAGAACCGTTCAACTTCAGCTTTTTCAGCATTGATGGTTGGGGCATGCACTTGGATTACTCTGTATTGAATGGTTTGCCTTGGAAATGAACAAAGTTCATTCTGTTGTTTTTGAGATTTAATCCAAGTACTGCATTTTGGACTTTTTTGTTGACTATGATGGCTACTCCATTTCTTGTAAGGGATTCTTGTCCATGGTAGTAGATATAATGGTCATCTGAGTTAAATTCACCCATTCCAGCCCATTTTAGTTCACTGATTCCTAGAATGTCAGTGTTCACTCTAGCCACCTCCTGTTTGATCACTTCCAATATGCCTTGATTCATGGGCCTAATATTCCAGGTTCCTATGCAATATTGCTCTTTACAGCATCGGAATTTACTTCTATCACCAGTCACATCCACAGCTGGATATTGTTTTTTCTTTGGCTCCATCTCTTCATTCTTTCTAGAGTTATTTCTGCACTGATCTCCAGTAACATATTGGGTACCTACTGACCTGGGATAGGATACATCTTTCAGTATATTGTGTTTTTGCCTTTTCATATTGTTCATGGGATTCTCAAAGCAAGAATAATGAAATGGTTTGCCATCCCTTTCTCCAGTGAACCACATTTTGTCAGAACTCTCCACCATGGCCCATCCATCTTGGGTGGTCCATGTAGCAAAGAAGAAGAGAAATACCCACTTCCTGTGTACTCAAGCCACCCTGTCTCCTGTCCTCTTGAGTAGGTTGTAGGCAAGGAGGTTATTTGGGCAGATTGGAGAGACTGAGATGCAAATGTGAAGTTCATACTTAGTGTAAAGACAGAGGCTCAGTAAGAGACTAAGACCTAATTATAGGACTATGAATGCTTCCTGTTTCCCACAGATTATCACCACATTACGAAGGCCAATTTATATTTCCTTTCCCTAGTAAGCAATGCCTGCCTATCAAGAAAAAAATCATAAGACATATTAAAAGGCAAAAGAAACTCAGTCCAAAGAGACAAGGCAGGGATCAGTACCAGCTTCAGATGTTACAGGGATGTTAGAAGCATTAGACCAGGAAATTCTTAAAAAAGCAATAATTAATATACTAAGCAATGAATAAATTAAACAACATGCAAGAACAGATGGCTAGTGAAAACAAAGATGGAAATTTTAAGAACCAAAATAAATATGGTAGATCAAAAACAGCATAACAGATATGGACAATGATTTTAATGGCTTCTGAATAAACTGAAAACAACTGAGGAAAGACTCTATGATAACATCTTGATATTGAGATTGATAACATCTCAATAGAATTCTCCAAGATCAAGAAGCAAACAGACCAATAAATGAAGATCCTGGAATATCCAAGAAATATGGGATGACTATAAAAGTTATAATATGCACATATTGGAAGTACCAGGGAGAAGATAGAGAGGAAGAAGCAGGAGAAATATTTAAAATAATAATGACTCATAATTTTCCCAAATTAATGACACCAGTCCACAGACCCAGGAAACTCAGAGAATGCCAAGCAGGATAAATGTCAAAAAAATTGTAACTTTATGTATCCTTTTCAAACAGTAGAAAATAAAATTTAAAAAAAATTCCTAAGAGAAGCCAGAGTAGGAAGAAAAACATCTTACCTGTAAAGAACAAAAATAAGAATTGTATAAGATAAAAAGAACAAAGACAAGGATTGTATCTAACTTCAATTCAGAAACTACTGTGCAAGCAAGAAGAGAGTGGAATGAAATATTTAAGATATTGAGAGAAATAAAACCCACCAGCCTAGAATTCTGTACCCTGAAAAACTATCCTTCAAAAGTAAAGAAGTAAAAACTTTCTTTAGATACACAAAAATTGAGGCATTTTACTGCCAGTAGACCTGCCTTTTGAGAAATTCTAAAAGAACTTCTTTAAGGAGAAAGAAAATAATGAAGATGAGAAACATGTATCTACATAAAGAAAGGAAGAACACTGGAGAGGTAATAAGTGAAGGTAACATAAAGTGTTTTTATCTTAATTGATCTAACAAATAACAGTTTGTTAAAAAGTATCAACAATATATATATATATATACACACACACACAATGCTGCTGCTGCTGCTAAGTCACTTCAGTCGTGTCCGACTCTGTGCGACCCCAGAAATGGCTGCCCACCAGGCTCCCCCGTCCCTGGAATTCTCCAGGCAAGAACACTGGAGTGGGTTGCCATTTCCTCCTAATAGCTAAGCGTATATAAGTATACACACTCATGTATACTTTTATGTAAGTGAAGTGATAATGATACAAAGGATAGATACAAAGGATAGAAGGAAGAAATTAGGACTATTTTGTTACTATAACATAAATACACTACCTGTGAAGTGGTATAGTATTATTTTCAAATTGATCTAGATTAGTTGTAAGGGTTTATTACAAACTCTAGAGTGACAACTGAAAAAGTATTATTGATATAATATACTAAGAAAAGAGAAAATTTAGTCATATGGAAACGTCCACATCTTCATAAAGAATAACTATAAAACTCTACAGTTCACTACATAGTATTGGTTAAAAATTTGAAGCTTTTTCATGAAGGTTAAAAACAATGTAAAGATATCCCTACCCACCACTTCTTTTCTATATTGTATCACAAATCCTGGCTAATGCAGTAAGATAAGAAAAGGAAACAAAGGGATTAAAAACTGAGGTTAAAAAAGTAAAACTGTGGAGATAAGGTGGTGATTTATGTAGAAAATCTGAAAGAATTGCAGAAAAACTCCTAAAACTAATAATCTATTATAGCAAAGTGGAACACATGATTAATATACAAAATTCAGTTGCTCTCTTATATACCAAAAATAAACAAGTGAATTTAAGAATATACTTTATATTAGTATCCTCCAAATGAAATATATAGGCATAAATCTAGGAAAATATGAGATCTATATGAGGAAAACTACAAAATCATGGTGAACAAAATAGGAAAAGTACTACACAAATGGGGAGATATTCCATGTTCATGGGCATAAAGATTCAATATTGTAAAGATGTCTGTTCTTCCCACTTGATTTCTAGATTTGGTGAAATCCCAAGCAAAATCTTAAAAAGTTACTTTGTGGATATTGACATAGTGATTATAAAGGCTTTTGAGAGGCAAAATGCCCAGAGTAGTCAACACAATATTGAAGGATAAGAAAGTTGGAGGACTGATACTACTCAACTTCAAACCATATTATAAAGCTACAGTAATCAAGAGAACATGATATTGGAGAAATAGACAGATTAAGAGAATATAGTAGAGAGTCTAAAGCTAGGTCTATAATTGGCTGATCATTGAAATAGTAGCAAAGGCAATACAATGGAGCAAATATAGTCTTTTTAACAAATGGTCCTGAAACAACTGTATACCCACATACAGAAAAGCTAATCACAGACTTTACATCCTTGAAAACAAAAATAAAAATAACTCAAAATCAATCACAGAAGTAAATGTAAAGCAAAAAACTATAAAACTCCTAGAAGATGACATAGGAGAAAATCTACATAACTTTGGGTTTGGTGATGACTTTTTAGATGTAATATCAAAGGCATAATCCATGATAGAAAAAATGGGTAAGCTAGACTTTATTGAAATTTTATGTTTTGTGTAATATTGCTAAGAGAATGACAGGCCACAGACTGGAAGAAAACATATGCAAAACACATATCTAATAAATGATTGTAGCCAACATATGGAAAGAATTCTCAAACTAAACAAAAGAATAACAACCTGATAAACATAAAATAAAATAAACAACCTGATTACAACTGGGCCAAACATCTAAACAGAAACGTATTCAAAGAAGATATACAGATTTCAAATATCCCTATGAAAAGATACTACATATATCATCAAGGAAATGCAAAATAAAACAATGAGATTTTGCCATATACCTTTAAGAATGGCCAAAATCCAGAACACTGACAACGTCAAATTTTAGCAGTATCATAGAGCAACAAAATCTTTCCTTCATTGCTGGTTGAAATGAAAAATGGTACAGACACTTTGAAACAGTCTGACAGTTTCTTATAAAACTAATCATACTCTTAACCGTACTATTCAGTAATTTTCTTTGGTATTTACCCAAAGAAGTTGAAGGTTTATGTCCATACTAATACCTACTAAATGGATATTTTCAACAACTTTATTATAATTTCCCAAACTTGGAGTCAATCAGGTATATTTTAGTAGGTGAATGAATCAATAAACTGTGGTACATCCAAACAATAGAATATTATTATGTGCCAAAAAGAAATGAGCTGTCAATCCATTAAAAGGTATGCTGCTGCTCCTGCTGCTAAGTCGTTTCAGTCGTGTCTGAATCTGTACAACCCTATAGACGGCAGCCCTCCAGGCTCTGCCATCCCTGGGGTTCTCCAGGCAAGAACACTGGAGTGGGTTGCCATTTCCTTCCCCAATGCATGACAGTGAAAAGTGAAAGTGAAGTCACTCAGTCGTGTCCAACCCTTAGTGACCCCAAGGTCTGCAGCCTACCAGGCTCCTCTGTCCATGGGATTTTCCAAGCAAGAGTACTGGAGTGGGGTGCCATTGCCTTCTCCAATTAAAAGGTGTAGAGGATACTTAAATACATTTTACTCAAAGACGCTAATCTTAAAAGACCACATACTGTATCATTCCAAGTATACCACATTCTGGAAAGACAAAACTATGGAAGACAATTTTTAAAAATAGTGGTTACCAGTGGTTAGGAAGAAAGAGGGACTAATAGGTCAAGCTCAAAGTTTTTCTTTAATGGCAGTGAAGCTACTTTGTATGATATTATATGGTGGCTACATGTCATTATAAATTTATCAAAACTCATAGAATGTACAATACCAAGAGGAAGCCCTAAGGTAAAGTATGGTCTCTGGGTGATAATGATGTGTCAATGTAGATTGGATTTTAACAAATGTACTGCTCTAGTGGAAAATATTGATAACGGGGGCATGTGTGGGGGCAAGAAGAATATGGGAAATGTCTCTACTACTCTCTTAATACTGTATGAACCTAAAACCACTTTAAAATAGTCTAGTTAAAATTAGGGGGGGCTTATTGAAGTGATTATTTCACAAATATGTAAGTTAAAACTTACATATTTATATAAACCTTGTGTCATATGCCTTAAACTTAAATGGGTATATGTCAATTATATCTCAATAAAATTAGGGGAAAAAATGTGGAGAAAGAATTATACCAGTCTTACTCTAAATCTTGTTAGATATTAATTCACATGTTCTGTGCTGAGTTTACATCAAATGCCAGTCATAAATTCTCATGGGATACCAATCCACTTGCTGAGATTATTTAAACCATTTTGATCTATTTTTATTGTTGACATTCGTTTGTAGAATCAGGTCTGAAATGAATGAATAATGAGCCTCTAGGAAAGTCAGACAGAGAGAGTTCCTTCTGGCTCACCTGAGACAAAATTCACCATTTCTTCTCCTATCTTTTTTTTTTTTTTTTTTTTTTTACGAGCTATAAGTGCTAAGAATCCCACTTAAATGGAGAATCGAGAATCTCTGAAGAAAAGCAACTATTCAGGACTTCTAATTAAAAATGTTGTAGATCTTTTCAATGTCAGTGTTACAACATTCCGGGAAAACTGCTGTTCACCAAGCTGTAAAAAAGTCCTGGAATTGCTTTGATATTTTAATATGTCCTGTCAGGAATGGTGACTGATCAGAGATTTTGCCTTACTTACAAATTAATAATTTAATGAATACTGGCAGAAGACTTGAGACCCCTAGGTCAGAGACAAAACGGATGGCATTAGTCACTGCATAGCCAGAGCCAGAGTATCATTGTGGATTTCCTGGCATACCAGTTCTCACTGGGCAATATGATGAGAGCCAAGTGATATCAGAACGTCAGGCAGGTGGGATATATCAGATCTTCGTGAATATCTTTGTATAACTGCAGAGATTTTACAGACACGCAGATGTCTGAGCAACAGTTCTTAAAGTGTTGCCCGGAATAAGCAGCATTGATGTCTTTTGAGAACTTGTTACAAATGCAAATACTCTAGCTTCAGCCCAGACTTAAGGAATCAGAAACTCTGGGGTTGGAGCCCAGAAATCTGTATTATTTTAGCAACAAATCTCCAAATGATTCTTATGTACACTAAAATTTGAGAATTATGAAAGGAAGAACACAAAAAGCTTGATTTATAAACTCATAAAACAATGCTTCTGTTAATGTTTTACAAGATACTACCTTTGCTAGAATAATTACCAGAGCTATAGCTTGTGTCTGTGTTTCATTTATCCATTCATTCTTCATAATCTATCTACTGTTAAACTCAATCACTATTAAGTACTTGGCATATACAAGATAACATTATTTTTTTGTGCTTAGGACACAGCAGAGAAAAAAGTAACAGGTATGAAATGCCACATACTCAAATTCAAAGTAACAAGTAATTTTAACTTATACTGCTGGCGCTGCTGCTAAGTTGCTTCAGTCGTGCCTGATTCTGTGTGACCCCATAGATGGTAGCCCACCAGGCTCCTCCATCCATGGGATTTTCCAGGCAAGAGTACCGGAGTGGCATAAATGACCTTAATTACTGAATCTGATTATTGACATCCTCTGCAGTGAGATATTAACAAATGGTCAGCCTTTAGTCACAGTATTTTCATGTTGCTGACATTAGTGCCTATGTGCATCCATCCCTCTAGGTTTTTTTCCAAGAAAGTCCAAACATTCTATACAATAATAGGCACCTTGGCGAGTCAAAGAAATATTTCTTGTTTCTGACATCAAATGCATCAGTCAATTTACATTAAGTTCAAATATGTCTTTTTAGAATCTTTAAACTTAAAATAAAGATCAGTTCAGTTCAGTTCAGTTGCTCAGTCGTGTCCGACTCTTTGTGACCCCATGAATCACAGCACGCCAGGCCTCCCTGTCCATCACCAACTCCTAGAGTTCACTCAGATTCATNTGAGCTGTGGTGTTGGAGAAAACTCTTGAGAGTCCCTTGGACTGCAAGGAGATCCAACCAGTCCATCCTTAAAGGAGATCAGTCCTGGATGTTCTTTGGAAAGAATGATGCCAAAGCTGAAACTCCGGTACTTTGGCCACCTCATGAGAAGAGTTGACTCATTGGAAGACTCTGATGCTGGGAGGGATTGTGGGCAGGAGGAGAAGGGGTGACCGAGGATGAGATGGCTGAATGTCATCACTGACTTGATGGACATGAGTCTGAGTGAACTCCAGGAGTTGGTGATAGATAGGGAGGCCTGGCGTACTGCAGTTCATGGGATCGCAAAGACTTGGACATGACTGAGCGATTGAACTGAACTGAACTGAACTAGAAAATTTACCTTTAGAATATCTAAGAAATAATTAACCATTTGAAGTACAGAAAAGATTTTAAGAGATTGCTTATACAAGTAGTGATGAAAGCACTATTTGGGGTAAGAACATGTTAATTTATTCCCAGTCCTGCCTCTTATGCATTAGACAGATTTGAAAAATCTTGTACATGCTTCTTGATCTGAAAAATTCTGTCAGGCATTCCTTATTTCAAGATCAGTGATCTGTTGTCATAGTTGTACTACATGGTAAACAACCACAGAACCTTAGTGGCATACAATGATTTATTAAGATAATGAGTTTGAAGTTCAGAGATTTCAGGTAGGTGTTTCAGGTTTCAATTAGGCTTGCTCACATGTCAGAATCAGATGACTATAAGGCGGGAAGCATCTGACTATAGGCAGAAACAGCAGAGCTCTGTTCCACACTCTTCTCCATTATCTCTGGCAGGGTAGCTGAAGCATCTTCTCATGGCGAAGGCAGGTGAGAAAGAGCTTTACATGCCAGTGCTTTACAAGCCTTTAGTCGAATGGAAGATCACTATAAAGTTATATGACAGAGTTCATGGGTATAGGGAAGGGGGAAGAAGTGGGAATTGTTTTTGCAATCTACCACAATTCACACTCCAGCATAATTATTCTCATTCCTTCCACATGTAAAATATGTTCACCTATCCCAAGAGCTTCATCCATCATTTTAAAATTCAGGATTCTGTAAGGTTTCTGTTGATCAGGAGGTTTGCAAGTGAAAAAGAATATGAGAGTATAGCAATCAATCACTGGTCAAAAGTCATTCTGGGCAAATATTGCCAGATACAAAGTTGCTAGGCTGTTGACTGATGAAATCAGAGGAAAATGTGAATAGATGTACATAAAATATATTTTAAAAAATAGAGATAGGAGGGGTCAAAAACTAGTCTTTAGGGAGAATAGTCAGAATGCTGTTTAATAATAGATGTGCTATTAATTATACACTGCACATTGTAAACTGTAATTTAGAACCTCATTTTTTATGAATACTTTTTTTAATAGCAATAAACCCTTTTAGTAGAAACTCATTTTTAAAAAATGAAAATACATGTTTCACTGAAAAAAAGTACCAGCTTTTCATTTTGCAAATTTGATGATGAATGTTTAACAAAAACTAGATGTCAGAATTTTACATTTATCAGGATGATTTCATATCTTCCTTGGTAGCTCAGACAGTAAAGAATCTGCCTCCAATGCAGCAGCCTCAGGAGATGCAGGTTCGATCCCCAGGTTGGCAAGATCTCCTAGAAAAGGGAATGGCTGCCCACTCCAGTATTTTGCCTGGAGAATTCCATGGACAGAGGAGTCTGGTGGTCAACAGTCAGACGCAACCAAGCAACTAAAACTTTCAGTTTCTTTTCTAAATCCAGCTTGAATATTTGGAAGTTCATAGTTCTCATATTGTTTAAGCCTGGCTTGGAGAATTCTGAGCATTACTTTGCTAGCTTGTGAGACAAGTGCACTTGTGCAGCAGTTTAAACATTCGTTATCATTGCCTTTCTTTGGGATTGGAATGAAAACTGACCTTTTCCAGTTCTGTGGAAAATACCATCTACATTAAACCATGGTTTTTGATTTGGGAGATACATTTAATCTATTTCTCTTCCAAGCTTTCTTTTGAACCTAGAAAAGTGAAGCAATTGTTTTTAACAATTTGGTTCCAGTATCAGAAAGAACTTTTAAAAAGTCAAATTATATCATTTTTATTTTTGTTAAGTGTCATCAGATATTTTAAAAAGACAAATTAATTCTGAGAAGAGTTTGATTTTTTTCCATCAAGTAATAAAGAATCAAAATAAAATTTCTAGAAACTAATTTTTCAACTATAACAGCTGACAATATTTTGAAAAATGCTGCAAATTTAGTTAAAATTCTCAATACTTAAGATAAAATTATTTACCATTAAAAAAAAAAAAAAAACAAGGTTGTTGAAGAAGCAGGTCCATACTGGGGAAAATAAATTATTCTTAATAATTAGGAGGCCAAATGAATGAAAATGTACTTTGGATTGCGGTTTTAATATATATCATTATTCTGTCTATAGAAGTGATAATGCTATACTAAGCAAATCAGAAACTATAATTGAAAAGATTTATTAATATTTATATACTGTTANAGGTCCATACTGGGGAAAATAAATTATTCTTAATAATTAGGAGGCCAAATGAATGAAAATGTACTTTGGATTGCGGTTTTAATATATATCATTATTCTGTCTATAGAAGTGATAATGCTATACTAAGCAAATCAGAAACTATAATTGAAAAGATTTATTAATATTTATATACTGTTACTGGAGAAGGAAATGGCAACCCACTCCAGTATTCTTGCCTAGAGAATTCCATGGACAGAGGAGCCTGGAGGGCTGCTGTCCATAGGGTTCCCAGAGTTGGACAGGACTGAAACGACTTAGCGTGCATGCATATATTGGAGAAGGAAATGGCAACCCACTCCAGTATTCTTGCCTGGAGAATCCCAGGGACCGAGGAGCCTGGTGAGCTGCCACATATGGGGTCTCACAGAGTTGGACACAACTGAAGCGACTTAGCAGCATATACCATTATATAGGTGGAGGCTTTCCTGTTGGCTCAGCAAGTAAAGAATCTACTTGGAATGTTATATATGTGTGTGCATAGTTTTATACAGTTCAGTTCAATTCAGTTGCTCAGTCATGTTTGACTCTTTGCAACCCCACGAACTGCAGCATGCCAGGCTACCCTGTCCATCACCAACTCCCGGAGTTCACTCAAACTCATGTCAATTGAGTTTTGCATTGGTGATACCATCTAGCCATCTGATCCTCTGTCATCCCCTTCCCCTCCTGCCTTCAATCTTTCCCAGCATCAGGGTCTTTTCAAATGAGTCAGTTCTTCGCATCAGGTGGCCAAAGTATTGGAGTTTCAATTTATACATATATCTATATAAAGTTAAATAATCATATGTAGACATTAAGACATGGACTTCCCTGTAGCTCAAACGGTAAAGAACTTGCCTACAATGCAGAAGACCAAGGTTTGATCCCTGGGTTGGGAAGTTCCTCTGGAGAAGAGAATGACAATCCACTCCAGTCTTCTTGCCTGGAGAATTCTATGGACAGTGAAGCCTGGTCGGCTATAGTCCATGGGGTCGCAAAGAATCAGACACAACTGGGTGACTAACACACACACACAGACATTAAGATAAATAAAAATGGAAAGAAGTTGTCATCAGCAGATTTTATTTGAAGGGTATACACTAACAAACAAGTCATCATAGATTAAAAGCAGGAAGATATGATTAAAAAAGAACAAAGAAAGGTCAAATATATGTGTTAGTTGCTTAGTCATGTCCTACTGTTTACAACCACATGGACTATAGCATTCCAGACTCCTCTCTCCATGGAATTCTTCAGGAAAGTGTACTGGAGTGGGTAGCCATCCCCTTCTTCAGAAGATCTTCCCAACCAGGGATCAAACCTGGTCTCCTTCATTGCAGATAGATTCCTTACCATCTGAACCACCAAATAAATAATAACTGTCTAAAATAATAGTAATGATAATTTTGGTTTTTAAATAATATATACATACATGTATATACTACATTAGCGTAAAGATGGATGGTAGTCATTGAAAGTAAAGTATTCAAAAGTCTTATGTTATCATGGAAATGGTAAAAGTATAATTTTTGAGTCTTTAATAGTTCTGTATAACATTTTGTATTATCTTTGGTTTTCCCTATAATGAAAGTAAAATGTTTCACTAAGAAGATAATAAAACAGAAAATCCAAAAGGTTATAGTAATACTTAACCCAAAAGAAAGAATAAAAGGAGTCAAAGAGTAATCTTGAATATTTGGGACAAATAAAAATCGGAAGCAAGTCTATAGAGTTAAACTCAAACATTTCAGTAAGTGCACTAAATCTAAACATTTTAAATATTCCAGTTGAAAGATAAAGATTATACAGATGAATTTAAAAAAAAAACTATTTGGTGCTTTAAAGGAAAACTCTTAAATACTAAGGAAATGTGAAAATTGAAAATAGACATATATGCAAGCCAACACTAACCAAAAAATAACTGGTTTCACTGTAGTGGTATCAGGCAAGTGAAAAGTGCCAGCTGGTCAGTTGTGTCCAACTCTCTGTGACCCCGATGGACTGTAGCCTGCCAGGCTCCTGTCCATGGAATTCTTTGGGCAAGAATACTGGAGTAGGTAGCCATTCCCTTCCCCATGTGATATTCCTGACCCAGGGATCCAGCTGGGGTTTCCTGCATTGCAGGCAGATTCTTTACTGTCTGACCCACCAGGGAAGCCCATCAGGTAAGGTAAGCTTTCAAGCAGAAAGTATTACTGGAGACAAAGAGAACATTTTAACAAAATGATCAGCCCACTAAGAACATTTAACAGTTTTTAATTTATGTGTTACTACTGTTATAGTCTCAAAATACATAATGCAAGAATTAAAAAAATCATAAGGGGAAATAGATAAACACACAAATTGAAGAGTTTTAATAGTCATCTCTCAGTAAATATAAATATAGGGAAAAATGTTTTATAAACAGAGCTACTATATATTTTCCATTTTAGAACTTGTTTTAGCTTTTAAGCTTTAAATTTATCATTTATGAGCCATTTTTCAAAACTTAAGTACAATGAGCCAGACTAAGATATAGAAGGAAAAATGAATCCTTTTCTTTAAGGAATTCACAAAAGAATGGATAGATACAATATAAATAGATTATTGCATTACAGAATAACAGAGTTTACCTTCAGTGGAGGTGTGGGGAAGAAGATGTAGGGTTCAAAAAATGTACTTAACTTTATCTTGAGATGTGAAGGACGATTTCATGAGTGAACAGAGGCCCCAAAGAACACTGAAGCCCTTTAAGAAGGGACAGTGTTTCTCATTCATTTTGCGTTATCAGTGTCTAGCACACCTGAGAACAGTTTTTCACCTGAAAAACAGAATAAAGAATGCTCCAGGCAGATTCATGTTGCCAAGAGAGAGCAAAGGACGTGCTGGTTCTTCCAGGTTTTACAGAGCCTGTAAAGAGATTAGACAAGAAAGGTAAGTTGGAAACTAGGTGTGAAGTAATTCAGATGACCGTAACCTCTGTAAGACTCGAGGTTCTTCCTGAAAATAACAAAAGGCAACAAAACACTTCAGTCATCTCTTTTTGATAGAAAGATTTTATACTTCAAGTGTGAAAAAAAAAAAAAGAGGATCACTTATCTATCAAGTATTGACCCAAAAAGAATTTGTGGAAATATTGAGTATGTCTTATAGAGCTTAAGAAGGTAGTTTAATAAGTATGTTTAAAATGTTCTCTATTTAGAAATGACAACATTTTCCTTTTGTGCAGTTATTTAAATAATATGAAACATTTTTATGTATCATATGTAAGCCAAATTTTTCACTGAAATTGTTTATTGTAGTTGTTTGAACAACAAATATATTAAACATAGTCTGATTCAGAGCTTGTATATTCTTGTCTTAAAGCTAAATGTGGATTCAAAAGAAAACTGACACCTAGGGCAAATATCATCCTAAAAAGATATTTTAGAAGAACATTATACCTTGATTTTACTTTTGCTAGTATTGGCTTTCTGATAAATAATGTGGTTTTTAATTAAATGACTATTTTTTTGTCCAAGAAATATATTTGTTTTAACATAAATAATTGCAAAACTATCACTGAAAAAATGAGTCCATCTAGAGTTAAATAAAAGTTAAAGTCATCAGTGACATAAAGATAAAAATATACCAAAATCTTAACCAATAGAGAGGAAATACAGTTTAACACAGGAATGTCTTTTGAAGAAAGATTTTAAGCTATTCCATATTAAAGGAATATATACAAAATCACTACTTGGATTATAATTGATGAGGTCACATGTAACAAAAAATTTTGGCAGTATTGAATTTTGTAGTTTATTGGAAATTTTCCAAACATTTGCAAAGATCTACAAAGTTATTAGAGTCAAGTATATTTATACATCTGATAGAGTTCAAGGCATGTTACGCCCATATATGGCACTTTCCCATAATGAATTTAAAGTTGAAGGAGTTTGAGAAGCAGGAAGCATGTTTTGACCTCCTCCCCATGTACCCTTTTTCACTGAAACAGGTCATAAAACTATCCTATGAGAGAAAGCCTGCCTATACCAAGGAAAGGAGCATCCTTGTCTCTGAAGACAAACAGACATAAAAGAGGATCCTAAGAAACAGGACTTTACTTCTTCTTAACCTGCCATATTTACTACTGCCCACTCTTCATCAAGGGTGTCCCTGGTAGCTCAGATGGCGAAGAATCTGCCTACGATACAGGAGCCTGAAGTGTGATTGTTGGGTCAGGAAAATCCCTGGAGAAGGAAGTGGCTACCCACTCCAGTATTCTTGCCTGAAGAATTCCATGGAAAAGAAGCCTGACAGTGAGAAACACTTTCACTTTCACTCTTCATCAAACAGCATGAAAATACACAGGTCTAATGTTTTCTAAAGAGAGTTTTATTTCCTCATGAAGGCTCCTGGGTCATGTAAAACTTATGCTAAATAAGTTTGTATGTTTTTCTTCTGTTAATTTGGCACTAAAAGGATTGAGAAAAAATTTCCTGCCCTGCACATAAATAAACATGTATAATGGGAAAGAGGAGAAGAAAATGTACCAAAAAAAGAATATCAAAATTAACCAAACAGTTTTGAAAATAATGTTACATTTAATTCTGGTCATAAATTATGATTAAATCCTATTAATATATTAATGCTTTTTATAATAGGATATTTGGGCTTCCCTGGTAGCTCAGATGGTAAAGAATCAACCAGCAATGTGGGAGACCTGGATTCAATACCTGGTTTGGGAAGATTCCCTGGAGAAGGGCACGGCAACCCACTCCAGTATTCTTGCCTGGAGAGGCCCCATGAATTGAGGAGCCTGGTGGGATGCAATCCATGGGGTCGCAAACAGTCAGACATGACTGAGCGACTAAGCACATAATAGTATATTTAATTACCTGATAAACTATAATGGCTACTTTGCATCAGAATTCAATAATCTATAATTTTTAAGTTTCCTAAATATGCATTTACATGATACTCTATAAAAGCTCTAAGACTTTTTAGTCTATTGGACCATTGATATGAAATTTACAAAATTGTTAAATACGTTATTTACATGATAAACTGGGAAAGCTTTTACACCAAGTCAGTGATCTGTTTCTTCAAAATGCTTAAGAGAATATTTACAAAAGATCAGGTTTTTCCTTCTTCTTTCTTTTTTTTTTTTTTTCAAACAACTCTCAGTATGTGTTTCCTTTCATGCAGAAGAGTTATGTCCTGTTTGTCATTAATGTGTGAAACAGAGCTTAGCACAGTAAATTTTAATGGGTCTGGTGGAGATATCATACTAGTCGGACAATATCTCCCTGTGTAAATAAATAAAAATGCGTATTTATCTGAGAAACCATAAAACCTAGATTTGGGTCCATCACTTTTGTCCCTCAGCATACTACTCCTTCACTCACATACTAAAAAAAATACAGCTAATCAATATTCATGAAATTATTTAAGCATTCACATATAGCCCTGCCTGTGTCCGTCAAATTGTCTTTCTTGCAAATCCTTTTGGGACATTATTTTTATGTTTATTTATCTAATATTTAATCATGATTTATTTTATAGATATTTCTTTGTCTCTCACCATTGGATTGTTTTTTTAATCCAACATCTGCATTATTTGTTTGCCAGGCCCTATCTTCCTACACTAAATGATAAATAATTATTTGCTATATCTTTTTGTTATATTAAAGTGCTTTTAGTAAATTACCAACAATTGTCCCCATAATATCAATTTAAATTTTCTTGTATTAAATTATTTAAAATGCCAACCTGATACTTTGTGGTAGGAAATGTAGAGCTACAATTTTTGTTGTTACAGGTAATAATAAATATGGAGAGAGATGATTTTACTTTCTTTTATTTTTAAATGAGAATGTTAAATTAGTTTGAATGGTTAAAAGATGTAAATTATTCTTTATTTCAGATGGGATTTTAATGACTCCATATGTTCTATAAAGCTTTAGGAAAGGGCCCCATAACACAGTGTATTTTTTCTTTCAATCATAGTTCACTGAAAAGGTTTACTGTTTGCTTTTTAAAATTTGTTGAAGATTTTTGAAGTATATCAGCAGTTCTCTTTATTGTGTTATGAGCTGGATCCATAATAAGACATGAAATAAAGATAAGGCCAGAAAAACGTTTCTTAACATTTTTCATAGTAAAAGTATTTATTTGTATTTGAACACCTAAATCATACTATATACATAGGAAATTTCATTTATACTATTTTACACTGAAATATTATTCCTCTTATTATTTTTCAATATCAGCTAATGGAATTATTTTGGCATTCAAACATTTAACACAGAAAATGATCCCGTCACTTGAAGATTTTTATGTCTTTTGTTTTTCCTGAGTTACGGTAACATCTGTCACAATTAGGGAGGCTTAGGAATTAAATGCATAAATCNTCATACTATATACATAGGAAATTTCATTTATACTATTTTACACTGAAATATTATTCCTCTTATTATTTTTTAATATCAGCTAATGGAATTATTTTGGCATTCAAACATTTAACACAGAAAATGATCCTGTCACTTGAAGATTTTTATGTCTTTTGTTTTTTTCCTGAGTTACGGTAACATCTGTCACAATTAGGGAGGCTTAGGAATTAAATGCATAAACCAATTTTCAATAGTGCTTTAAAAATAAAAGTGTTTTTTTTAGAATTTATAAATAAGTTTAATTAGGCCTCTGAATTTCTAGAGGCAGAACTGCTGATCTTTTGAACTGTTTGTTGATAAGCGTCTTGAAGCAGGTCAAAATTTGCCATGTAATTATTTGGCAGTATTCCTGTATATGCATTTTGGAAAAGTGTAAAATTGACTCTTATATCTCCTCCTCTGGGTGGTAATAGAACTTGTAGCATTTGAGAAATGTGTTACATTTCTGTCAGTCAGGACCTTGTCTCTATTTTATTTTGACTCTACTAAGGAAAATAAACGTGGCCATTCTGTTTCCAATTACAAAAACATTTCTACCATGGTTATGCAGCTACTTTTTTCATTCGTACTGAATAGTTTCATTTCCATTTTTTAAATTTCTTTTTTCCATGTTCTGGTAGTCATGGCAGAAAACCAGGAATAGAAATAAAAGAAGTTAGTTCATCCAAATTATAATTCTAAAAAGTGATAATTGCATTTCCTTCAATTCATTTTTCTTGTGATTTTAAGGAGGGTGGATTCAATCTGTAGTAGCCTGATGCTCAGACCTGGCCAGTATCTATGGTTTGTCTCTTACACATAAGCAGTTCGCCAGTCCTAGGGTGGATTCAACATAAAAGTAGACCATTATCTTAAGCCAGAAAAGGAGTTTTTAAAGTACCATGCTTCCTGCTGATAAAGGAATTCTAACACTTTAAATCCTGCATTATTTATGTACTACACAGCCCATGAAGAAAATGATCTGCCATAGTATTAAGGATGAGATAATAAATTCTTTAGCTTTAAGGTAACAAAATAAAAAGGTAATGACCTTTAACTAATAATCTCTTGCAAGAAAGGTCAATAACTGCCAGGGAAAGCGACAGGTTTTAAGTCTGTTACTGAATTTAAAAAAATCAAACTTTGGAAAGGTTTTGTATATTTTGTCAAATACAAAATAGGTCTGAAGTTACATTGAATATTAATAAAGTATTTAGTGGTGCATATTTTAGTGATTGAATTTAAGAATTCAGATAGTAAACCATGATATTGAATATTAACAAATAATTAAAAGTAAAATTGCAAGAATAAAAGGAAAGAACCTTAAAAATAATCTAAAGATTTTTCAGAATAGAAAAAATACTCAGCACAAACCAGGATTAGGTAACAATTTAGGAATTTATGAACCAACATTAAGAAGCAAACAGACTCAAATGTAATTAGAAGATTTCTTTCACATCTATAGAAAATTTCCATTTCTAAAAGTTGGTATAACTATCATTATAAATATAAGAACCAAAATTGGTTTTAAGTTTTAAACACTTAAGTCACTTTAAATTCTTTGATGGTTTAAAGGAATATGTTCTTAAAGCAAAATAAAAAACCTTATGTGATTATTTGAATGGCAGGCTATACCACGTGAGCTCCTGTGTGACCCCAAAAGAAGAAACAAAGGTAACCATAAGAGTTTCCAATAGATACACAACCTATCATTTTGAAACTTTTCTATCATTTCAAAGATATGTTAACAATGCCATATTAATTATACAACATAGACTCAGTCAGTAGGTTCCCACCTAAATTTAATGCCAGACCAGACACATTGCTTTCTTACACTAAAAATAAGAAATATGTTAACTCAAAATATTATCCCTTTTTTTATGGCATCTGCTATGATAGTCTATACTGAATTTATTGCTCATCTAACTCAAAAACTCCTTTTGGATACCTGGTAATATTTATTTCCCTATGTCTTTCAAATATTTATAGATTGATGTATTATAAATGTTGATAATGTGTTTAATTTGCAGGATTACCTTACAACTTGAATGTTTTACTAATTATTTTTGATTTATCCTTTTGATTAAAATACCATCTTTTCCAAATTTCATTCCTAGAGTTTATTATCAGCACAAAACAAATATACTGTTTTTAATATTAATTATTAATTAATCCATATTACAATATTCTCCTGTATTTTTATTCTGAAGGTTTAGGAGGTTCCTGTCTGCAAAAATCATACTTAAAAATTATATTCTTTCTATATCTATGTCTACATATGTAAGATCATACTATTTCTTTTCTAGTCCCATAAAATTGAAATTAATAAGATTTCCATCTTTTCTACTGTTGAATATAGCTTAAACAGTAGTTAAAGATCTACAAATCAATTAAATATGAGATAGGATTCAGTTGTGAAACTGTCAGGTGCTTGTGCCTGTTTTAAGATTGATCTTTAGTCATTTTCTCATTTGTTAAGGCCTTTTTGAGTTTTTTTTACATCTTGTTGAGTTTATTTTAGTAATTTTAATTTACCTAGAAAGCCACTCCTTTTCTTTGGACTCTCAAATTTGTGTTGAGAGAGTTAAGCATAGTTTCCAGTGTAGTTTATGGTGCATCTTTATTTGTATGACTGTATAGTTTCTCTCCTCTTCCTTTCATCGTGAGATCATTTGTGATTTATTTTTCTTTATCTTTTTAAAAAACATTACATTAACCAAATTTTGTATGAATTTTTTCTTTCCTAGCTTATTAGTTTCAGCTTTGTGTATATATTTTCCTTTCCTTTTTTTTTNATATTTTGAGTTTGGCCTTTTTCATATGGTACATTTTTCTGAATATTCATTTAGGTGCCAAATGAGTGAAATGAGTGAAGTCGCTCAGTCATGTCTGACTCTTTGCAACCCCATGGGCTGTATGTAGCCTACCAGGCTCCTCTGTCCATGGGATTTTCCAGGTAATAGTGCTGGAGTGGATTACCATTTCCTTCTCCAGCGGATCTTCCCAACCCAGGGATTGAACCTTGGTCTCCCACATTGTAGACAGACACTTTACCGTCTGAGCCACCAGAGAAGTCATTCAGGTGCCAACAGTTCACTTAATTTTATTGCTGAGTGGCATTTCATGGTATATTTGTACCACAGCTTTGTTTTTTAAATCATTAGCCCATTGAAAGATATCTGTGGTTGTTTTGTTTGGAGATATTAAAAACAAAGCTGTTATTTGTATCCCTAATACAGGTTTTGTTTGTTTGAGGGGATAGTAAATATTCATTTCTTTGAGATAAATACCCAGGGGTGAATTACTGTGTTGTGTATAGTTGCATATTTAGATTTTTAAGGAANAAATCATTAGCCCATTGAAAGATATCTGTGGTTGTTTTGTTTGGAGATATTAAAAACAAAGCTGTTATTTGTATCCCTAATACAGGTTTTGTTTGTTTGAGGGGATAGTAAATATTCATTTCTTTGAGATAAATACCCAGGGGTGAATTACTGTGTTGTGTATAGTTGCATATTTAGATTTTTAAGGAAATTGTGAAATAATTTTCCAGTGTGGCTAAATATTGTTTTACATTTTGCATTCCTACAACAATGCATGAGTGATCTACTTTATCTGCATCTTTGCTAACATTGTATTTTTGGTCAATATTCTCTATTAATTGTGGTTTTAATTTGCATTTCCCTAGTGGCTAACAATTTTGAGCACGTTTTAATGTATTTAACCTTTGTATGCTATTAATACCTTTAGTAAAATATCTCTTCATATATTTTGCTCATTTTTAATGTGTGTATACATATATATTGTATGTATATATTTATATTATATATATATATATATATATATATATTTCACTCGCGTTTTGAGAATTTTTATATTTGAGATACTGGTCCTAATCAGATATGTGGTTTGACAATGTCTGTTCCCATTCTAAAGCTACTTTCGCATCCTAATAACAGGATCTACTGCAGAGTAAAATTTTACAATTTTGACAAGGGGCAGCTTATTAGTATTTCTATATATGAACGATACTTTGGTACCAATTCCAAAGACTCTTTGCCTACTCCTAAATTTTAAAGATATTCCTCCTTTTTCCCAAAAGTTTTATAGTTTTACGTTATACATTTAAGTCCAAGGTCTTTTTGTTCAGGGAATGATATTTCTTCTCCTATGGATGTCTAGCTGCTTCAGTATCTTTTGTTGAAAAAGTGATCTTTCCTTCTCTGAATTGCTTTTAACTTTGTAAAAACCGTTTGAATATTTGTGGAGGTCTGTTTCTGGGTACTCTGTGTTCTCTTGACCTGAGTATCTAGTGCTCTACCAGTACCACAAAGTCAAGGCTTCTCTGCAGGGCTGGCTTCTTCCAGAGAGCCCAGGGGAGGGTGTGTCTTTCACTTCTTTCAACTTCTGGTGGCTGCTAGCACTCCTTGGTTTGTGGCCGCAGTACTCCAGTCTCTGCATTCATTGTCACCTTGCTCTCTGTGCTTCTGTCATCAAAATTTTCTCTGTATTCATCTTGTTAAGATACTTGTGCTTACATTTAGGGACTGCTTAGGTAATTCAGGAGAATCTTCCCATCTCAAGATACTGAACTTCTTTGCAAAGTTACACTTGTCATGTGAGTCCACTTGTCATACATAACATTCACAGTTTCCAGGGCTTAAAATCTGGATATCTCTGAGAGTCATTATTTTGTGTGATGGAGTATGGAGTATGATTTGCATATTATATGATTAACTCATTTTGAGTGTGAAAGTCCATGAATTTTAGTAAATTTAAGTTGTACAACAATAACCACAATTTAATTAGAACATTTCCTTTACTCCAGGAAGAAACCGTATGCCAGTTTGCAGATTTTATTTTTCCCTGCCTCCAGTGCTAGACACTATCAAATACTAATCTACTTCTTTCACTATAGATTTAGATATTTATTTTTAAATTTTATTTTATTGAAGTATACAATGAAGTTTACAATGTTGTTTTAATTTCTGCAGTACAGCAAAGTGATTCAGTCATATATGTGTATGTCTATATTCTTTTTCATGTGCTTTTCTGTTATGGTTTATCTCAGGATATTGAATATAGTTCCCCATGCTGTAAGTAGGACCTTGTTATTTACTTACTCTATATATAATAGTTTGTATCTGCTAGTAGCATACTCCCAACCTATTCTACTCACCTCTCCCTTGGCGACAAGTCTGTTTTCTACATCCGTAAGTCTGTTGAGGTTTCATAGACAAGTTCATTTGTGTCATACTTTAGATTCCACATATAAGTGAAATTACATGGCATTTGTCTTTCTCTTTCTGACTTGCTTCACTTAGCATGATGATCTCTATTTGCATTTATGTGGCTGCAAGAGGCATTATTTCATTCTTTTTTATGGATGAGTAGTGCTCCACTGTATATATTTACCACTTCTTCATCTACTCATCTGTCAATGGACATTTGGGTTGTTTCCACATCTTGTCTATTGTGACTAGTGCTGCTATGAACATAGAGGTGCATGCAACTTTGAATCATAGTTTTGTCTAGATATATGTCCAAGGGTGAGATTGCAGGATCATACAGTAACTCTTTGAGTTTTTTTGAGGAAGCGCCATACTGTTTTCTGTAGTGGCAATACCAATGTACATTCCCACCAACAGTGTATGAGAGTTCCCTTTTCTCCACACCCTCTCCAGCATATGTTATTTGTATACTTTTTGATGATAACCATTCTGATGTGAGGTGATACCTCACTAGAGTTTTGATTTTCATTTTTCTAATAATTAGTGATGTTAAGTATCTATCTCTTCATGCATCTGTTGATTATCTGTATATCTTCTTTGGAGAAATACCTGTTTAGGTCTTCTGTCCATTTTTTGATTTTGTTGCTTGGTTTTTTATTATTGAGTTGTGTAAGCTGTTCGTCTATTTTAGAAATGGACAAATTTAGCTATTTTTATACGAACATTTCATATAAATGCAATCATATCATATATGTTTGATATATGCTCCTTTCACTTAGCATAACATTTTGAAATTCATTCATGTTACATTATGCTTCAGTAGCCTTTCTGTTTTACTGGTGAATTATATTCTCTTGTGTGGATGCATCATATTTTGTCCATCCCATTCTCCATTGATAGATATTTGCATAGTTTTCATTTTTTCCCATTGTTTAAAATGCTCATGTGAACATTTAATGTACAAGTTTACATTGTAGTAATGTATGATCCTCAAATCTCAGTGGGATATAGCCCCAATGGTTTATTTTTTTGGTCACTTTTCACAACTGCCATGTCTAGGATGCAGCTTTGCTCCACAGTATCTTTATTCCAGAATCCAGGCTGACAGAGTAAACCCTAACAAGCCCATGTTGTGGCAAAGGAATAAAAAGGCAGGGTGGACCATGAGCTGGCTCCTAAAACTTCTACTCAGAAATCACACATTTTACTTTATATACATGTCATTAACCAAAGTTCCACCACACCTCTCCTTATATCAAAGGGACAAGGAAATATAATCCTTCTACTAGGAAAGGGAACAAATATATAATCGCAAAAGTGTGAGCCACATAAACTATCTTACTTAGCAAAATTGTAACACTAACTAAAAATTAATTTATCTCTAAGTCTTCATACATACAATGATGATGAACTATGATTCCTTCTAATAAAGGAGTGTTAGGAAGCTTTAGAAAGAATGAGAAGAATATCTATGAACTGATATATCTGAAATCATTTCATATATTGTGAAAACAAAGCAAACTGTATATTGTGAAAAGAAAATACTAAAGCGTATCTACTGTACAATATCTTTTATATAAGAAAAAAGGTATATAAGAAATCATTCATTCACTTATCTGTGCAAAAGAAATGTGAGACTGATAAGCCACAACTAATTAGATTGATTATCTGAAAATGTAGGTGGGTATAGGTTAGAAAGTATTAAGGAAATGATAATGTTTCAATAGGAATGAAGGGAGAATGGATCTTCTATATTTGTTTATCACCCTGACATTTAGAACCATTGAAAAGGTTCACATTTCACAATAATAAATATTCTAAGTCAACTAGGAGCTGGGAGGAACCTAAAGTGCACTACAAAGAACAGCATGTCAATTTATTTGTATCATAAATGAGTAACAGAAGCAAAACTAAGTAGGTGGGAGGAAAACAATTGAACTAACTTTGGAAAACAGAATTTCAGCCATACAGTGTAAAGCTAAATACAAGGGTACTATATACAAATATGCTCTAGTTAGTACCCTCCCCAACCATAGGGGATGTGGAATAGCAATTCTGAAATTACTTTATGACTTAAAAAGATTAAGTAAATCCATTTTGAACAATGAGAGGTAAATTTTTCACTATGGGGGAAATAATTGACACATGTTGAAAGGGAGAATGCTAAAATAAAACCTGGAGCATTAAATCAGAATCAGAGGTGTTGGTATGAACTCATGGCTGTAAACATATGTAAAGACATATGATATAGAAATAAATAATAAGTTTCCTAGCTCTGTCCATTGACAGGGCCTTCAAGTAATGGGTACAACTAACAACCAGATTTTGGTTTCTAAATATCATTTATTAATAAAAGCAAGAAGGGATCATTGGAGAAATGACTGATTCCAGAGTTGAAGCAGGGAAAATACACAAGTTTGAAATATGTTGTGATTCCAAAAAATAAGTGCTCAATAAAGGACTGAGGCATGTTAGGATAACCTGAAGGAGCAAATAGCCAAATATGGAACAGTTTGATCAGCAGTGTAGATATAGTATTTCATTAATATAATATTTCATTGTATTCAGTTCAGTTCAGTTAATCATGTCTGACTCTTTGAGACCCCGTGGCCTGCAGCACGCCAGACCTTCCTGTCCATCACCAATCCCGGAGTTTACCCAAACTCATGTCCATTGAGTCAGTGATGCCATCCAGCTATCTCATCCTCTATTGTCCCCTTCTCCTCCCACCTTCAATCTTTCCCAGCATCAGGGTCTTTCAAATAAGTCAGCTCTTGGCATCAGGTGGCCAAAGTATTAGAGTTTCAGTTTCAACATTAGTCCTTTCAATGAACACCCAGGACTGATCTCCTTTAGAGTGGACTGGTTGGATCTCCTTGCAGTCCAAGGGACTCTCAAGAGTCTTCTCCAACACCACAGTTCAAAATCATCATTGTATTCCATAGAAGATATTCAATATACTGTTTATTTTATATATTATGTGCATTCTATGTACTTATATCCTTCAGATATAAATAATTGACTAAATGTGAGAATTAGAAGCAAGAATCATTGAAAGATGATGCTAAAGTTAGTGGGCAAAATTATGATGGTATATGGGATCTATGCTTAGACTCAAAATATCCCCACACATAGTTCTTTCTGCAAGGATGGAAATAACAATTCTATAGTGGATAAATCTGGCAGACACCAATTAAAACAAGAAATTAAAGTCAGTGTCACAACTAGTAAGTGATGTTGATATCATATACCCCCTCATATGATGGCCTGAAAAGGGTGCAACTTCACTCATATGCTATTTTTGGCAAAAATACATAACCTTAATCTAATCCTTAGAAAACACAGACAGATTTAAATTCAGAGACCCTGTACCAAATAAATGTCCAGTAGCATCAAAGTTGTATAAGACAAACAAAACATACATTATGGAACTGAGGCAGACTGTAGGAGACTAACAGGACACGGCAACTAAATGCAAGGTGGGATCCTGCATTGGAGCCTCTTCACATTCTTGGTATGTGCTCTCATAGGGCTGAACCTGACTGAAGAAGTACTCAGACTAGCCTCCTTCTAAGATTCAAGACCAGGAACCTCAGGTGTACTTCAAATACTGTGCAACAATCATACCATGTTCCTTCATTCATTTACTCCCTCTCCCACCTCAATGTACATTTCACTTTATTCTCTCCTCATCTAAACTACTCTACTTCCTCTTCCTCTTTATTCTCATTTTATCATCTTGTCCCAGCTGGTTCAAGTGGTAAAGAACCCACCTTCCAGTGCAAGAGATGTAAGCAACTCAGGTTTGGTCCTTGGGTTGGGAAGATCCCCTGGAGGAGGGTGTGGCAACCCACTCTATTATTCTTGCCCGGAGAATCCCTTGAACAGAGGAGCCTGGTGGGCTACAGTCCATAGGGTTGCAGAGTCAGACGAGACTGAAGTGACTTAGCACACACACAGGTTATTTCACTAGGAAATCAAGGTAACCAGAAAGGAACTCCCAGTGTTTCACCTTGGCACCTGCTATCATCTGGTCTCATACGGTGACTGCTTTTCTGTTACTAAAGTTGGATTGATTGTGATCCTATTTAATGCTGAACATTTCTCTCATAGTATAAAATTCATTTCTTCTTACCTCTCTAGTGCATCATTACAACTTTTCCATTTCATTCCTGTATCATTGTTTTCTCTCTCTGCTGCATCCTTGTTATGAGACATTGTCTTTCTAATTTGCCTTAAGAAATCATGTGGACACAGTCACTCATCTATTTTTCTGCTCCACTTTACAGCTAAATCCTTTGAAAGTGTTGTCAATATTTTTCCTTTCCTCTGTCCATTGTCCATTGAATCCACTCCAATATTGATTTTGCACCTAGCACTCCATTAAACTTCTTCTTGTCGTGTCAGCAGTAACCTCTACCTTGCTAAATCCAATACTCAATTAATAGCTATTGTAATACTTGACCTGTTAGCAATCAAATCAATCTACCTTCACCCTTAAGAACTTTTTTCTTTTTTTTTTTTTTGGACTGGCTTCCTAAAACTACGAAATGATGGTTTTCATCCAATGTCACTCCTAGAGTCAAACTTTGGGATGCCCTATATTCAGTCCTTCAGGCTCTTCTTTTCTATATTTACATCGCTCTATAGATGTTCTCGTTCAGCTGTATGTACTTAAATATTATCCATATGCTAATGATTCCCAAAGATATATCTCTGGCCAGGACTTTTTTTTTCTGAATTTCAGTCCAGTATATCACTGACTGCCTACCTAGTATTTTAAATATCAGACAGATATCTGAAAGCTAGCATGTCCACTTTCTTACTCCTCCAAGCCCACTTTATCTAATGCCATTATGATTCCAGCTATTATCAGCTTCATATTTCCAGTTAGACAAGTTGAAAAACTTGAAGTCATGTTTGAATCTTCTCTTTTTCTTACACCCCAAATCCTACTCATCAGTAAATCATGTTTGATTTTACCATTTTTTTACCACCTACTATTCTAGTAGAAATTACCAAAACTTACATTATGCCAAGAGCCTGCCTTTCACACCTACCACCTGTTTCTACACTGTACAGAAATCATTTAAGTTGTAAGTTAGATTGTATCACTTTTAGTTAAAACTCCAATAGTTTTAGATTTCATTTTTAAAAAATCAGAAATCATCAAATGGCATAAAAACCATATATATCCTCAACTTGCTATCTCTGTGATTTCATCAACTACTGTACTCTCTTTGCTCTCACTGGCCTTGCTGTTCCTTGAATGTATCAGGCACAGGTCTTAGGACTACCTGCTTATTAATTTTCAAAAGGATTTCTCCCATATATCTTCATGACTCCTTTCATCACCTTCCTAAAGAACTTTTCAGAGATATAGCCATTCCATTTTAATGTTCAGCCCTTCTAACACAGTGCTTTGTGCTCCTTAAACTAACAATATATGATCTAACAAAAAAATAATATTGTATTTGACATGTTTATTGAAAGTCCTTCCTTTACATGCAATAGAATGTAAGATTAATGAGGATTATTTATGTATTGTAGCCATCATGGTCAACAAAAGAGTCCAAAATGCAGTACTTGGATGCAATCTCAAAAATGACAGAATGGTCTCTGTTCATTTCCAAGGCAAACCATTCAATATCACCGTAATCCAAGTCTANTTGTGAAGGACAGTTCTCAGGGCTGAGCATGGAATTTATAACCGACAAAAAAATGAAGTCTTTTAAAATGACGGATTCACTAGAAAGATGGCCCAGAGGAGGTAAGAGATAGTAGCAGGAATTTAGTTAAGAGACTTTAACTGAGTCAAGAATAAAACACAGGGGATGTGTGTTTACATACTTGATAGCTTATATGCAATGTTTGATTACTTCTGGATAAAACAACAATAGCAAACCACAATCTCTCAAGAGGCCAATTCAAATCTCTCTAAGCTCTCTCTGTTGCTAATTAAAGTTCTCTTCAGTACACAGCACCTAGGGTAGGTGAACTTATTTCCAAATCAAAAATAGACTCAGATACTTTGAAAACAAATTTATGGATACCACAGTAGGAGGAGGGATGAATTAGGAGTTTGGGATTAACATAAACACACTACAATAAGTAAAATAAATAATCAACATAGACCTACTGTATAGCACAAGAACTTGACTCAATATTCTGTAATAACCTATATAGGAAAAGAATCTGAAAAAGAGTGGACATATGTTTATGTATAACTGAATCACTTTGCTGTACACATGAAACTAACATGATGGTATAAACCAACTATTGTTGCTGTTGTTGTTTAAGTTGCTAAGTTGTGTCTGACTCTTTTGCAGTCCCATGGACTGTAGCCTGCCAGACTCCTCTGTCCATGACATTTCCCAGGTAAGAATACTGGAGTGGATATCCATTTCCTTCTCCAAGGGATCTTCCTGACCCAGAGATTGAACTCATAGTCCTGCACTGCAGGCAGATTCTTTGCCATTGAGCCACCAGAGAAACCCAACAATTCTTCAATGTAAAATAAAAATTAAATTTAAATAAAAAGTAAAGAGTTCTCATCAGTATATGGCACCTAGGGTAGATTGGCCTTCATGAGACATTTTATCCATATTTTGAATACTGACATCACAGGGATTTGAATTCAGGTAATGCTACTGTTTAAAACTTGCATCACATAATTATTATTTTTAAGTAATTTTAAAAATAACTAATTTATATATTTATTTTTGGCTGTGCTGGGTCTTCATTGCTGCATACAGGTTTTCTCTAGTTGCAGTTGAGTAGGGGCTACACCTTGTTGTGGTGCACAGGCTTCTCATCGTGGTAACTTCTCCTGTCTTGGAGCACAGGCTCTAGGCACACAGGCTTCAGTAGTTGTAGCACTTGGGCTACAGTAGTTGCAGCATAGGGGCTCATAAGTTGTGGCTAGAAGACCCTAGAGTGCACCAGTTCCAGTAGTTATAATGCACAGGGTTTAGTTGCCTGTGGTGTGTGGGATCTTTCCAGACCAGGGATCAAANTTCAGTAGTTGTAGCACTTGGGCTACAGTAGTTGCAGCATAGGGGCTCATAAGTTGTGGCTAGAAGACCTTAGAGTGCACTGGTTCCAGTAGTTATAATGCACAGGCTTTAGTTGCCTGTGGTGTGTGGGATCTTTCCAGACCAGGGATCAAACCCATGTTCCCTGCAATAGCAGGCCACATACATCATCCACTGCACCACCAGGGAAGTTCACATTGTTATTATTTTTATAAAAATAGGTTCTGTTACTAAAACCATGCTTGTAATTTAAAAACAAGCAAACAAACANTTCAGTAGTTGTAGCACTTGGGCTACAGTAGTTGCAGCATAGGGGCTCATAAGTTGTGGCTAGAAGACCCTAGAGTGCACCAGTTCCAGTAGTTATAATGCACAGGGTTTAGTTGCCTGTGGTGTGTGGGATCTTTCCAGACCAGGGATCAAACCCATGTTCCCTGCATTAGCAGGCCATATACATCATCCACTGTACCACCTGGGAAGTTCACATTATTATTATTTTTATAAAAATAGGTTCTGTTACTAAAACCATGCTTGTAATTTAAAAACAAACAAACAAACAAACAAAAAAAAAACTGGTACCAAAGTCTCAAAATATTCCTATAGAAAAATGGTTGAACATAGTTATAATTCCAGCAAAAGCAATTTAAACAAACAATAGGCAATGCACTTTTAAGGCATCTTCTTTGACCCAAGCACTCTTGTTTTGAATATGATTTAGGATAACCACAACAATGCATGTAAGGTGGAATTTGTCTTTACCTTTTTCTCTAAATTCTATGAGTTTTGAAACTGTGCACCACTTAGCAATATTCTTCTAAACTACTTTTCTGTAGAACAATTTATGGCAAATGGAACTTTGTGTTCAGTTCTTTATCAGCTGACCACTGTATTGATATTCATTTTTTTCCCATGATGTTCTTACTTGTTCCTATTAATATTGTGCATTTATCTATATATCCATGCTTACTTAACAAATTAACTGAAAGACAACTGTAACCTTTTTTTCTGCCACCCTTTATCAAGAAATATAATACGTAAAAAGCCAACTGAGCAACCAACCAATAGAACACACAAACAAACAACTTAAAGGAAGGTAATTGTTTAAATAATTAAATAGTAAATGTTGATACTCCTACTTTCTGGTGTTCAAAATCTAGGCTAGCTAGAATGGTAGTTAACTCAGTCACTTTCCATGTGTTTAGTCGCTCAGCTGTGTCTGACTCTTTGTGACCCCATGAACTGTAGCCCATGAGGCTCCTTTGTTCCTGGGATTCTCCAGGCAAGCATACTGGAGTGGGTTGCCAAGCCCTCCTCCAGGGGATCTTCCTAACCCAGGGATCAAATCCAGGTCTCTTGCATTGCAAGCAGATTCTTTACCTTCTGAGTCACCAGGGAAGCCCATTCATTCACTCTCCATTGTCACCAATTTGAATCAGGAAACAATTCCATATAATAATTTCAAACATATTTTATTGCACAATTGTCTGACATTATTACAAAAGGAGTTGGGAGAAGGAATTAGGCTGGGCTGAATGTAGACCGCCTGGTCATTATTCTCTAGGACTAGAATTGTCTGAGTGAAGGATTCTGATCTTAAGTTTACAGAGACAATGAAACTAAGCATGAAAATCTAAAGCTAGGTTNTCTGACATTATTACAAAAGGAGTTGGGAGAAGGAATTAGGCTGGGCTGAATGTAGACCGCCTGGTCATTATTCTCTAGGACTAGAATTGTCTGAGTGAAGGATTCTGATCTTAAGTTTACAGAGACAATGAAACTAAGCATGAAAATCTAAAGCTAGGTTATAAGCCAAAATTAGTAACTCATAGAAAAGTGAAGTCACTCAGTCGTGTCCGACTCTTTGCAACACCATGGACTGTAGCCCATCAGGTTCCTCCGTCTATGGGACTCTCCAGGCAAGAATACTGGAGTGGGTTGCCATTTCCTTCTCCAGTAACTCATAGAAGGGAGCAGAAATGAATAACCAAACCGAAATAAAGTGGTTGGGAACAAATAAATATGAAGAACAGGAATACAACAATGATAAGATTGGGGTTGTTATCCAGTAACAAACCTTAAAAAACTGAGCATCTAATTCAAATGTGAAAAGTTAAGAAAAATTGCTCCATTCTCTGTGCATCTCTGTCTTTGGCTCTGTCCCTGTTCTAGATTGGGTATATGTGGGCAGATGCTCTTCACCATGTGACCTAATCAAAGCTCAGAGAAAACAGGATTTCAGGCTCCACTGGACTAGCAAGACTAGATACACAATCATCGTCAAATAAACTAGTTCTACTAGCAATGTAAAATTTAGTTTGTGTGCGTTCAGTTATATCCGTTTCTTTGTGACCCAATGGACTATAGTTCACCAGGCTCCTCTGTCCATGGAATTTTCTAGGTAATAATACTGGAGTGGGTTGCCATTTCCTTCCCCAGGGGATTTTCCTGACTCTGGGATCAAATCTATGTCTCTTGCATCTCCTGCTTTAGCAGGTAGATTCTTTACCAGGTGAGCCACTGGGGAAGCCCTTTGTAAATAGCAAGTTAATTTCAGTGAAATAACAACCAAAAAAATAAAAAATAACATGAAGCCAAAAACATCTCAAATGTCCATGAACAATATTGTGATGTATAAATTGTTTTAAACAATGCCAGGGTCCAGCCCCGGTGGATCCAGGGTGATTCGAAGGGGTGACAGAATTGGCGAGGAAAAACTTATTTATTATTAATATAAGATTAGATTAGGAAATAATTGTATAGTAGGAAAATTAAGTGGAGAAAAGAGGCTGAATAACTTGNGAATAGCAAGTTAATTTCAGTGAAATAACAACCAAAAAATAAAAAATAAAAAAAATAACATGAAGCCAAAAACGTCTCAAATGTCCATGAACAATATTGTGATGTATAAATTGTTTTAAACAATGCTGGGGTCCAGCCCCGGTGGATCCAGGGTGATTCAAAGGGGTGACAGAGTTGGCGAGGAAAAACTTATTTATTATTAATATAAGATTGGATTAGGAAATAATAGTATAGTAGGAAAATTAAGTGGAGAAAAGAGGCTGAATAACTTGGTTTACGTGGAAAGCCAATAAAACCTCAAGACAAGAGGTTTGCACCATCTATGTTGGGCCTCCAGAATCCATTTGAATATTGGGGAGTGCCCCGCCCTGGGGGCTCTCTCTTATGGATCTTAGAAGTCAGGGCAAGTAAGTAGACATGGCAAGCCTCCATGCCCCAGATGGGAATTCTGCCTGAAAATAGAGAAAAGAGGAGACAAGGGGGAAGCCCAGCATTGGTACAAGACTCCCAAAACTATTTTTCAAAATCAGCTCATATATCCCAAGTTGTACAGAATGGAATATACAGAGTTATGCAGGGGCGGCAGTCCTGACCCTCATTGAGATCAGGCTTTCTTTTTGCATACCCTCCCATATACAAAAGGTCTCAGGTAGTTTACATTATCTTCTGGCCAAGAGGCCTGTTAACATTTTTATGGCTCTTCCTGGGCAATTGTCTATCAACCAGAAAACTCCTTTTCCCTAGGAGTGTTTTTTCTTTACTCTGCATTACCCTCAAAATACTAAATAAAGTTACATTCCTGTAGAACAAAAGTGCAGTGGCTTATAACTAAGAAAGTACTTAACTCAAAGATCTAATATTGCTAATACCAGGTCTACTACCTGTTTTTCTATATACCAACTATATCTTACAAATAAAAGATATGAAAATTTGGCAGCAAACATTGGCTCAACAAATGAAACCTTTAATTAGTCCTATACTAATGATTTTGACTCCTTGGAAGCCCCTACATTCCTAGGATGTTTTAAGCTTCCTGTGCCTCCCATGGTTGGGAGGCCTCAAATAATCACATGCGCAGCTGTGATGCAGCCTGCAGGCAGGCTAGAAAGCCATCAGAGGGGTTTTGGATTGAAACACTCTTTCAAATTCAGAAGACTAAAGCCCTGAGTTGACTTTTTCCAGAGAATGTCAGAAGAGTGGAAAAGCAGGCAGATTCTTATTTTTGATGGGTACATGCTCAGGAAATGCCAGGAGGGAAACCTGAGATTTAACTCGTCCTTGCCCATCAAATCTCTACCACATGACCTTGTCACGGGCGGGATTCCTAAACGCTGGCTCCCAGCAAAACCAGTTTTAAGCTAGTCTCAAAGCATCTTTTCATTACCTAGTATGAAATGTTTGACTGTTGAATAGTAAAGTTTCTTCAGTGACTACTATATAAAAGCTACAGCATAATATATAGTGCATTCATTGAATAAAAATATTGAGTATGTCAAGTATTAAATAGATTAATGAGGTTGATTCCAGGAAATTCAGAGAAATTCAAGGAAAGCATCAAATTAAGAAAGGAAATGGTAAAGGAAAAGTCATAAAAAATTTAAAGAGGTGTGAACATAATGGGTCAGTCTTTATCTGCTCAGAGGATTTTGCAAGAATAAACCTATTAAAAGAATAAATTTACCGCAAATCTCATCCTTACAGTTTCTCTAGTTAGAATGAAACTCATTTAAATGAATATTTGATAAATGCATAAATGAATAAAGATGAAATGAATAAATGAATGAAAAGGGAACATAAATACTAAATGGTAGAAATTAAATGAATAATTCTCTTGAATAAATCAATTTCACTCGAGTTTGCCAGCATTCTATGTAGAGCCATACCATCTAAAATGGTAATTCTGAATGGATCATGTTAATGAATTTCTCTACACAAGAGGTATATACATTTATGGCTGTAATCAATATACTCAAAATACACTTCATTTAGTACTGTGTCCTTTAAGTACCTTAAACATTAAATGATATACTTTTTTCACTGATTTAGATTAGTCACCATTTCTTTCAAAAATTTTTTAACATTGAGGTTACTCATGGTCCTGGAATAGGAGGTATCCTTCTCCATGTGTTTTCTTCTCAGAACATTAAACATATTAGCCTAATTACTCCCCTCTTACTACCAGTCTTATTCTTCTGGAACATTTCCAATTGTCCTTTCTATAGCAAATTTTGGGTTAGGTCAGCACAAACCATATTGAATCCCAGTCAGGCCAGCTTGTAGAATTTAGGGTATGGCAATGTTTTGTGTTTGTCTTCTGAATAGCCAAGAATATATATATATATATATATATATACACACATATACACACACACACACATATATACATAAATTCCTAATATTTTAAAAGGAGAATTGTGCATAAAAAACACTCATTTTCCTACCGTGAAGAAAGATGACTAGAATTTTTGCAAAATAAAACTTGTGAATATTTTATTAACAAGAAAGTTTTCATACATTTAAGTTTCTGGAGAAAAATCATCTCTTGAAGGACAAAGTTCTCAGATCCTGCTCAAACTAATAGCTAAGCCTCAATCCTTTGGGATTAAAAGAGTGATTATGTTGAATTCAGTCAGTATTTTTTATATTCATAAAATGTGGCCAAATAAAAAAATAATCCTCTTTTAAACTTTCAATCTTAAACAGTTAGTTTACTTATACTACCAATTCTTTTGAAATAGTGCAAAGGTAAACGTTAGCCTGATTCACTCTGAATTATTGCCAGATCCATATTAGTGGGCTCTAAAATCTTAAAATTTTTAATTCTGTTTTAAAAAAAAAAACTCACAAGGTTCTAATTATTAATCCAACAAATTAGCAGGTAGGTACTTTTGGAAAATGTACCAAATTAGCTCATGGGAAACTTTGTCCCTGTGCCAAATCTGCAGTTGGCTCTCTGTACAATTTCAAACATATTTTATAGCTTTTATCTAAACATTTTAAATGCAGAATTATCTATATATTTTTAAAGCATTTTCATTTGCTTTTTAAAATTGTATTTATTTATTCTAATAAAATTAATACATACAAAGGAAATATATATTTATTTTTCAAATACATAATGATAATATTATTATTAATTTCCTTAAATAGCCCCTAACTCAATACCTGCTGCTAAGTTGCTTTAGTCATGTCTGACTCTGTGCGACCCCATAGACAGCAGCCTGCCAGGCTCCCCCGCCCTGGGATTCTCCAGGCAAGAACACTGGAGTGGGTTGCCATTTCCTTCTCCAATGCATGACAGTGAAAAGTGAAAGTGAAGTTGTTCAGTCGTGTCTGGCTCTTCGCGACCCCATGGACTGCAGCCCACCAGGCTCCTCCATCCATGAGATTTTCCAGGCAAGAGTGCTGCAGTGGGGTGCCATTGCCTTCTCTGAACTCAATAACTAGAGCATTTCAAACGCTCTTTCATTCTCATATGTGTCCCTCACTCTTAGCCCTTTGCCTTGACTCCTCCATGTTTATCTTTCTGTTGTTTTTAAAATAATCTTATACTAGATCTTTATATCCCTAAAAGTTATTTTTCTTGCTTTTACTTCCAGAAAACTAATACACTATATGTAATTTTCTGAGACGTGTTTTCAGTCAAATTATTTTTGAATACAATACTATCTATAGTATATTATTTCTTACTTTGAAATATTTTGTTTTTGAAATATTTTATCTTCCCTCCAGAGCAAATATATTTTGGTGGTTTTCCTAATTCTTTCTTCTTTCATTTAGCACATATTTATTGAACACCTACTAGCTGCTAGTTATTCTTTCAGTAGAAAACATACACACAGTTCCTTGATCCTCATGGAGTTTATATTCTAATAAAGATAAACATCCTTATTTGTGAAATTTGTGGAGCCATTATCAAAATATTCTGTTTTATAATACAATATAAAATACTAATATTTTATTCATATTAAAATTCTTTACCTGTGGCTAAGAATTGGCACCCCACTCCAAACTCTTCCCTGGAAAATGCCCTGGATGGAGGAGCCTGGTAGGCTGCAATCCATGGGGTTGCTAAGAGTCGGACATGACTAGGCGACTTCACTTTCACTTTTCACTTTCATGCATTGGAGAAGGAAACGGCAACCCACTCCAGTGTTCTTGCCTGGAGAATCCTGGGGACAGGGGAGCCTGATAGGCCGCCGTCTATGGCGTCGCACAGAGTCGGACACGACTGAGGCGACTTAGCAGCAGCAGCAGCAGCAAGACAACTTAATTTCAATCAGTAGTACATAATAGTTGATCAGCATCCTCTACAAATTTTGGTAATGCCAAGCTGTAAACATCTTTCATCTAAGGCTAAAAAATAGTAGTAAATTTTAGTTTTCAGTTTTTAATTATGGGTGAGGTTGAACAACCTTTTTATGCTTACTCATTACTCTTTTTTGTTTTTTATTTTTGAAAACTGTGTTTGTGTCTTAACCCACTTTTCCTATTGTCTTCTTAATGTTGATTTGTGAGAGTCCCTTTTGCATTTCTAGGTAACAATTCTTTTTTGAAAATATATTCTAATTTTTTTATGAAGTCTTTTGGTAAACAGAAGTTCTTAATTTTTAAGTAGACAAATTGGTCAACATTTTAGGATAGGTTTCTTTGTAAGTTGTTAAGGAAATTCTTTCCCAATTCAAAAGTTATAAAGATATTCTTTTATTTATTTGTTTAAATATTTCAAAGCTTTATCTCAATGTCCTTATTCCATCTGGAATAGATTTTTGTCTGCAGATTTGTTGTTGAGTTGCTCAGTCATGTCTGACTCATTGTAACCTCATGGACTATAGCACACCAGGCTGCCCTGTACTTCACGATCTCCTGGAGATTGCTTGAACTCATGTCCATTGAGTTGGTGATGCCATCCAACAATCTCATTTTCTGTCATCCCCTTCTCCTCCTGCCTTCAATCTTTCCCAGCATCAGGATCTTTTCTAATGAGTCAACTCTTCATATTAAGTGGCCAAAATATTGGAGTTTCAGCTTCAGCATCAGTCCTTCCAATGAATATTCAGCATTGATTTCCTTTAGGATGGACTGGTTTGATCTTCTTGCAGTCCAAAGGACTCTTGGAGTCTTCTCAAACACCACAGATCAAAAGCATCAATTCTTTGGTGCCTTCTTTATAGTCCAACACTCACATCCAGGTATGACTACTAAAAAACCATAGCTTTTTATATATGGACTTTTACTGGCAAAGTAATATTTCTGCTTTTTGATACACTGTCTANGTCTGCAGATTTGTTGTTGAGTTGCTCAGTCATGTCTGACTCATTGTAACCTCATGGACTATAGCACACCAGGCTGCCCTGTACTTCACGATCTCCTGGAGATTGCTTGAACTCATGTCCATTGAGTTGGTGATGCCATTCAACAATCTCATTTTCTGTCATCCCCTTCTCCTCCTGCCTTCAATCTTTCCCAGCATCAGGATCTTTTCTAATGAGTCAACTCTTCATATTAAGTGGCCAAAATATTGGAGTTTCAGCTTCAGCATCAGCCCTTCCAATGAATATTCAGCATTGATTTCCTTTAGGATGGACTGGTTTGATCTTCTTGCAGTCCAAAGGACTCTTGGAGTCTTCTCAAACACCACAGATCAAAAGCATCAATTCTTTGGTGCCTTCTTTATAGTCCAACACTCACATCCAGGTATGACTACTAAAAAACCATAGCTTTTTCTATATGGACTTTTACTGGCAAAGTAATATTTCTGCTTTTTGATACACTGTCTAGGTTTGCTATATCTTTTCTTCCAAGGAGCAAATATCTTTTAATATTATGGCTACAGCGATTTTGGAGCTCAAGAAAATGATGTTTTTTGTTGTTTCCACTGTTTCCCCATCTATTTGCCATGAAGTGATGGGACCAGATGCTATGATCTTAGTTTTTTGAATGTTGGGTTTTAAGACAGCTTTTTCATTCTCCTCTTTCACCTTCATGAAGAGGCTCTTTAGTTCTTCTTCGCTTTCTGCCATAAGGGTGGTGTCATCTGCATATCTGAGCTTATTGATATTTCTCCTAGCAATTTGATATCAGCTGTGCTTCACTCAGCCCAACATTTCTCATGATGTCCTACGCATATAGGTTAAATAAGCGAGGTGACAATATACAGCCTTGATATACTCCTTTCCTATTTGGAACCAATCTGTTGTTCCATGTGTGGTTCTAACTGTTGCTTCTTGACCTGAATATAGGGCCCTCAGGAGACAGGTAAGGTGGTCTGATATCTCTTTAAGAATTTTCTCTTTAAGAATTTTTGTGATCCATAAAGTCAAATGTTTTAGTGTAGTCAATAAAGTAGAAGTAGATGTGCGAGCATTTAATTTTATTTTATTTTTCCATGTAGATACGAATTATTTCAGTATTAACAAAATGATTTATGCCATCCCCAGGAACTTTTAAAATCGTCCTTTTTGAATCTCCAGATTCTAATAAATTGTGTGTGCGTTCAGTCACTCAACTGTGCCTGACTTTTTGTGGCCCTATGGACTGTAGCCTGCCAAACTCCTCTGTCCATGGAATTTTGCATGGAAAAGTATTGGAGTGAGTTGCCATTTCCTCCTCCAAAGGACTTACCCCACCTTAAGATCAAACCCTGTCTCTGGCATCTCCTTCATTGGCAGGAAGATACTTTTACTACTGTACCACCTCAAAGCCCCTCTAGTAAATTATGTTGGATAATTTTTCTGTCATTTTCCTCCTCAAATGAAGGTAAATGTTGATGTTATTGACACTGGGTAGGGAAAGTAATCTCATCTTGCTCTCTTTCAAGATTATCTTGTCTATTCTTTGCATGTTGCTTTGTCATGTGTAGAAAAATATTGCAGAAAATTTTATTTGATTTACATTGAATTTATAGATAGATTTTGGGACTTTATTGTCACTATGATAGATATGTTAACTTCTCCGTGATCTTTTTATCAAATTTTCTTTATATATTAGCTAATTTATTCGATTCATCTGAGTTTGAAATGATTATATTTTCTTGAACGTGAGTCTGAGTAAACTCCGGGAGATGGTGATGGACAGAGAGGCCTGGCGTGCTGCAATTCATGGGGTCGCAAAGAGTCGGACACGACTGAGCGACTGAACTGAACTGAACTGAATGATGATTTTTAGCCCTAGTAATGCTTTTGTCCTTAGTTAATTTAATGCATATGTATTAAGTGTTCAGTAAATACTAGGAACTTGAGATGCAAAATAAGGTAATAAAACATCACACATTTGGCCCATTTCAAGAGTTTCTTTGGGGATAATTCCTTTGTTTGCTGGGCATGTAGCAAAGGAGTTCTGAATACATCACTTCAAGATAAGCTGCTCTGGCAGATTGACAGTTTTGCTTTAAAGGCAATTGAGAAAAAACAAATATAAGAAAACCATTTTGATCTTTTTCCTTTTTTGAAAAGCACGAGATGCAATTCCTGTGTGAAAGATGTCTTCCCTATACTAGAAAAATAACATTCTTATCATTAAGAAGGAGAAGTTGAGACTAAGAGACTTCTATACAGACCAGACTTTGTTAAAATAATTCCATTCTTATCGTCCTTTAGCCTCCCCATACAGTTTACTTGGGCTTCCCTAGTGGCTCAGTGGCAAAGAGTCCTCCTGCCAATGCAGGAGACACAAATTCAATCCCTAGGTTGGGAAGATATTCTGAAAAAAGAAATGGCAACCCATTCCAGTATTCTTGACTGGAAAATCCCAAGGACAGAGGAGCCCGGCAGGCTACACAGTCCATGGGGTCACAAAGAGTTTGACATGACTGTGACTAAACAACAAAAAGCATGGTTTACTTACTTTTCAACAGTTGCCTCTGTTCAACTTAATATAAAATCATCCAGGTTTCACCATTTCTTTGGGGTCTTCATTTCTTGTAAAGGACCCCATATCATATAAACCTACATTAAATAAATGTGTATGTCTTTCTTCTGTTGATGGCTTATATCAGTTTAATTCTCAGACCCCATCAAGAAAAAAAGAAAGAACTTGAAGAGATTAAGGGTAAGATATTGCCTCTCCTGCAGTAGTGAAAAATATTCTCAGGAATCATAATCATAAAAAGCCCTAATAGCCTTGTTAGGAAGACCAATCTTGCATGAAAACTGTTCTTGTCTGGCTTGGCTGTGCCGACATAACCTGCCACTGCAGATGTCATCAGAGCTCATTTCACTGTGTCTTCTCTGTTTATCCCCAAAATCTGTTCAATATTATTAGATGACCTTTCTACATTGTATCATTTCCACTTTCGTAATAGGAATTTTCTTAACAAAACCGGATTTCCTTTAAGATTAACAATATTCAGTAGAGCTCATGTACTGCTCTCAGTCCCACTTCCAAAGGTCATTCTTCAGTTCAGTTCAGTTCAATCTCTCAGTCATGTCCAAATCTTTGTGACCCAATGGACTACAACACACCAAACTTCCCTGTCCATCACCAACTCCCAGAGCTTACACATACTCAAGTCCATAGAGTCGGTGACGCCAAGCCAACCATTTCATCCTCTGTAATCCCCTTCTCCTCCTGCCTTCAATCTTTCCTGGCTTCTTTACAAATGAGTCAGTTCTTTGCATCACGTAGGCAAAGTATTGGAGTTTCAGCTTCAGCATCAGTCCTTCCAATTCATATTCAGGAATGATTTCTTTATGATCGACTGGTTGGATCTCCTTGCAGTCCAAGGGACTCTCAAGAGTCTCTCCAACACCATAGTTCAAAAGCATCAATTCTTTGCACTCAGATTTCTTTATAGACAACTCTCACATCCATACATTACTACTGGCAAAACCATAGCTTTCACTAGATGGACATTTGTTAGCAAAGTAATGTCTCTGCATTTTAACATGATATCTAGGTTGGTCATAACTTTTCTTCTGAGGGACAAGCATTTTTTAATTTCATGGCTGTAGTCACTATCTGTAGTGATTTTAGAGCCCTCCAAAATAAAGTCTGTCACTCTTTCCATTGTTTCCCCATCTGTTTGCCATGAAGTGATGGGACCAGTTGCCATGTTCTTCGTTTTTTGAATGTTGAGTTTAAGTCAACTTTTTCACTCTCCTCTTTCACTTTCCTCAAGAGGTTCTTTAATTCTTTCTTCTTCGCTTTCTGCCATGAGAGTGGTGTCATCTGCATATCTGAGCTTATTGATATTTCTCCCGGCAATCTTGATTCCAGCTTGTGCTTCACTCAGCCCAACATTTCTCATGATGTCCTCTGCATATAGGTTAAATAAGCAAGGCAACAATATACAGCCTCGAAATACTCCTTTTCCTATTTGGAACCAGTCTGTTGTTCCATGTCCAGTTCTAACTGTTGCTTCTTGACCTGCATACAGATTTCGCAGGAGGCAGGGCAGGCGGTCTGGTATTCTCATCACTTGAAGAATTTTCCAGAGTTTGTTGTGATCCACATGGTCAAAGGCTTTGGTATGGCCAATAAAGCAGATATTTTTCTGGAACTCTCTTGTCTTTTGATGATCCAGTAGATGTTGGTAATTTGATCTCTTATTCCTCTGCGTTTTTAAAATCCAGCTTGAACATCTGGAAGTTCTCAGTTCATGTACTGTTGAAGCCTGACTTGGAGAATTTTAAGCATTACCTTCCTAGCATGTGAAATGAGTACAGCTGTGTAGTAGTTTTAACATTCTTTGGCATTGCCCTTCTTTGGGATTGTAATGAACTGATATTTTCCAATCCTGTGGCCACTGCTGAGTTTTCCAGATTTCCTGGCATATTGGGTGCAGCACTTTTACAGAATCATCTTTTAGGATTTGAAAAAGCTCGACTGGAATTCCATTATCTCCACTAGATTTGCTTGTAGTGATGCTTCCTAAGGCCCACCTGACTTTGCATTCCAGGATGTTTGGCTCTAGGTGAATGATCACACCATCATGATTATCTGGGTCATGAAGGTCTTTTTTATATAATTCTTTTGTGTATTCTTGCCACCTCTTCTTAATTCTTCTGCTTTTGTTGCTGCTGCTGCTGCTGCTAAGTCACTTCAGTCATGTCTGACTCTGCAACCCCATAGACAGCAGCCCACCAAGCTCCCCCGTCCCTGGGATTATCCAGGCAAGAATATTGGAGTGGGTTGCCATTTCCTTCTCCAATGCATGAAAGTGAAAAGTCAAAGTGAAGTCGAGGTGCATACAATTTCATTCCTTTATTGTGCCCAACTTTGCATGAAATGTTCTCTTGGTATCTCTAATTTTCATAAAGAGATCTCTAGTCTTTCCCTTTCTATTTTTTCCCACTGTTTCTTTGCATAGATCACTGGGAAAAGCTTTCTCATCTCTCCTTGCTATTCTTTGGAACTCTGCATTTAAATTGATATATCTTTCCTTTCTCCTTTGCCTTTCACATATTTTCTTTTCTCAGCTATTTGTAAGGACTCCTCAGACAACCATTTTGCCTTTTTGCATTTCTTTTTCTTGGGGATGGTGTTGATCACTGCCTTCTGTACAATGTCACAAACCTTTGTCCATATTTCTTTAGTCACTCTATCTATCAGATCTAATCAGATCTAAAATAAGATCATTCTAATAGGCTTAAAATCAGTTGTCTTTTTAGACAATAATTGGTTAAAAAATGAACATTGATTCAATTTAGGTTAATGCAGCTGAAAAGGTTTCCTTCTCAAAGGGAACTTTCTGTTCTGGAATTACCTAGTGTATGGATGGTAGAGAACTTTGTTCTTCTGAATTTTGTTTTAACCAAATTTAAGATTTGGAGTTAGTATAATAACTGTAACTGACTTGAGATGAAAGGATACGGAGAGGAGCAGAGTGAGGAGATTCATACAGAAATGGGACAGGGATCATAAAAGCCAAACTTTTGAGCCAAATCAATCTTTGAATTTCTGGTTTGAATTTTGGACCACCTGCTTCCTGTTTCTGCCCAGCATCCTTGATCCTAATCCATCCTGGCCAGGGTTGGGCCCAGAGACAGGGATGCTTGAAATCTGGCTCAACAAGTTTTAGGAAAACACCCTAAAAACCTGTAACAGTCTACACTTATGGATTTCTCTGTCCCCAGGAGGAAATGGTGGTGATATGAAATAGAAAAATTGGAAAGCATATGACATAAATAAAGAAACCATATAAGAAAGGCAAAACTATCTTTTCTGTTTTTTTTTTTTTTTAATGAGCATAACATTTACATTGGCAATGGTCACTAGAAATCATGTATCTGGCCTCAGTAATTATTTAAATAGCACCTAAAGTCATCCAATGGGAAACAGCAGGTTCTGTGTCCACCTACCTCATAATAACCAAATGAGGTCCAGGTGAAGACAGCAGGGCCTTTGTTCAGGTTCAGCCATGAGGTGCCATTCACAACAATACATTAAATGAACAGCACTTGAATGGCCCCTTGGAGTTATATAACATTTACAAATCTGTTTATAGAAAAGAATCCTTACCAAGAAAAAGAAGTTAAGACAACAATTCTAAAACTAGAAAAATTGCTTTCCTATACTTTCTTTTCAAGATTCCTTTGAAAAGTGATATATTTAACTTTATTTAATTTAGAAATTTCTTTTTGGTCTTTAAGTTATAAATAGAATTGTTCTAGTATTCTTTACATCTTGAAGTTATTATGATTTATTAAGTCATTTATTGCTAACACTGAAGTACATTATAGCAGATAAACCTTAACAAGAGTTACTTTTCATCATGATCGTTTAACAACTAAGGAATTCAATTGCCATGAGAATTAAATTCTTGTCTCTTTATTTTTATCTATTTATTTTCACTAGTTCATCCATTGATTTCTAGTATTTTGTATTTGAGGATATTTAAAGTTCAACATTTTTACCTATATAAAAAAATACATTTCCTCATTCTAATAATTAAGATTTTTATGATCAAGTTAAGGAGAAAAATTTGGTAAATTCTTCTAAAATCTACATATTCTCCCCAAATCAGGAAGACCAGATACTAACCAAAAAAACCCTCTGTTTCTTTATACAAAAGCAGTTTTTGTAAAGTAAATATACTATCGTTTTATAGTTTAAGTAGGCAAGTGAAAAAAAAAATTGTAGCATCTTTGATTTTAAAAAGAGAGAAAAAAGATAGATAGATCTCAGGAGAGTAGTCCTTAAGCCTTGCTGACTTCTCTGCTATGAATCAACTTGGAACTGGAGCATGCTAGTAGTATTTGAAATATATAAAGTGTTCTCCACATGATATATGTTAATTGAGCTAGAGTCTCATCTCACATAACTTAATTGGAGAATGATAAAGGTCATTAAATTTAGGATGGCTATGTGGATAACATATAGAATGATAGAAAGACAGGACCACAAGAAAACGTGAAACCTGGTATAAGGAAAGCAGAATATATTCTGTTAGGTTTTACCAATAACTGTGTAAGTAATCAAGGAAAGTGCATAGCTAATATTTCCCGTCCCACTCTTGATGCCTCCTTTGAATTTCTTATATCTTGAGAACTATCAACCATCCTTTCTTTATGCAGAGAGTAGATAAACTTTTTCCATCAATAAAACGTCTTCTTAAATAGTGTACCTCTAAGAAGAAAATAGACATTATTTTTGATATATCACAAAAGCTGGATTAAATTTGAATTTTAAAAATAGGTATTTCTAGGAAGGCATATACAGTTTAGACTAGAACAGCCCAAAATTATTAAAATTTACTCACAGCTTAAGTTTAGTTTGTCTCTGTTTCTCCATTGTTTGGAATAATGTGTATAGAAACGTATCTATAAGCAACAAAGCACATGATTGACATCTTTTCTAAGAGCTAAACAATTTTTTGAGCTCTTACACTTGGTTATGAGAATTCAGCATTTATATGTGCATTTCACAAATCTCAGTAAGTTTAAAGAATTCTGCACTGAACTCAGTTAGAACCCCCCTCACCATGTCTGTCTCTCTAGGCACCCTTGTATTAAGGTACTTTACATAAAAATAAATCAGAGTAAGAGATTAAAAACCCTAATGTTCTGATCCAAAATTTTAAAAAATAAATAAACATGAGGAAATAAGTCCCAACCATAGTTGCCTATTAAACTCTTCAAAGTGTAGCTATAAAACTAATTTAGAAGAATTACTGTTAAAGCTTTTCAAAATACACCACTTGCTACATGTTCAGTATTTTTGGGCTACTGATTTTTAAAATTATTTTTGTTAAAAGAACATTTCATGGTCAATTGGAAACTTTATTTGGGAAGGGATCATAGCTGTCTTGTTCAGCTTTATGGACTAGAGATCAACCAATTCCTGAATGGATGAATCCATCTTTATTGAAAATATAGATTTTCTTGTTAAATAACAGAATGGTAGTATAACAGTACTCCCTTGAAATCTTAAATTTAAATGCAACAATAGGAGTAAAGAACAAATAGATATGTTCATTTAAACTTGGAAAACAGAGGAATGTTGATATCTCAGTTTGGTGTTTGTAAAAATGAATCCAATAGGAAAATAAGCATTATTAGTTTCAACCTTTCACTATTTTGTGGTTATTTTAATTTAGCAGAAGTTTGCTAATATAGAATAAGATCTAATCTGAAAATATGATTGAGTATACTTTTTATATGTTTATAAAAGACTTCTATCATACCAACAGAGCCAAAATTACTTTTTTCTTCTCTAAAAATATTGGATTATATTTGATATGTGATGTGTTAGTTTCAGGTGTACAGTAAAGTTAATGTTATATATATAT
>SJYA01000213.1:94073-358089 GCA_006410615.1 Neotragus moschatus
TAGTGTACCTCTAAGAAGAAAATAGACATTATTTTTGATATACCACAAAAGCTGGATTAAATTTGAATTTTAAAAATAGGTATTTCTAGGAAGGCATATACAGTTTAGACTAGAACAGCCCAAAATTATTAAAATTTACTCACAGCTTAAGTTTAGTTTGTCTCTGTTTCTCCATTGTTTGGAATAATGTGTATAGAAACGTATCTATAAGCAACAAAGCACATGATTGACATCTTTTCTAAGAGCTAAACAATTTTTTGAGCTCTTACACTTGGTTATGAGAATTCAGCATTTATATGTGCATTTCACAAATCTCAGTAAGTTTAAAGAATTCTGCACTGAACTCAGTTAGAACCCCCCTCACCATGTCTGTCTCTCTAGGCACCCTTGTATTAAGGTACTTTACATAAAAATAAATCAGAGTAAGAGATTAAAAACCCTAATGTTCTGATCCAAAATTTTAAAAAATAAATAAACATGAGGAAATAAGTCCCAACCATAGTTGCCTATTAAACTCTTCAAAGTGTAGCTATAAAACTAATTTAGAAGAATTACTGTTAAAGCTTTTCAAAATACACCACTTGCTACATGTTTAGTATTTTTGGACTACTGATTTTTAAAATTATTTTTGTTAAAAGAACATTTCATGGTCAATTGGAAACTTTATTTGGGAAGGGATCATAGCTGTCTTGTTCAGCTTTATGGACTAGAGATCAACCAATTCCTGAATGGATGAATCCATCTTTATTGAAAATATAGATTTTCTTGTTAAATAACAGAATGGTGGTATAACAGTACTCCCTTGAAATCTTAAATTTAAATGCAACAATAGGAGTAAAGAACAAATAGATATGTTCATTTAAACTTGGAAAACAGAGGAATGTTGATATCTCAGTTTGGTGTTTGTAAAAATGAATCCAATAGGAAAATAAGCATTATTAGTTTCAACCTTTCACTATTTTGTGGTTATTTTAATTTAGCAGAAGTTTGCTAATATAGAATAAGATCTACTCTGAAAATATGATTGAGTATACTTTTTATATGTTTATAAAAGACTTCTATCATACCAACAGAGCCAAAATTACTTTTTTCTTCTCTAAAAATATTGGATTATATTTGATATGTGATGTGTTAGTTTCAGGTGTACAGTAAAGTTAATGTTATATATATATCTCCACGCTTTCAGATTTCCTTCTCATTTAGGTCACCACAGAAAATGTCTTCTTTTTTTTTTTTTTCTTATGTGTAGGTATGGTGTTTGAGAGGTTTTAATTTCATTCTTTTCATGTAGCTGTTCAGTTTTCCCAACACCATTTACTGAAGAAACTGTCTTTTCTCCATTGTATGTTCTTGCCTCCTTTGTCATAGATTAGTTGATCATAATTGCATGGATTTATCTCTGGGCTTTCTGTCCTGGTTCATTTATCTAATTTATGTTTTTGTGCCATTACCAAACTGTTTTGATTACTGTAGCTTTGAGACCCCGAATAACCAAAGCAATCCTGAGAAAGAACAGAGCCAGAGGAATCAGGCTACCTGTCATCAGACTATACTACAGAAGTACTTTCAAAATGACTGCTGGTTTTAATCTGGGTACCAAATACTAATTTACATTTTTCCATTAAGCAGACTTAGTCTTTGAGAACATTTTTATATAAGATATATCTTTCGAATTATTAATGGAACATATAAAGGGATGTAAATCTCTGTCTGTTCAGGATGTTTCTTACATGAAAAGTCAGCAGAATTTCCACAGCTCAACTGCCATTTAGTCAGCTTTTTTAAGACTAGTGTTGATGTTTAAACTCTTTTATGGGTGCCAAGATTCACTGTTTAAATATTCAGCTTTAAAACGATTGCCAGAAAATGACACAGTGCTATTTCCCTTCTCTTGTGAGAATGTTTGATTTATAAAATTAAATTGAGTTAAAAGTGAGGCATATTTTTACCAGAATTTCATTAGACAAGCAGATACTTCACATCAAACTTGTGTAATACTTTTTCCACTTATCAGTGCTTCAGGTAAAATTCTTACATTTTTCAGTCATGGTATCTGTGTAGAAAATGTCTTTTAAAATGCACTGAAAGAGGGAAATATTTTAATGCCATTTCTATTAAAGTATAGAAAGATGCTTATCAGTTTCCTGACCTGATTCTTTACACATTCAGAAAGTCTCAGAACTCTAAGAGAGGACTACATTTTCTTTATTATTAGGTCTGCCAAAGATTAGACTTTATGTAATTACCTAAACAAACAAACAAAAAAAGGCTAATTACTGCAATATAATTTCAGGCCTTCTATATAAATCCCATTCCTTCTTATTTAAATAACATTTCTATATGCAAATTCATAGGATTTAATAAGCATATCCCCTGGAGAAGGAAATAACTATTCCAGTATTCTTGCCTGGAAAATCCCATGGACAGAGGAACCTGGTAGGCAATATCTCATGGGGTTGCAGAGAGTCACACAACTGAGCAAGTGAGCACAATAAGTACATAGTTAAAATTATTTTAGCCACTGTTCTAATTAAGATCTGTTTCTTCTCTGATTCAGATACATCATATTCAAACTCTACTTCCTTGATTACCTTTATTGTCTTCCCTACATGGAATGACATGGCATTTTCATTCATCAATTTATCTTTTTAAGAACTTCATCACTTTATGCTTCTGCTCTGGCCCTGGTTTGATTTTGGTTTGTCAGTTCGCATACAGCTTCCATTGTGCAGCACTTGTAACTTTGGGCAAGTTACTTGAGTTTCTATCCTTCAATTTTTTATCTATAAAACAGAAATAACCAAAATATATACTCATAAGATTATTGTAAGGATTACATGAGCTAAATACATAAAGCATTTATACATAGCAAGCTTCAAGACTTTATTACCCTTAGCACAGGCTTTCATTGTGCTTTTCACCAAAGTCTACACTTTTTTACACAGCCCTTTCCTTTTGATAAATACTTACTGGATTTCTACATGGTGGCATACAATCTGTTACTTAATCATGAATTCATTTCTTTTAGTGAGTCTTGTTTCATCAAGGCAATTGCAATTCCCTTGAAGTCTAGTCAAAGCTATGGTTTTTCCAGTAGTCATGTATGGATGTGAGAGTTGGACTGTGAAGAAGTGCCAAAGAATTGATGCTTTTGAACTGTGGTGTTGGAGAAGACTCTTGAGAGTCCCTTGGACTGCAAGGAGATCCAACCAGTCCATTCTGAAGGAGATCGGTCCTGGGATTTCTTTGGAAGGAATGATGCTAAAGCTGAAACTCCAGTACTTTGGCCACCTCATGCGAAGGATTGACTCATTGGAAAAGACTCTGATGCTGGGAGGGATTGGGGGCAGGAGGAGAAGGAGACGACAGAGTATGAGATGGCTGGATGGCATCACTGACTCGATGGGCGTAAGTCTGAGTGAAATCCAGAAGTTGGTGATGGACAGGGAGGCCTGGAGTGCTGCAATTCAAGGGGTCGCAAAGAGTCAGACACCACTGAGCAACAGAACTGAACTGAACTGAAGATAATCCATCTGTTAGCTGGTTGGTATTATACAATGTTTGGCCACACAACATCCTTGATAATTTAAAATAATACCCTACAAATAACAGAAGTAGTAGTTATTATCATAACAAAAGTAGCTGCTACTGCTAAGTCACTTCAGTCGTGTCCGACTCTGTGCGACCCCATAGACGGCAGCCCACCAGTCTCCCCCGACCTTGGGGTTCTCCAGGCAAGAACACTGGAGTGGGTTGCCATTTGCTAGCATTCATTAAATTCTTATCCTTGCAACTGTAGAACTTTTACAATAATTGTCTTGTAAAATCCATATAATATTCTGAAATAGATTCTACTTTCACATTATCTTACAAAAAGGAACTGAAAAATGGGAGGGTGGAGTGACTTTCTCAAGATTACATAACTATCAGTAAGTGTCCTTATCATCATTGCCTTTGGTGGGCAGATAGGGGCTGTCTGGCCCCAAAGCACAAGGCACTTCTATCTTCCTCACAGCCCCAGAGCTTCACATTCTTATTGCATGAACTCTTCATTCTTGTTTCTGTACTTCTGTCCAGTCAGCTCCACATAGCACCACATGTTTCATGTTCAGTTTCCTATAGCATTAGGGAGAAGGGTGGTGATTAGCAATATTTGAAGCCAGTCTCCCTGTGGAATCTCTATAGAGTTCTTTTTTTTTTTTCCTTTTTCTGTTCAGTTAAAGAAATGTAAGTAGACCGGAGTCTGTCAACACCATACAAATCTTAATCTAAATTGGATTTTTAAAACTGTAATTGCTTTTCATTATATTTGTATAGCAATTGCTTCATTAATATGAATGTCTTCCAGGTTTTATTTTCTGACTTAACAAGAACTTGTCATAGAATAAAATGGTCAGTTTCACAGAATACTGTGAACTCTTTTCGATAAGAGTTTAGAGACTCTTTTGGATAAGAGTTTAGAGACTCTCAGTCCCATATATTTGTCAAAGATGAACCAGAGCTTAAAGAGGGGTCATTCCCATGTACCTTAGTTAGGCTGACAGATAAGCTATTGTGATAGAGATTCAAAAATACAAGAACTACAAAAACATCACTTTTTCTTCTCTTTTCTGTGGAAGCCCTTATGTGAAAGGCCGAGATCATCAGGGAATCTCCGCTCTGCTTGTCAGAGAGCCAGATGTTTTTTTCTCTGTTGCTCTCAACTCTCCTATAGTATTTTCATATTGTGCATGATAGAGGCCAAGACACTGTCTTGGCACATCTACCGACAGGAAAAAGGAAAGAGAAGTGGCAGAAGCGCTCTACACCTAAAAGCCAAAATCCAAAGGGACACATGACACATCCACTCGTTGTCTGTGGGTAAGTTTAATCAGAGAGTCATACCTGACTGCAGATGAGACTACAGAGTGCATTCTATGCAGGCAGCCCTAGGGATAGTTTGGGCACTGTGGTAACAGGGAAGCTGGACTTTGGTGAACACCTGCAGGTCCCACCAGGTCACATAGAAAATGTAGACAGAAGACTTATATTGCCAAAATCATTAGTACTACTTTATGTTGAATAAATATATAATGCTAATATTTTACAGTGTACTTGTCTATTTTCTTACTTACATATAGTTGTTGTACTGGTGCTATTTGTTTCCTATTGCAACTTATGAGAATAAAAAATATTGTGTTTGTTAAAACTGTTCTATAACTTCCAGTCAGTTGATGTGGCAGGCAGACATGAAGTGGTTGACTTTTTTAATTGTAGTAAAGGTGCACACATACAAAGAACATATCCTTATTATATAGTCAGAGCCTTTTGAATTGAGGTAGATAATAAAGGTATTCAAGTGTTTCTACCTTTAGTAACATCAGAGTTTTTCAGTTACAGACTACAAGATGAGGAATCCTTTCATGATGGTTGCAAGAAAAAGTTCAGTGGTAACTGTGGTGAGATAGGTTATCCACACCTGGATTAAGACCCATCAGGAATCAAAATCAGAAGACTGCTTTATTCATACCTTTATTATTTTGTAACAGTGATTCTATACGATGCCTTAATTTTACAATAAAATATAATTAGAATTAAATTTAAGAGTTCAAAGTTAGACAATTATTTGCATTTGACTTCTATAACTGTAACATTGATCTAAAACTTCTAGCACAAAAGCTGTTGCTTGTTGTATTATATACAGTTACACAATGGCAGAAGATAAAATGCAGTTAGATCCATTTGGCTCATTCCGTCATATATATTTATCAGCTGGAACAAACATTTGAAATATAACTCAAATAGGAGACTCCAGAATTTGTCATTTGGCCCATGAGCCCTACTTTAAATTCTCTAAAATTTCCTCATCAAAAATAACTGATTTTAGTTTTTAAATTTTTCAATATCCATACAGTACATAAGAGAAATGGGTACATCAAAGTGATCATAATCAGGGAATTCTATGTAATTCTGGGATTATACATTACTTCTACAGAAACTGTATCTTTGAAATATAAAGAGTATCAACAATACTGTCATAAAATGGTTGATTATTGTCCACATTGCTCATAGATTTTATAATTTAGAAGATCTGGGATGATGAATTCTAAATAAATATTTGTCCAATGAATGTTGATTCTTAAAGATGCATTCACATTTGACTGACTTGTTCATCTATGGATATTAACTGTTCAAACTTCTGGAATCTGAGTGATTTGAGTTTGAATCCAAACTTAATCACTTATATGTTACGTGAGTTTCTTAGTTAAGTTCAGTTNTCCACATTGCTCATAGATTTTATAATTTAGAAGATCTGGGATGATGAATTCTAAATAAATATTTGTCCAATGAATGTTGATTCTTAAAGATGCATTCACATTTGACTGACTTGTTCATCTATGGATATTAACTGTTCAAACTTCTGGAATCTGAGTGATTTGAGTTTGAATCCAAACTTAATCACTTATATGTTACGTGAGTTTCTTAGTTAAGTTCAGTTCAGTTCAGTCGTGTCCAACTCTATGCAACCACCATGGGCTGCAGCACACCAGGCTTCCCTGTCCATCATCAACAACCGNGCAGTTGTTCAATTCACTAGATGTGCTATTAAAACAGCATAACTGATTCAACAGTTTCACTCAGGTGCAGGTGTGCGTAATGTTGCAGATCTCCTACAATAACCTGGGAAAAAATAAATAAGGGAATCCAGAGGTTACACTAGTTATATAGTCATTAGGAGCAGGCTCCGTAGTGACTTGAAGTTATTTTCTTAATTGTAATTTCTCCACTTTTCATTATACTTGAGTCTTAAATTATAATTGACTACCTTCCTTAGACTCTTCATGACAGGTCTCATGCTGACCTTGAAGTAAATATAAAGAAGAAAGCAGATGTTAAATCTCTTCCTCACCTAAAATACAAATAAAGACAATACATGAGAAAATAAAATTAGCTGTGGTNAATTGTAATTTCTCCACTTTTCATTATACTTGAGTCTTAAATTATAATTGACTACCTTCCTTAGACTCTTCATGACAGGTCTCATGCTGACCTTGAAGTAAATATAAAGAAGAAAGCAGATGTTAAATCTCTTCCTCACCTAAAATACAAATAAAGACAATACATGAGAAAATAAAATTAGCTGTGGTCCCTAAAGCCCTGTTTTTCTCATACTTTTTTCTGTAAATTTTTATTTCTATATTGAAAAAATGTTTTTCACACATTTTAAAACAGTACTCATCCTAGATTTTACACATCACATTACCTGACAAAACTGTTAAAATACAATTTTATAGCTATCTACTGCATAAATTTAGATTATATGTATGCTCACATTTCTTTCATTCTTAAAAGAGCCCACTAGCATTATTTGAAAAATGTCCTTTGTTGTTACCCACCCCTCCCATGACTGTTTAAGAATCTGAGGCTTAAACAAAAAACAAGAAGGCAGAATCCTGCTTCTAAAAACCAGCGAGAAAGTTCACTGCTTATGTTTTTTCTCATGATCTCACAGTGAGATAGTATTAATTTGAAAGAGCCTGGTTCTTTGGGCATTTTCATAATCTCTGATGAGCCCTTGATGATTGACTTCAGTGCCTAAGCTCAAGGGTGCCCCAGATTTGGGACTGCATTTACAATTCTCTTAGTTTATGATTTATAGACACAGTGCTAGGTAGGTTGAGTTTTGAAGACCTAAGCCTCTCTCAACAGAATGTTAGGGTAATACATTAGCCTAATCACTGGTTTACACTCTCCTTTCCTTGTGGGACTGTTTTTATGGGTCGTGGTCAGGCTATGCTAGTTACCTTCAATGAATTCCTTCCTACCTTTGAAAGTCAAGAATAACGAATTTGGATTTAGGTAAATTGAATCAATTCCACTTTAGATTTGCACTCCAGAGGCTCCTTAGAATAATAGCTCCTTTTGAATAATAATAAATGTTGTTATACATTTTACCTTGGTAAATGGTACATTTTGTCACATTTTATTTGAATTCAGTGTAGGAAATATTTAAATAATAAATACTATTAAGTCTTTGAAGGGATATAAATTCCTCAATCTGAAAGTAATTAAGAATTAGATTAGATTATTTCAAAACTGGTAGATAATTAGGTTTTAAACTACATTTCTTCTATTAAATCAGGGTATTTTCACAGGAACTGTAAATAGAATTATTGTAATTTTTATCAGAATTAAAAAAGAATCTCTTTTCCTTGAGAATGGGTTGGATTTTGTGCCCCAGTTCTAATAACCTAATCTATCATAACTGACAGTATGTGATTTCTGAGACTAAGTTCTAAAAAGCACTGTGGCTATCCCATTGCTCTTTCTCTTAGATTGTTACTTCTGGGTGGATCCACGTGCATTGTCATAAGGATAGTCGATCAGGCCTATGGAGAAAGCGACATAGTACAGAATTGCTGCTTCCTGCCAGTAGCCAACAGAGAAATGAAGCTTCTCACTGTTAGCTACATGAGTGAACCATTCTACGAGTGGATGATCCAGCCTCAGTCAAACCTACAGATGATGGCAACCTAAGGGCATCTTAACTACAATTTTGCAAGAGATCTCTAGCTAAAAACCAGTTCACTAAGCCACTCACACATTTTTTAACCATATGCACTATGAGATCATAAATGTTAACTGTTTTAAACTGCTAAATTCATGGGCAACTTTTCATGTAGTAATAGATAATATCATCTTCAAGAAGTCATTCCTTCCACTGATTTCTACCACTCTCTAATTACTTATTCTGAATTTTGATAAATAAATTAGCTGACCAAATGCTTGTCCAGAGTTTTTTTTTTTTTTTTTTTTTTTTTTAATTATTTTCTACATTCTGTGTATAAAGAGAATCTCTAGCAGGAGATTTAGCTCACACATACATACGGCAATAGGACATTTGCTTGTCCTGCCTCAAACACATCTGTACTGCTGATGATCTGGAGAGAAATCAAGAAGTTGTCATAGACTTATAGTATCAGAATAACCTTAAAGGGCAAACCAATCCAGCCTACCAATTAACTAACCAATGCACAAACTAGAACATCCATTTCATCACTCATCAACTATATTTGAACTCACAGTATCCAAAGAACAGGCTTCTGTCTGCAGACAGCTATAAATTTCAGAAAGTCTTCTTTTATATTAAGTGTTTGACCCTTTCAATTGAGCTTATGTTTTGAGGGTACCCATATAGAACACACCTAGTCTCTTAAAAAAAAATCATCTCTTCCTTTTAAAACTCAAAAATGCAAACCTATCTTAACACTAATATTAATCAGTTCATTTTCTTATTTATTTATTCACTTACTCAACAAAATCTTATTGGATCTCTACCAAATATAAGTCACTATGATAGAAATTGTTTACAACTCAACAATGCATTCAAACACATTGTATTCAAGAAAGGAAGGTAACATATGGGATTCAAATCATTAAATTAACTGTGATCATTGTAATAAGGTAATACAAACACATACTATTTTTCACTATGAAGGAAAAAGTTAACATGGTGGAGTTGAGACTGCTGACTTCAGGAAACTGCTTGTGTGGCTGGCCTCAGGGAAGATGGATTTTGGGAGTGCTCCCACCATTCCTAGAACTATATAGTAGTTCACTGTGCTTAAACTGTTTGTGTAAAAAATATGATTTATGCTGACCACCTGCTTTCCTTCCAGGAAGCTGAAAATTTCAGTACATGCTAGGCCAAGGGTGCTTATGTGACCAATCGCCAATAAAAACCCTAGGCATTGAGTCTTTAATGAGCTTCTCTGGTAACAATAGTTCACACATGTTCTTACATTCATTGCTGGAGGAATTAAGCACGTCTCATGTGAGTCACTGGGGCAGCACTTTTAGAAGCTTCAGTCTGATTTCATGCGAAATTTGTCCCTTGCGTCTTTTAGTTTTACTGATTTTTCTTTGTATCTTTGAACCAAGCTGACACTTCATTTTTATTTTTATACTGTCGTATGAAAACAACAAAGTTGGGATGAAGAAATAAGAAGGAACAATCACCAAGCAGAAACATTGGGAGTCTCTATGTGTTCACTCTTAGATATTAAAAAGGAAAACTAGAGATATACCTTCAGGGCAAATGATAGTTGATGAAAGAATGTTTGTGTCACTCTGCCTAAATCAAAGCTCTGACCTATGCTAACTCTATTCTTTTCTTTCCTTAATGTCCTTAAGCAAGTGCTTCATTCAATAGAAATGCCTTCATAACTATAAACTATGAACTATCTCTGTTTACTTATCTATAAAAATAGTTAATAATAGCATCTACTCTCATAAGTTTATTCTGAATATTAACTACAAAATGAATATGAAGTGATTTGAACATCACTGTTTCTGGAACATCATGAGAGTTCAATAAATATGAATTATTTACTACCATAGAAAATATGAGAGGCTTCCCTGGTGGCTTAGATAGTAAAGAATCTGCCTGCAACACAGGACACTGGGTTCAATCCCTGTGTTGGGAAGATCCCTTAGAGAAGAGAAAGGCAGCCCACTAAGTATTCTTGCCTTTGCCTTTGTGTTTCACAACAAACTGTGGAATATTCTTAAAGACATGGGAATACCAGACCACCTTATCTGCCTCCTAAGAAACATGTATATATGGGATAAGTAGCAACAAGCAGAACTGGACATGGAACAATAGACTAGTTCAAAATTGGGAAAAGAGTACGTCAAGGTTGTATATTGTCACCCAACTTTAACTTATATGCAGAGTACATCACATGAAGTGCTAGGCTGGGTAACTCACAAGCTGGAATCAAGATTGCCAGGAGAAATATCAGCAACTTCAGATGTGCAGATGATACCATTTCAATGGCAAAAAGTGAAGAGGAACTAAAGAGCCTCTTGATGAAGGTGAAAGAGGAGAATAAAAAAACTGGCTTAAAACTCGACATTCAAAAACGAAGGTCATGGCATCGAGTCCTATCACTTCATGGCAAATAGATGGGGGAAAAATGGAAACAGTGTCAGATTTCATATACTTGGGCTCCAAAATCAATGCAGACAGTGACTGCAGCTACAAAATTAAAAGATGCTTACTCCTTGAAAGAAAAGCTATGACAAAATTAGACAGNCATTCAAAAACGAAGGTCATGGCATCGAGTCCTATCACTTCATGGCAAATAGATGGGGGAAAAATGGAAACAGTGTCAGATTTCATATACTTGGGCTCCAAAATCAATGCAGACAGTGACTGCAGCTACAAAATTAAAAGATGCTTACTCCTTGAAAGAAAAACTATGACAAAATTAGACAGTATACTAAAAAGCAGTGACATCACTTTGTGGACAAAGGTCCATCTAGTCAAAGCTATGGTTTTTCCAGCAGTCATGTATGGATGTGAGAGTTGGAGCATAAAGATGGCTGAGCTTCGAAGAATTGATTCCTTTGAACTATGGTACTAGAGAAGACTCTTGTGAGTCCCTTGGACAGAAAGGAGATCAGACCACTCAATTCTAAAGGAAATCAGTCCTGAATATACATTGAAAGGACTGATGCTGAAGCTGAAGCTCCAATACTTTGGCCACCTTATGCAAAGACCTGACTCATTGGAAAAGACCCTGATGCTGGGAAAGATCAAAGGCAGGAGGAGAAGGAGGTGGCAGAGGATGAGATGGTTGGATGACATGACTGACTCAATGGACATGAGTTTGAGCAAACTCAGGGAGATGAAGGACAGGGAAGCCTGTCGTATTGCAGTTCATATGTCCACAGAGTGGACATGACTTAGTGACTGAACAACAGTGTTAAAAAATAGAAAAGAAATACAAAAAATTTTTCAAAATATCAGAGAGAGTAAAAGAATAGGAAAAAATAAAACAGCTGAATAAGACATAAAAGATAAAAAAGGTGGAAAATAAGCTGGTAGGACTCAGTAGTTCAAAAAAGGAATGAAAAAATAGTTATGGCAATTCTCTGGAGGTCTAGTGGTTAAGACAGCACTCAATGCTGAGGCCCAGGTTCAGTCCCTGTTTGGGAAACTATCATCCTCTAAGCTGAGAAGTGCAGCCCCCCAAAATATAACAATAATAATAAAAGAAAAATAACTACACAAAATAATGTAAATATTAGAGAAATAAAGAATCAGCCTGAGGAAATCATCAAAGTATTAAAGAACACAGATTTTTTTTAAAAAAAGCAGATGATAACTGTGAAAGATACACAAATGGATTCTAACACATACACAATTATGTTCCTGAAAAAGAAAATAGAAAAATTAAACAATAAAATCTATGGAATAGATTAAATGGAATTAATGAAAGTTTAAATAAATGAATATTTTCCTGAAATAAAAACTTAAATCGAGGGGCACAAAGATTCACATAGTAACCAAATATAAGATGTATCTTAATGAAATTAAACTGAACTTCAGGAATAAAGAATCCTGTCATTAGTCAAGTGAGAAACAGAAAAGAACAAGAAATATACATTGTTGTTGAACCATTGTTTAAGAAATTTTAAGGCAAAATAGAAAATACTAAAGAAATGTATACCTTTCTAAATTCCCTTGATTCAAAGGGAACAATCATGCATTCTCAAGTTTGCCAGAATTTGGTGGCACTAGTTGTAAGGAACCTTCCCTCCAATGCAGGAGACATAAGAGACACTAGCTCAGTCCCTTGGTTGGGTGGCTTTGACTAGACAGACCTTTGTCGGTAAAGTAATGCCTCTGCTTTTTAATATGCTGTCTAGGTTGGTCACAGCTTTTCTTCCAAAGGTGCAAGTGACTTTTAATTTCATGACTGCAGTCACCAACTGCAATGACTTTGGAGCCCAAGAAAATAAAGTCTCTCACTGTTTCCATTGTTTTCCTGTCTATTTGCCATGAAGTGATGGGACCAGATGCCATGATCTTAGGTTTTTGAATGTTGAGTTTTAAGCCAACTTTTTCACTCTCCTCTTTCATTTTCCTCGAGAGGCTCTTTAGTTCTTCTTCACTTCTGCCATAAAGGGTGGTGTCATCTGCATATCTGAACTTATTGATATTTCTCCCAGCAAACTTGATCCCAGTTTGTGCTTCATCCAGCCTGGCATTTCCAATGATGTACTTCACATAAAATTTAAATACCCTCTGACTATATCCTCTATGCTTCTGAATCTTTAATTCTTACATTTTGTTTTATTTTTAATCTGTCATCTGGANCTGAACTTATTGATATTTCTCCCAGCAAACTTGATCCCAGTTTGTGCTTCATCCAGCCTGGCATTTCCAATGATGTACTTCACATAAAATTTAAATACCCTCTGACTATATCCTCTATGCCTCTGAATCTTTAATTCTTACATTTTTAGTTTGTTTTATTTTTAATCTGTCATCTGGAGACTGTCTAAATTTCATCTCTCAGACTTTCTTATCGGTTTTTCAATTCATCAATATTTTTAATTTCTAAAAATTTACCTTACTAACAACATTAATTTAAATATTTTATTTTAAATTTCCTTTCATCCATGTCTTTACTCTTAACTATAGTGGATCTTTTGGTCATGACAGTTATTCTCATTTGTTCTATGGGCTTACTTGAAATAAAAAAAGTTTTGTCAATTGATTTTTTTTAAATGAATCTCTAGATCAATTGATATTGACAGCTGCAATGAATTTTCTTTCTCACTGTATGGGTAAGTTTGTTTAGGTGTTTTCCCCAATGCCACCGGAGAAGGAAATGGCACCCCACCCCAGTACTCTTGCCTGGAAAATCCCATGGATGGAAGAGCCTGGTGGGCTTCAGTCCATGGGGTCGCTAAGAGTCGGACACAATTGAGTGACTTCACTTTCACTTTTCACTTTCATGCACTGGAGAAGGAAATGGCAACCCATTCCAGTATTCTTGCTTGGAGAATCCCAGGGATGGGGGAGCCTGGCTGGCTGCTGTCTATGGGATCGCACAGGGTCAGAAACGACTGAAGCTACTTAGCAACAGAAGCAGCAGCCAATGCTACCACTTCCTTAAATGAGAGCTCTGATCTGGAGCTCTGCTTCAATGGGAGGATTTATGGATTGACTTTGGACATTACTTTGAGTAAGGGAGCAGGCCAATTGGATGGGCCACACTCCTTGAATGTTACAACAAATGCCTATTGCTCTTCAAAAGCTTAGATAGTGGTTTTTCAGCTCTTCAGTTCAGTTCAGTCACTTAGTCAGCTCTTGCTTGAGGTTCAGTTCAGTTCAGTTCAGTTGCTCAGTTGTGTCAGACTCTTTGAGACACCATGAACCGCAGCATGCCAGGCCTCCCTGTCCATCACCAACTCCCAGAGTCCACCCAAACCCATGTCCATTGAGTTGCTGATGCCATCTGACCATCTTATTCTCTGTTGTCCCTTTCTCCTCCTGCCCTCAATCTTTCCCAGCATCAAGATCTTTTCAAATGAGNTGTTGCTTCCTGACTTGCATACAGATTTTTCAAGAGGCAGGTCAGGTGGTCTGGTATTCCCATCTCTTGCAGAATTTTCCATGGTTTATTGTGATCCACACAATCAAAGGCTTTGTCATAGTCAATAAAGCAGAAATTGATGTTTTTCTGGAACTCTCTTGCTTTTCCCATGATCCAGTAGATGTTGGAAATTTGATCTCTGGTTTCTCTACCTTTTCTAAAACATAGGGTAATAGTTGAACTGGGACTGAAAGCTGTTCCAGAACTAATCAAAATTGAGCCCTGTAGGACTAGTTTTGATCTTCATATACTCTTCAATATTTTGAGTATGACATCATCCTTTAAATCTTACCTACCTCTTTGCTGAACTTTTTTAATGTCCACCTTCTTAAAATTTAGGTCAATGTTTGGTTTAATTTCTCTGTAGCTATTTTTATAGAGGCATAATTTACATTTATATTAGATTTAGGCATTCAGTGTTTGTACACACTGAGACATGATTACCACAATAAGTCTAGANTTACCTACCTCTTTGCTGAACTTTTTTAATGTCCACCTTCTTAAAATTTAGGTCAATGTTTGGTTTAATTTCTCTGTAGCTATTTTTATAGAGGCATAATTTACATTTATATTAGATTTAGGCATTCAGTGTTTGTACACACTGAGAAATGATTACCACAATAAGTCTAGATACCATCTGTCACCATATAAAGTTACAAAATTTTTTCTTGTGATGAGAACTTTTAATATTTACTGTTTTAGCAACTTTCCAGTATGCAATACAAAGTTATCGACTATATTCACCATGGTTTACATCATATCATTTTGATTTACTTTTTCAACAACTTGAAGTCTGTACCCTTTGACCACCCCCATCCAATTTTGCCCATCCACCAGCCCCCCTCTTCTCTGGAAACCATCAATTTGTTCTCTTAATCTCTGGGTTTATTTTGTTTTATTTTACTTGTTTATTTTTTTGTTTTGTTTTACTTGTTTATTTTGATTTTGTTTTTAGATTCCACAAATAAGTGATATCATGTGGTATTTGTCTTTTTCTTTGCATGATATTCTCAAGGTCTATTTATGTCATCAAAATGACAAGATTTCAAAATTAAACCACAATAAGAAATCACTTCATATATTTAGAATGGCTATTTTATTTTAATAAAAGAGACAAGAAATAACAAGTGCTGGCAAGAATGTAGATAAAAAGGTACCCTCATGAACTGCTGGTAGGATGTAAATTGGTGCAGCCACTACAGAAATTTCCTAACAAATGTAATAATAGAACTACCATATGATCCAGCAATTTTACTTCTAAGAATTTATTCTAATAAAATAAAAACAATAATTTGAAAAGATATGTATACACTTGTATGTTTATTACAGCATTTTTTACAGTATTAAAGTTGTGGAAAAACTTCAGTGTCTATCAATGGATGAATGGATAAAGAAGATGTGGCACATATCTGTAATGAAACACTACTCAGCCATAAAAATGAATAAAATCTCAGTAGCTATTCTTCATGAACAAAAAGGTAAACAAAAACATAATTTCAGTGTATATGAATAGAGATCATTTCTTCTATTTTTCTCAAGGAGACAAGGAAAATTTGTGTGTCTTTTTTATATCTGCACACACTTGACATTTGTTTTTGTTCATATTTATACATACATTCTTGTTTTGAATTTGTATTTTCTTTTTAGATACCATATTTTCACTTTAAAACGTGTTAACTTAGAATACTTTCTTATATTTAAGGATAGTCAGTTTAGGTAAATTAGACATATAGCCAATAAATTTTTCAAGAAAATTAGTAGGTGCATTGAAGAATAAAATATTAGCAACTGATTCATTTAATAAGCTTTTTTGAAACTCTTATGATTTATTACTATAGTCTGTATTTGAGATTAGTATTACAGATTTGAAATATAATTGAAAAGAAATTTCTCAATCATACTAGTTCTATATCTGATGCCACTAATAGTGCTAATACTTTTCAAAATATTAATCTTTTTCTCAGGACATTTTTATAGGTTCCATTCATTTACTTTATCCTTAGGTTTTCTTATTTTTCTCCTTGAGAGTTTATAGTTTCCTCCTTCCACAGAGAAGTCATTTGATGGGCCCATTTTTCAACTCTACTTTTGTTTTCCTCGCATTAGCAATAGAGTCATCATTATTCTTATCACCAAGATCTGGTTCATTATCTGATAAGAACAAATATTCTTCACATTCACTTTTGGATATTTGATTTTTATTGTTTGTGTTCTCAGTAGGCATATCCTCATTTGCTGGAAATGAAAATTCATTCTTTCCCTTACATAAATTATTATTTATTTCATTAATATAGCTTGGTTACCATTTTTTCATTCATCATTACAGCTAAGATACTTATTTTTCTGTTATTTTTATGGTTTTAATTAATGATTGTGCATCCTAAGTATTTCTGGTATTTCCTGGTATTAAATACACAGGTAGCACAATGAAACATACTACCTAATAAAAATGATGTGTAAATAAACTTAACCCCTAAGAAATCCTGAATTTGCAGGATAATAACTTTATTTGAATTTATTCTCTTTTATTTAAATGAAACCAAAAGCATGCCAAACATAGAATATTTACTTAAGCTTCATCCATTCCCCACAATACAACATAACAATTTCTCTAGCACTTCAGAAATTTTATGAACAATGCACTTTCTTTAACTCTGTTAAAGAAAAAAAAATGCATTCACTTTGATGAAATTGAAATAGCATCAAGATCTAAAATGAGAATGAATAGGGAAACAATAATGTTATGGATGTTTAAAATAGCAGTTTTAAAAACAGAACGTTCAACCACGCAAATTGATTCCACTATCTTCTGCTCTGGCATAGTCTAACATGTTTGTAACCTGGTCTCTTGGTTGCTCATACCAACTAAAAGATGCAATTAACTACCCTAGAAGAGATACTTGATAATGTAAGAAAGATGACGTGAACTTGCTGCATTTAATATAGCACATTGCTTCTGGTGATCCTCTGCAAAATATCATCTATGTGCTCTAGAGTAACAGGCATTTTTAAAAAGAAACATTTCTTATGATTCCAAGGATAAGATTCCCAAAGGGTATGAGGTTGAGTGCTTAAGAAACCCTGCAATTTCACTATACAAAATTGGGAAGATGAGAGAACTGGAGAGCCATGAAACACGCTCACATAACCTCTGTCAGTCAAGTCCTCTAATGGAGAAATAATTTTGTAATGTGGCAGAGTCAAAAAGATTACTGACCAATCTTCTTAAAAGTGTAAAGAAAGTATAGTTTTGTGTGCAGGTCAGTCATCCTAAAACAGTTTCTTTTATTGGGAATAAAAGGAATATATGAGACAAAATGTTTGTTGAATAAAATATGTGAGGTACTATGCAGATATAAATAGGAAAATATTATACTACAGAGATTTTAGGTAGGATAAGAGAGCTAATTCTTTAACAATATATACTATATCATTATTACTGATCTGAACTTTTCATACAAGATGAGACTCTTCACACCATTGTCTGCAATAGTTTTCCAATTTAATTATCTAAATTTTCCCAACAATATAATCATGTTGTCCTCTTCTACTTAATTATAGTAACTAGTCTTCAAGCTTCTGAATGTGGGATCTAGAAACATAATTGCCAGATTATTTCCTCTCATACTTCTGAATAACATGGGTAAATGTGGTAGAATGGGCATGTTATTAGGTAAATTTGTAATTGCCCAATGGCTGCATTCAAGTAGTGCTAAATAGTGGACAGATGGCTGACTAGAAAGTGACTTTCACTGCACACTATATAATTTATCCTCAGTTCTGACCTATCAGTATATATTTCCAACTTCGATAATAACCTTGCTAGTAGATGTTTCAGATATCACAAAGCTGAGAAAGATAGTTTATGTTTTAGCTGACAGTATTGAGATGCTTTTGAACAGTGATGTTGGAGAAGACTCTTGAGAGTCCCTTGGACTGCAAGGAGATCCAACGAGTCCATCCTAAAGGAGATTAGTCCTGGGTGTTCATTGGAAGGACTGATGCTGAAGCTGAAACTCCAGTACTCTGGCCACCTGATGCGGAAAGCTGACTCACTGGAAAAGACCCTGATGCTGGGAAAGATTGAGGGAAGGAGAAGGAGATAACAGAGGATGAGATGGTTGGATGGCATCAGCAACTCAATGGACATGGATTTGAGAGGACTCCAGGAGTTTGTGATGGACAGGGAGGCCTGATGTGCTGCAGTTCATGGGGTTGCAAAGAGTCAGATACGACTGAGTGACTGAACTGAACTGAGCTCCAGTATTCTTATCTAGAAAATTCCATAGACAGAGAAGCCTGGCAGGCTATAGTCCATAAGCACATATATATAACCACCTAAAATATGATTAGTGTTAGGGAGTCACTGATAGTCCTTAGCCTAAATATTAGCAAAGTCTAACATTTACCTAAATTTAGAATTTTTAGATTTCTACATGAATTATATTGTCCTCCTGAATTTTATCCACCATCACACTGTGTGGGCCAATGATCTGCAGAGCATCTGGGGAGGTGGACTGTGCTTTCTTCCTGTATCACAGCCTTAAGTCCCCGGGGATAACACTCATAGAAATAGCCATGATTTTATGAGACCCACTCTTATAGCCTATCCTCTGCATAAAAGCACAAATGTAGTTGATTAGCTGTCACATTAGACTGAGCTGTGAATATAATTATTGTATTTTGAGCATATCATAATAGAATTAGTAGATTTTTTTTTCTTATTCTTAAAATCAGGGGAAATCTGTACTTTCCCTGAATGGATTTGTTTCTATCTTATGAACACTGGTTTCCTGTGTTTGCTTTTGCAACTTGTAAGCAAAGAAAAGATAGGAATTTGTGATCAAACTCTGGCATTCTACTGTTAAGCATTATGAAAACATTTTCACCTGATGTTTGCCCATGGCTTATCTATGTTCCATCCATTACACAGATCCTTCTTTTTTGTAGTTGTTGTTTATCCTTTAGTATTACACTTATTTTTTATAAATAATGACATAACTTTTGTGGAAGATTGAAAACAGGGAGTGAAAGAGAGATGATAACCATGATTGCAGACCACCAATGAAAACATAATTACTATTATAGTAACTGAGGTGAGAAGAAGTTCTAATGAATTACAAATATACCTTACTTATTAATGACACATACAAATATCTCTTACTGGGATTTCCAGGTAGCTCAGTGGTAAAGAATTCATCTGCCAAGCAGGAGACACAGGTTCAATCCCTGGGTCAGGATGATCCCCCACTGAAGGAAACAGCAATCCACTCCAGCATTCTTACCTGGGAAATCTCACGGACAGAAGAACCTGGTATGTGGCAGTCCATAGGGCTGCAAAAAAGCCAGACACGACTTAATGACTAAATAACTAAACAAAGTAGTACTTATTATTAAAATGTTGTTTATTTGAAAATTCTCAGGAAAAATATATGCCAAATGATGTATGTATATGATGTAAAATACAGAAAAATGTAACATACATACATAACTGAACATATACACATGTATACAATGTATCAGTTCAGTTCAGTTCAGTAGCTCAGTCATGTCCAACTCTTTGAGACCCCTTGAATCGCAGCACANATATATGATCAAATACATGGTAATATATAATACATATATTTGTGTGTGTGCTAAATCATTTCAGTCAAGTCTGTCTTGTGACCCTATGGACTGTAGGCCACCAGGCTCCTCTGTCCATGGGATTTTCTAGGCAAGAGCACTGGAGTGGGTTGCCATTTCCTCTTCCAGGGGATCTTTCTAACCCAGGGATTGAATCAGCATCTCTTATCTGTCCCGCATTTGCAGGCAGATTCTTTACCACTAGAGGCACCTGGGAAGCCCTGTAAACATAATACGACTATGCATAATATATATGTACAGTATAGTATCTCTCGCCACTAGAGTATACTCTATATGGGTTGGTGTGCGTGTGTGTCTGTATATACATTTTTCATGGCTACTTGAAGTGTTTAATAATATGGTAGAGAAAGCAAAGCACTGTACATGTAGGAANCCAGGGGATCTTTCTAACCCAGGGATTGAATCAGCATCTCTTATCTGTCCCGCATTTGCAGGCAGATTCTTTACCACTAGAGGCACCTGGGAAGCCCTGTAAACATAATACGACTATGCATAATATATATGTACAGTATAGTATCTCTCGCCACTAGAGTATACTCTATATGGGTTGGTGTGCGTGTGTGTCTGTATATACATTTTTCATGGCTACTTGAAGTGTTTAATAATATGGTAGAGAAAGCAAAGCACTGTACATGTAGGAATTTGGGGTTTAGAGGAATACTCTGACCACAATGTAGTCTGAAAGAATTTACTGTTGTGTGAAATGAAGCTGGAAAAAACAATAGCTGAAGATATAAATCAGATACTTTCTAGTATAGCAATTTTGTTCTGGTCTCCACTTTTAAATATTTTTCTAATCTTGATTATTATTTCTTGTTTGACCCATAAAGTATCTAAAGGTGTTTTTCTCCTAAGTGGATGATTTGTTCTTGTTTTCCTTTTGTTATTCATTTTTAACCTAATGTATGCTAATCAAATGAAAGTTTTATGTAACAATTTTTTTAAAGTTTAATGAGACATTTTATAACTATATACTTACAACTATATATTATATATATCACCATATATATGTCACATATTGTATATATATTTGTAAATGTACATGTATAATATATAATGTGTATGTTTATATACACATTGGATAGATATAGATTTTATATCTTTTACATTTTTATATTTTCATTAAATTAAATCTGTTAATATGATGGTAAATTCCTTACAGTCTTGTTAATTTTTCCTTAGACTACACAAAGTTTATTTCTGCTTATATAGCATTCTGAGCCAAAGTTTTTATCATTATGTATTTACTATTTTAATACAATTTTACCCATAAAATTCATTTTGCCTAATATTAACATGGCTAAAACTGTCATTTGGTTAGCTCTACTTTGCATATTTCCCATTTATGTCTGTTTCTTAACAAATTTTTTACCCCTGAGAATTAGGTATCACTCTTATAAACAGGATATAGCACTATTTTAAATTCTTTTTGACAATATTCATCTCTACTTGTAGTTTTTATTTCTTTATATTTTTTGTGGTTTCAAGTATATATGTTTTATTCCTATCATCAATTTGGGGCTTTCTATTTGCTAAGCATTTTTGTGAGTTTTGTTCTACTTGCTTTCCTTCTTTTTAAAAAAAAATTTTAGTATAGTTGATTTACAGTTGTGCTCATTATTTTTAACTCAGATTACATGCTGAACAAAAGTGTGAAACAACCCTGATGAAAAACTCAGATCCTTTTTGTATCTATAATACAAAAATATGATTAATATCAAAAAATGCTCTACACAGGTAATTTTAGAACTATCAAAGTAATTATTTGATACTAAAATGATTTTTTTCAAGTAGTATCACAGTGCTAATAATCACTACCATAATTAAGTTAATTTTAAGATGATATAATGTGAAATATCCATTTCTTGATTCTTAAAGCAAATGAGTTATAAACCCTACCTTCTTGTTTGACAAATTAACAGACAGTTTTTCTAATGAAATGGTTCATTATTATTAAGGTATCTGAATTTCTGCTTCCTAAATGAGACTCCAAAAATTAAAAAAGCTACAAAACTTATCTTCATCCAACTATTACAGTACAACATCTTATAAGACATGCTATAAAGTATAACTCATTTCTTTCCTTTCCTCATTTTTTACCACTTTCAAGAAGACTATGCCTTTAATGAATAGTTTCCATTATTTTGAAGGTACAGATTCTTTGAAAATTAACTCAATGGACTCTTCATAAACCTATTTGTTTTTTATTGCCCTTATTGGGAATTCCTTCAGCTTATTTGGATGTTTTTAATTTTTATTTTATATTGGAACATTGTTGATTGACAATGTTATGTTGGTTTCATATGTATAGGAATTCATTCAATTATACATATATATTTATCTATTCTTTTTCAAATTCTTTTCCTATTTGGGTTATTACAGAACATTGAGCAGAGTTCTATGTTCTATACAGTAGACTTTTGTTGGTTTTCTATTTTAAATATAGCGATTCGTACATGTCAGTTAAAAACTCCCAATCTATTCCTCACCTCGACTCTTCCCCGCTAGTAACCACAAGTTCATTTTCGAAGTCTGTGAGTCTGTTTTGTAAATCAGTTCATTTATATAAATTTTTTTTTAGATTCTGCATAAAAGCTATATCATTTTTGTCTTTCTCTGACTTACATCACTTAGTATGATAATCTCCAGGTCCTTCAGTGTTGTTGCAGATGATATTATTTCTTTCTTTTTAGTGGTTGAGAAATTTTCTGTACTATATATGTATCACATCTTTATCCATTCCTTTTTTGATGAACATTTAGGTTGCTTCCGTGTCTTTGCTATTGTAAAAGCACTACAGTGAACATTAGGGTGCATATGTCCTTTCAAACCATGTTCTTTTCTAGGTATATACCCAAGAATGGTATTTCTGGATCATTTGATAGTTCTGTTTTTAAAGGACACTTCATACTATTCTCTAAGGCGGTAACAATTTACATTCCCACCAACAGTGTAGGAAGATTCCCTTTTCACCACACCATCTACAGCATTTATTCTTTGCGGACATTTTGATGATGGCTGCCGGGAGCCAGCGTGAGGAATTCCGCCTGTGGCAAAAGTCATGATGAAGGAAGCCTGACATACTCAAAGGTGTGATCTGGCTTCAGGGCTTCCCCCTGGATTTTCCTGAGCATCTAAAACCACAGTCTGCCTGCCTTATTGTACTGTGCTTTCCACTCTTCTGACATTAACAGGGGCTGTCCCCCACCACCTTTCTCTGGAAAAAGTTAACTTAGAGCTGCAACTGATCTCCTGCATATTAAAGGAATGTTTCAGCTCAGATCCCTCTGATGGTTCTCTAACTTGCCTGACAGGTTCCCCCGGACTTTTACAACTTGTGAATTGTTTACGGCCCCCAACCACGAGAGGAACGAAGTTTAAAGCATCTTAAAGATATAGAGCCTTTTTTAAAAAGCTAGAAATTATATTGATGATGGGTTTCACTGTTGAGTCAATGACTGCTGCCAGGCCTCCATATCCTTTATCTTTTAGGCACCTGGAGGATATTAATCAATGTAATCAGGATGCAGAAATAGGAACATAGTAGTTTTGATGTTAGCAACACTAGATTTTTGAGTTAATTTTCTCTGTTATAAATCACTGTACTCCCCTTTCTTTGTTATAAATCGTTGTGTCCTTGCTATATAAGAATGTAACTTTATTTAGTGCTTTCTGAGAGTGGCACCAGATTTTGGAAAAGAACAACACTATTAAGGCAAATAAGTTCTTTGGTTGACAGAACCTTATCAGAAAAGGGCCATAAAATACTAATTGGCCTTCTGGCCAGAAGATGATGTAAATCACCTAAGACTTGTGTATACAGCTAGGTATGCAGAGAGAAAGCCTGGTCTCGATAAGAGTCTGGGCTATTGATGCTGCCTAATTTTGTATTATCCATTGATCTCTATGTACAACCAAAGTATAAAGAGCCTTTCCGGACAATAAAGGAGGGGCTAGTCACTGGAAAGACTGGTTTCCCCCGTGTCGATTCTCTCTCTCTCTCTTTCTCCCTCTCCCTCCTTCTCCTTTTCAGGCTGAATTCCCATCTGGGGCATGGAGGCTCATCATGTCTACTTACTTGCCCTGGCATCTAAAACCCACACAAGATGGTGCCTAAGGTGGGGCACCCTCCGCTATTCAAGAGGGCACTGGTGGCCTAACGTAGATGGTGCAAACCTCTTGTCTAGAGGTTTTATTAGCTCTTCATGTAAACTAAGTTATTCAGTCTCTTTTCTCCACTAAATTTTCCTACTATACTATTTTTTTCCTAATCTCTCTTATATTTCTAATTAAATAATTCTTTTCTAAGGTGCCAATTCTGTCTCCCCTTCAAATTACCCTGGATCCACTGGGGCTGGACCCCAGCAAATAGCCACTCTGACTGGCATGAAAGGATATCTTATTTTAGTTTTTATTTGCATTTATCTAATAATTAGCAGTGGAAAAAGTGTCAGACTTTATTTTTGGGGGCTCCAAAATCACTGCAGATGGTGATTGCAGCCATGAAATTAAAAGACGCTTACTCCTTGGAAGAAAAGTTATGACCAACTTAAATAGCATATTCAAAAGCAGAGACATTACTTTGCCGACTAAGGTCCATCTAGTCAAGGCTATGATTTTTCTAGCAGGCATGTATGGATGCGAAAGTTGGACTATGAAGAAGGCTGAGCGTTGAAGAATTGATGCTTTTGAAGTGTGGTGTTGGAGAAGACTCTTGAGAGTCCCTTGGACTGCAAGGAGATCCAACCAGTCCATTCTGAAGGAGATCGGCCCTGGGATTGCTTTGGAAGAAATGAAGCTAAAGCTGAAGCATCAGTACTTTGGCCACCTCATGCGAAGAGTTGACTCACTGGAAAAGACTTTGATGCTGGGAGGGATTGGGAGCAGGAGGAGAAGGGGACGACAGAGGATGAGATGGCTGGATGGTATCACTAAATCAATGGATGTGAATCTGAGTAAACTCTGGGAGTTGGTGATGGACAGGGAGGCCTGGAGTGCTGCTATTCACAGGGTCACAAAGAGTTGGACACCACTGAGAGACTGAACTGAACTGAACTGAATAATTAGCAATGTTGAGCATCTTTTCATGTGCTTTTTGGCCATCTTTGTGGAGAAATGTCACCTTAGAAATGTCACCTTCTGCCCATTTTTTGAGTGGGTTGTTAGTTTTTTGTTTGTTTGTTTAGTGTTGAGTTGCATGAGTTGTTTGTAAATTTTGGAGATTAGTTCCTTGTTGGTTGCATCATTTGCAAATATTTTCTCCCACTCTGTGGGTTGTCTTTTCATTTTATTGATGATTTTATTTGCTGTGAAACATCTTTTTAGTTTAATTTGGTCCCATTTGTTTATTTTTATTTTTATTTCCATTACTCTAGAAGACAGGTTGAAAAAGATCTCACTGTGATTTATGTCAAAGAACATTCAGCCTATATTTTTCGCCAAGAGTTTTGTAGTACCCGATCTTATATTGGAGTCTTTACTCTTCAGCTTGTTGATGTGGTATATCACACTGATTGATCTGTGAATATTGAAAAATCTTTGCATCCCTGGGATAAATCCAAATTGATCATGACTTGCTAGTATTTTGTTGAGGATTTTTGTGTCTATGTTCATCAGTAACATTGACTTGTAATTGACTTTATTATTTTTTTTTTCCCAGTATATTTGTCTGGTTTTGTTATCAGGGTGATGGTGACATCATAGCATGAGTTTGAGAGTGTTACTTCCTCTGCAATTTTCTGGAAGAGTTTCAGAAGGATAGGTGTTCACTCTTCTCTAAATGTTTGATAGAATTTGCCTGTGAAGTCATCTGGTCCTGGACTTTTGTTTGTTGGGAGTTTTTAAATCACAGTTTCAATTTCTGTACTGATGATAGGTCTGTTCATATTTCCTATTTATTCCTGGTAGAGTCTTGGGAGATTAAACCTTTCTAAGAATTTGACCATTTCTTCTAGGCTGTCCATTTTGTTGGCATAGGGTTGCTTGTAGTAGTCTCTCATGATCCTTTGTATTTCTGCAGTGTCCGTTGCAACTTCTCATTTTTAATTTTATTAATCTGAGTCCTCTCTCTCTTTTTCTTGATGAGTCTGACTAAAGGTTTATCAATTTTGTTTATATTATATTTATAATCATCATATCTTCTTCTTGGATTGATCCCTTGATCATAATGTAGCATCCTTCTTTGTCTCTTTTAACAGTTTATTTCAAAGTCTATTTTGTCTGATATGAGTATTGCTACTCCAGTTTTCTTTTTATTTTCATTTGTATGGAATATATATATATTTTTTTCCGATCCTCTCACTTCCAGTCTGTATGTGTTCCTAGATCTGTACGTGTTCCTAAGTCTGTCTTGTTCTTTGGCTGGAGCACTTAATCCATTTGCATTTAAGGTAATTATTGATATGTATGTTTCTATTGTCATTTTCTTACTTGTTTTAGATTTGTTTTTGTAGGGGCTTGTTTAGGGTGCTGCTGTTTGCTCAGTAAGACTTCAAGTATCCTATCTGCTCATGGGTGGGGCTGTGTTCCCACCCTGTTGGTTGTTTGGCCTGAGGCATCCCAACACTGAACTCTACAGGCTGCTGGGTAGGGCCAGGTCTTGGTGAAAACTGGAGCCCTCATAGGATGGCTCATGCCAATGAGTACTCCCTAGAATTACTACCACCAGTGTCTTTGTCCCTGCAGTGAGCTATAGCTGTCCCTCTACCTCTATAAGAGGCCCTCCAGGACTAGCAGGTCATTCTGGCACAGGTTTTTTATGAAGTCACAACTTTTTTTCCCTGGGACCTGGTTATCACGACTGTGGTGCCCTCCAAGAGTGGAGTATCTGTTTCCCCCAGTCCTGTGGAATTCCTGTAAGTTCCACAGACTTTCAAAGCCAGATTCTCTGGAGACTCTTCCTCATATTGCCAGAACACCCCCACCCAAGTTGGGGAGCCTAATGTGGGGCTCAAAATTTTCACTCCTGTGGAGAATTTCTGTTGTGTAGTTGTTCACTAGTTTGTGAGTTACCTACTTGGCATGTATGGGTTTTGATTATGCCCCTCCTACCATCTCACTGTGGCTTTTTCTTTGTTTTTGTATGTAGGGTATCTTTTCTGGTAGGTTCCACAGTGGTTTCGGGGTGTTTTCTTTCTTTCTTTCTTTCTTTTTTTTTTTTTTTTGTCGATTGCTGTTCAGCAGTTAGTTGTGATTTTAAATAAGCTGGAGTTTTATTTATTTATGATACAAATAAATAAATGATACTATTTATTGGAAATTAAATAGTAAACTTACTTCTTTCTGCAATTACCTGGCTTTTCCTCCTTCAGAGTGGTTTTTATTCTAGCTTAGTCTTCTACTGAGATTATAGCTTTTTGAGGTTCCAGTTTTGGAAGGAGATTCCTTATTTCTTTTTATCTTTGTATTGAGCATAGGCTTGTTTGCTTCTTCCTAACACCCTTGCCTATCCATCAAAACTGAATTTCAAGGTTAGCAAATTTCAGAGATCCATAGGCCCAACTCCATACATACAGAAAAATACGTGTATCTTCTTCACTTTATAGCGCCAGAGGAGTCATTTCTAAAGATTTAATTTTAAAAAATTGTGTTATTTTTAAAAATCCATCCTTGATTATTTTCAATGGCTCAGTTATCATGTTTCCCCTAATTCTAGAAATTAAGTCATTTAGAGGAGTTTGAGAAGATTAAGAATAATTTCCAGTATGGACTCTGAAGGATAATATTACAATGATCTGTAGAATGTACTCATTCCTTCATGTTCTATTTCTAGAGTTCCAGGAGTGAATATGTTTACTTTGAAACTTTTTAGTATTGCACTCCTTTTGATAGGATTTGTATAGACTCTAATTAACTATGTTTCAAAATCTTTTTCTTTCTTCTTTAGAAGAAATCTTTTATCTTTAAATCTTTAAACCTTTAAATCTGTAAGATTTGTATTGCTGTGTCTCATTCTGATTTCTTTTCTACTTCAGATGCTCCTTGTTTATTTGATATGAAAAATACCTGATCTGAGCCTAGCAAGTGGTCTTTAAAAATTAAATTAGCTTTCTTTAATGTATTTTATGCATTTATAGCATCAAAGAGCCACATTACTGCAAATTAATTTTGAGAATAGTCTTTGCTACTGTTCTTATATCTAGGAGAGGATAAAAAGTCAATTTCAACTCAATTTGATTTTTGTATATTCCAGATGATGTGTTATTTTTTAAATTTAAAAATGAAATCTTTTATAACATGTTTATATTTTGAGTGAAGACAAGCAGGTGAAATGGGTTTAAGACTATTTGCAAATATTTTACTGTGATTTAACTCTGTAAACATATTTCCATTCTATTTAGCCTTTTACAATAGAAAATGTTAACAACATCTGTGAATGGCAATGACAATAATGATATACATTGTCTGTTAATATTTTATAAAATTTGATCCTAAATATTAGTGCTGAAAATATAGGAACAAACGAGTCCAGATTATACCTATCACAACATGGGGCTGCATTATTCAGGCCCAAATAAAATTGAATGCTTACAATCATCTGTGAATTCAATTTGGAGANAATAATGATATACATTGTCTGTTAATATTTTATAAAATTTGATCCTAAATATTAGTGCTGAAAATATAGGAACAAACGAGTCCAGATTATACCTATCACAACATGGGGCTGCATTATTCAGGCCCAAATAAAATTGAATGCTTACAATCATTTGTGAATTCAATTTGGAGATGAATAAGGGGAGGGGAGGTCTCATGTACAATATTGTTGGAAAGAAGTCATATTGAGTTTGCTTAAAGAAGATAGAATGATTGAATATGGGCTCTAGAAACCTCAATTATCTAAAAAATAGCAAATACATATGAATATATATAAAGTACATTCTATGATAATCAGTATAGGAAAGACTCATATTCTGTGTCCTATGTCCTGAATTTTAAAAAATGCATAATTTGATTTCTGTCAGAGTCCTGTGTAATAGTAACCTTATCCCTATAGGAATGAAAAATGGTTCCTAAGGTGATCAGAGAATAAAAGATTTCTTTGTTCTGCAGGCTCCCAGGGTATTTTGCTAACAAACAGAGAGGAAGAGGAAAAAAGGGCTGTAGGCCACTTCAAAACTAGCAGTGGGCATCAAAATCCCCTGGGTTTGGAGCAGACAGTTCTCACCCAAAAATCTTTGACACTAGAACAGTATAAATATTTGTCTTGAGGGATGCTCAAGGGTACACTTAGAAATGGACAGGACAAAATTCGGAAGAATGATGAAATATATGGGTGGCTTATTATCCCAACTGCCCCTCTCACCTGAGTTTGGCACAATGAGTCCTGAGAGCATGGTGGGTTTACTATGTGGAAAGCCAGGAATGCCTCCAATAATGGCAGTGAACTTAGGAGTTAGTAGAAGATTTTGTGGGATTTTGCTACATTAATTTAAAAAGGAAAATTCAGATAAGAAATAGAAAAATCAGGCAGTTATTAATATAACAAGAAGATCTGCATGACTTTTGTAAATCTCGGTTCAGTTCAGTCACTCAGTTATGTCTAACTCTCCATAACCCCAGGGACTATAGCACGCCAAGCTTCCCTGTCCATCAACAACTTTCAGAGCTTCCTCAAACTCATGTTCTTTGAGTCGATGATGCCATCCAACCATCTCATCCTCTGTTGTTCCCTTCTCCTCTGGCCTTCAATCTTTCCCATCATCAGAGTCTTCTTAGTCAGTTCTTCCCATCAGGTGGCCAAAGTATTGGAGCTTCAGCTTTGGCATCAGTCCTTCCAATGAATATTCAGGACTGATTTCCTTTAGGACTGACTGGTTTGATCTCCTTGCAGTAGAAGGGACTCTCAAAAATCTTCTCCAACACCACAGTTCAAAAGCATCAATTTATCAATGCTCAGCTTTCTTTATAGTCCAACTTTCATATCCATAAATGACTACTGGAAAAGCCATAGCTTGACTATATGAACCTTTGTAAGTCTGCTGCTGCTGCTAAGTTGCTTCAGTCATGTTTAACTCTGTGTGCCCCCATAGACTGCAACTCACCAGGCTCCCAAATTCCTGGGATTATCCAGGCAAGAACACTAGAGTGGGTTGCTATTACCTTCTCCAATGCATGAAAGTGAAAAGTGAAAGTGAAGTCTCTCAGTTGTGTCCAACTCTTAGCCACCCCATGGACTGCAGCCCACCAGGCTCCTCCATCCATGGGATTTTCCAGGCAAGAGTAAGTCTAAACAAATACAAATGTATTTTTGCAACTTTAGTAGGCATCAAAGAATTATTTTAATAAAATCTAATTTATAGAATATTTGATTTATAATTATAATATAAATTGAATTTATCTATGCTCTCTTCATCTACTTCCCCTTCTACCCAGTTATCCTGCTTAAAACAGAGTTGGTTTCGCTCAATTAACATGTGTTAGAACAGCGATTCCCAAACATTTGGTATCAGGGACCAGTTTCATGGAAGACGATTTTTCCACAGGTAAGGGGAGTGGGGTGGTTTAGGGATGGTTCAAGTGCATTATATTTATTGTGCACTTTGTTTCTATTATTATTATGTTGTCATACATAAGGAAATAATTATACAACTCACCATAATGTAAATCAGTAAGAATCCTGAGCTTGTTTTCCTGCAAGTAGATGGCCCCATCTGAGAGTGATGGGAGAGTGATAGGAAGCGGCTATAAATACAGATCAAGGTTCACTTGTTCACCTGCCACTCACCTCCCGCTGTGCAGAGTGGTTCCTAACAGACCATGGACCAGTACTGATCTGTGTCCTGAGGGTGGGGATCCCTGCCTTAGATGTTTCTATGTGTGCACTTAAGCCCATGTCCAACTCTTCTCACATTAGCATTGCTTTCCATGATTTCCTATGCTCCTGCTCAATAAAAGTTAGAAATTAAATGTACAAAACAAAACACTAGAGAACCAGAAGGAAGGCAAGAAAGACAGTGGTAAAGAAACAAGTTAGGTAAATGAGTGACAAAAAAGGAATCAGAATGACAGTCAGGGAGTAATAGATCCCTGTGAAATAAGGCATGACTTTAGTCATAAAGCAGCCATACTATATATAAACTTAACTCATGTTTTAAAAAGAAGATAATATAAATACTTGTGTTTTATCTCCATCAAAAAAACTAATAAAGACTAAAGCAAGCATACAATGTATATGTATATATATATATTTATATTTAAATATTAAGCTGTTTTGTAGTTACCTACATTCCTTCCCTTCTTGCTTAGGGCAAATTAAAAGGAAAATATGTATTTCATGGATGAATACATAATACAAAAAAAATGTCTTTATCTGTAGATAAAAATGTGTGGCATCATTAGTATTTACTTATCTGGCTGAATTTGTTCTAATATAATTAAGCAGAATAGATTTATTCATCCTAAATGCATCATATTTGTGGCTCTGTATGGTATTCTCTAGGGCCTTGGTTAAAAAAAGCATGTCTACATTTTTAAAAACTGCTTACCAGTTGAGCACATTCCAAAGGAATGCATATTGCCAGCAGCTGAAACAATGAATTAGGGTTTCAACCATTCACATTGCCGCATTGCTGCTGCCAGGAACATGCCCACTGCTGGAGAACCTTTCCCAATTCTGCCTCTTGGCACCTGGAGAGTCACTGTTGAATTAGAATCTCTTGTAAGATAAAAGGACAGATAAAAATGACATCCAGTTTATTGTGGGGAGAAAAAAACCTTTTCTTTACACTCCTCTGATTTAATTTAATATGCTTTCATATATTCAGTAAAACATTTGGTTAAATTTTCTCATCTTTCACATTTGAGTCTGATAACCATGCATAAAACTGATGAAATCTGATCAATTGGACCTCTTCTCCCTAAATCTTCTCCTTATTGCCTATAATACCCACAGTAATTCTCCTTTTACACCAGTATGTTTAACTCTCCTCTATAAGGTTCTGGAATTTGTTGATGAGTCCTCAAGAGATGAGAAGACACATTTCAGGAAGAAAATTAAGAAATAAAATCCCAGACTTCCAATACTAGTTTCAAACATGCTTTGCTTATTTTTTTGTATATTGAGGTTCCATACAAAATTATGTTATAGCTTTAAAAAATATATATAATGAGCTGAAAATTAAATAACCTGAGAAACACTTTAAAATAAACACACTCAAGATTTCTATTGAAAGGCAAACGTTAGGTAGGAAGGATATGATATCCTGTTGAGTATCACTTAAGAACCCCTTAACAGGAATAATTTGATCACATTGGATCCCATCAACTAGCAAAGACTTGACACAGACTGTCATTTTTTATTTCAGGATAAGAAAGGTTCAAAGTTTTTCATCCACCCCATTTTCAGAAGTGTGACTTTTGCTTAGGAATTATAAACAACCAGGAGATAAAATAGAGAAAGAGAAAAGAAGCAGGAAAATAACGTATAAAATTTACATATTAGTAGATTAGTTTCCTAGGGCTGTCAAAACAGAATGTCATAAACTGGGTGGATTAAAACAATAGAAACTTGTTTCTCATACTCTTACCTACAAGTCTGAACCAGGGTGTGAGCAAGGCCATGGTTCCTCTGACATCTGTAGGGGATTCAGATGTCCTTGACTCTTTCTAGCTTTTGGTGCTTTGCTAGAAGCCTTTGGCATTCCTTGGCCAGCAGCTGTGTAACTCCAATTTATGACTTCAGCATCACATAACTATCTTTTATGTATGTATCTTTACATGGTTATCTCCTTGTAAGGCTACCAGTCATGTTGAATTAGATAACCCACCCTATTTCAGTATAAGCTCATCTTAACTATTATATCGGTCATTACTCTATTTCTAACTGTCACATTCTGAGGTATTGGCGAATTCAGATTTCTTCTGAGATGGGGAAAAGAATAGAATTCAATCCATAGCATCTGAGTTCAGCAAACTATCCATGGGCCAAACACAGCCACTGTTTTTGTAAATACATTGTATTGTAACACAGCCTACCAATTAATATTTTATAGTTGTCTATGACTGCTTTCATGCTACATTGGTAGAGTTGAATAATTGTGATAAAGAACTTAAGCCTCCTGAAAATCTATGTACTTAATATCTAATCTTTTGTACAAAAAGTTTGCTGACTCCTGCATTAGACTAAAACCATCCTTCTTTTTGTTAATATGCTGAAAAAAGAGAGACAGACAGATGGATAGACTATGGGTTGAACTAAAACACATTGCCATATATTTGTAGCTCCTTCCATCAAAAGATGGGGTCTATTTTCCACCCCTTGAAGCTGGACCAAAATTGCAATCTATTTTGACTAGGAGAGTGTGGCAGGTGATACTGTCTGAGATGTCCATTCTAGGCCTCAATGGATTCTCCAGCTTCCTCCTACTGTAAGGATGCTTCCTTTGCAAAGCCTTGACTAGACTCCTGGATGATGAGGACTAAATCTAATAATGAAGAAAGAGAAAGAGGTCAACCAACAGCCATCAACTGGGTTCTGGATATTGAATGGGGGTGTCTTAAATCCACCAGCCCTGCACAGCCCTCTGGATGTCTACAGGTGAAGGGCTTCATGAAGAGAAATCATCAGAGGAACCACCCAGATGAGCACTTATGCAACCCAAAGACTTATGAGAAACAATAAATCATCATTATTTTAAAGATTGGTTTTGGATAGATTTGTTATACAGTAATAGGTAACAGGGTCTTTTCCAATAACTCAGCTCTTTGCATCAGATGACCAAAGTATTGGAGCTTCAGCATCCATCCTTCCAATGAATATTCAAGGTTGATTTCACTTAGGATTGACTGGTTTGGAAAAGCCCCTGATGCTGGGAAGGATTGAAAGCAAAAGGAAAAGAGGGTGACAGAAGATGAGATGGTTAGATAGCACCATCGACTCAAAGGACATGAACTTGAGCAAATTCTGAGAAATAGTGGAGGATAAGGAAGCCTGGTTTGTGGGGTCACAAAGAGTCAGATACGACTTAGTGACTGAACAACACATTAGGTAACAGAAGAGAAACACTAAAACTGTGTGAATAAGTTTTTGTTGTTGTTGTTGTTTAACTTGTCTGAGTGTTAATTATATTAGCTACCTCCTTGGCAGTATTGAGATAAATAGAAATATCTTGGTATAACTCCCCTAGAGTTTGCTGTCCCTTCGGGAAATGTATGCTTTGGTTTCCCGCTCTCCTCAGTTTTAAATCTGACATTTTCTTTTGTGGGGTTCACTAACTTTTTAATACAGCATGCCAAAAATGGTGATACTTCTGGTATATAAAGTAAAACCTAAGGTGGTTTATTTAAGTTAATTTTTGTGTAGTGTAATTTCTCTGAATAAGATAGTAAAATAATTCCATTTTGCACTGACTTGTGCTATAACCCAGCACTTAATTTTATTTTAATATAATTTTAGCAAAAAGCATAGGGGCCATGGTACAGCATGCATTTTTGTGTACAGAACTGAAAAAAAATCCACTTATATGNGTTAATTTTTGTGTAGTGTAATTTCTCTGAATAAGATAGTAAAATAATTCCATTTTGCACTGACTTGTGCTATAACCCAGCACTTAATTTTATTTTAATATAATTTTAGCAAAAAGCATAGGGGCCATGGTACAGCATGCATTTTTGTGTACAGAATTGAAAAAAAATCCACTTATATGCCCTCATATGCTTTACTCAATGTGAAGTGTATCAGCTGTGGATAATGTCCCATTTCAAAAAAATATTTCATTAAAAAGAGATGAAGCTGTAGTAATTTTTCAATAGAAGAATGTCACCTACATGCTATCCCCCAAGACACATATTTAACTATGAATATTTACGGAGATTTCAACTATTTAATTGTTATTCTTTTTTCCGCCTCCATATGAAAGATTTTTATAGAAGACATTTATACAAATGGATGGTCTTTTGTTTGTATGCATTTTCTTTTCTTTTTTTCTTTTTAAGTAGTCGAACGCTTGGCTAGTTTTATTGAATATACCATAGGGAACACTAACTGCAAACATAAAATACATATTCTTAAATTAGACACAGAAGACTTTTCCTGCTTTTATTGAAGCGACAATATATCATGGCAAAGGCCTTGTTTGAGACAACTTGAAACTTACTGTGACCTAATGAAGACAAAGGATATGGAGGATACAAAACATATTAATACAGAAATAAGTCAGTGCTGCCCATTTTAGATGCAAGAAAGTATCTTGTTTAAGTGTTCACGGAGAGCAGGAAGGGGGTGAAGTGACTAATATCTATTCTATCCCAGTCCTGGAAACACTTGTAAAGTCCACACTTGCTAAGACTCACAAATCTTGAATGTTAATACTGAGAATAAAGAGAGCTGTAACTACAATTTGCAAGTACCCATCTCTGTAACAGACTCAGTAACATTCTCTTAACTGCTTTCACGCCTGGCTTTGTATTTTTATTTCTCATTTCCCAATACATGCTATATTTTTCCACTTGCTTGTAAACTTTGTTTTATTAGATAATAATGAAAAGAAAATGGAGGAAAAGGCCAATCCTTTATTGGAATAAAACTATCCAAGTTAATTCTACTCTAAATCCTAGCAGTACTCAACTATAGGAAATTGAAAGGAACATACACTATCTAACAAAATGCTAACTGATTACTCATCAATTAAGAAGGAATAAAGTACTAATAGAAAACTACAGAGATCTGTGTACAAATCCACTCTACAGCCCCTCAGTTACCATAATTTTTTAACCAGCAAGTGGGTAACCACTGCATAACACAGCTAGATTAAGGGAGTTTATTTTAGCCGTATATTTGGTTTGTTTGTTTGCATCAATTTTGCATGTGACTAAACTCATCCTTTGAATATGAAGAAATATATTTTACCTGCACTGAACTTTCTTCTTCAAACCATTGTACCACTTTTCCTACACTCTCAGCCAATCTGTGCAGGGTACCTTTCACACAGACAATATAGAGTTAATCTGCACATGCATTCTGGTAATCCTGATGTTTAGACAGGATTTACTTCATTGCCAACTCCAGCAGTGGGGTGCTGATTGTCTTAGACCAAGCAGAACTTTTCAGCTTATTAGACAGAGTGACTTATTCAAAGATAGACTTTCAAGCCAATCAGAGACAATAAGATGTGATATTTTCTTGAGGATATTTTTTAGATGAGGCCAACTCTCTCTTGTCCCATAAAAGTGTAAGATACCAGCTTGAAGCTGATCAAGGTCTCCAAAAAGTCAGCAAAGGAAAACACCTAGAGGAAGTGAAAAAAAAAATACCATAAAAGCATTGATTTCTGGAGGAGGAAGCAGCAACCCATTCCAGTATTCTTGCCTGGGGAATTCCATGGACAGAAAAGCCTGGTGGGCTATAATCCATAGGGCCACAAAGAGTCAGACATGACTGAAGCAATTTAGCAGCAGCAGCATTGCTTTAGTCCTGAACTGATTATTGCTGGATTGTGCTGTGTTGACTTTAATAAGCCAAGCACATTTCTCAAAATATTCTTCCTTTATGGTTCTGGGTTAAAGCTGGTAAAAAAAGGAACTTTCACAGCATTTTGAAGACATAAACAAAGCAGCAACTGTCAGAAGTTCATTATGGTCAAACATGACGCTGTATAGCCTCAAAGGTCAGTCAGTCCCAGCTTGTCCTTCTTCTCCACTCAGTATACAGTTGGTCTTCCTGAATTGTAGCTCTGATGCTTAATAGGAGCCTTAATCCAGATCCTTGGACTCAAATCCATAGAGGCAGTAGGTACCCAGGGACAACAGGTTCTCATAGACCTCTTCACTGTTCTCCCTTTATGATTCCATTGTGGGATTACTGAACATGCTTGGATTATCAGCTTTTCCCTGAAATTTCTTACTTATTCAACTATACAGTGCCTAAAGCCTAAACCCCATTTCAGACCATCATTTTCCCAGCTTCTCCCATACTTCTGTGAAGTTTAATTCTATAATCTCTTATTCGTATGGTATGCATACTGGCTCTGCTTCCTTCACTGATACACTTATTGGTAGTGAAAGTGGACTTAATTGGTTTCTTTAGGACAATTTGAAGAAAGAAAATGATAAATTATGATTTCAGAGCTTTAAATGTCTTAAAAAAAAACTGCATAAGTAATCAGAAAAAGTTTAAGACCTACCTTAAAGCAATACAGTTAGACCCAAGCAACGGTAAAGTTGCACCAGCTGAATGGTATTGGCATCCTGATTTTGTACTACACTCACTCATGTTGGACACAGGACAAATTTAGGGCTCTGGGCTATCCACATTCCTTCACTGACCCCTGGGATGAGCCACATCTCTAGGTCCATGGGTCACCTCCACTTGGGCATATATTGACTTCAGTGCTCTCTCTTGTCTGTATCATTGACAAGAGCAATGATAGTAGCAGGCATCCTTATTCCTGTGCACTTCCAATAGTGACCTTCAACATGGTCACCCTTACCTTCCACAGGTTCCACACCACATACAAAGTATTTTTTCCAGGTATTTATACCTATGATAGTCACAAATTATCAAGACCATTGTTTTGCAATACCAATGGGCTTTCTGATTAATACCTTCTGTTGCCTTCAATTGATGTGGCTGTGTCATATTTTCTTAGATAAGTCTTAAGAACTAACAGGTAATGGACAGAAACTCTATGTGAATGAAAGCCTTCACCTCANACAGTTAGACCCAAGCAACGGTAAAGTTGCACCAGCTGAATGGTATTGGCATCCTGATTTTGTACTACATTCACTCATGTTGGACACAGGACAAATTTAGGGCTCTGAGCTATCCACATTCCTTCACTGACCCCTGGGGTGAGCCACATCTCTAGGTCCATGGGTCACCTCCACTTGGGCATATATTGGCTTCAGTGCTCTCTCTTGTCTGTATCATTGACAAGAGCAGTGATAGTAGCAGGCATCCTTATTCCTGTGCACTTCCAATAGTGACATTCAACATGGTCACCCTTACCTTCCACAGGTTCCACACCACATACAAAGTATTTTTTCCAGGTATCTATACCTATGATAGTCACAAATTATCAAGACCATTGTTTTGCAATGCCAATGGGCTTTCTGATTAATACCTTCTGTTGCCTTCAATTGATGTAGCTGTGTCATATATTCTTAGATAAGTCTTAAGAACTAACAGGTAATGGACAGAAACTCTATGTGAATGAAAGCCTTCACCTCAGTCCACCCCAGGGCCTTACCTATCCTCTTTGCTGTTATCAGTTTGTGAAAAGCAAGAAGTCTTGAGAAGATACAGTTGGACAATGAGCTGTTCTTTGTTTTTACTATAAAATTCCAAATGGTGAATTTAATGAGACAAAATATTAAATATCATTTTCCTGTATACTTTGGTTGAGACTTGCACTTGTGGTTATCATAAACATAACATAGCAATCAGTTTGGGGAGAGTCCCTGGAAGTCAGTATTCATGGACAACAGTAGGAGTATTGCAGTGTCATGCGTAACAATGTATTACAAAAAGCATTGAATAAATGGTATTAGGGAATTGAAACAATGAAAACAGATTTTGAAGAGCCATGGTATTTTGAGTCCACATAGTATTTTTTAATATTGATGATCATAGTTGTATTTCCAAGATCCTGACTTATTTTTATAACAGCCATTTTACTTATTTCCATAGAAGCCATTTTCAATATGAAAAACATAAGATTATTTCTTATAATTAAGGAGTAGAAAACAAATATCTCTAAAATATATCAAAATTTTAAATCAAAACTATTTAATTATAGCAGAAATATTCACTTTTTAATGAAATTTATTTTTTTGAGCTCCAGAACCACTGCAGATGGTGATTGCAGCCATAAAATTAAAAAAACACTTACTCCTTGGAAGGAAAGTTATGACCAACCTAGATAGCATATTCAAAAGCAGAGACATTACTTTGTCAAAAAAGGTCTGTCTAATCAAGGCTATGGTTTTTCCAGTGGTCACGTATGGGTGTGAGAGTTGCATTGTGAAGAAAGCTGAGTGCTGAAGAATTTATATTTTTGCACTGTGGTGTTGGAGAAGGCTCTTGAGAGTCCCTTGGCCTGCAAGGAGATCCAACCAGTCCATCCTAAAGGAGATCAGTCCTGGGTGTTCATTGGAAGGACTGATGTTTAGGCTGAAACTCCAATACTTTGGCCACCTCATGCAGAGTTGACCCGTTAGAAAAGACTCTGATGCTGGGAGGGATCAGGGGTAGGAGGAGAAGGGGATGACAGAGGATGAGATGGCTGGATGGCATTACCGACTCGATGGTCATGATTTCGGGTAATCTCCGGGAGTTGGTGATGGACAGAGAGGCCTGATGTGCTGCGATTCATGGGGTAGCAAAGAGTCAAACATGATTGAGCAACTGAACTGAACTGAAGAGATTAAATGTTAATTATTTTTATAAATATAAAACTTCAACATTTTGGCACTCAACGTCTAGCAAATTACCTGTATAAAGAATTAATACTGGCCTTACAATATTGAGTCAGACCAAAATATATACAAATATGTGAGTAACATAAGAAAACATTTCACAGCCACAGATATTTTAAATACCTTTAGAACCACAAGTTAAAACAGAGAAGCAAGAAAAAGTGCACTTGGCAGTATACACTTTTATTGTGTAAGATTCTATTACATTTGGAGAAGGCAATAGCATCCCACTCCAGTACTCTTGCCTGGAGAATCCCAGGGACAGAGAAGCCTGGTGGGCTGCTGTCTATAGGGTCACACAGAGTCGGACACGACTGAAGCGACTTAGCAGCAGCAGTAGCAGCTATCACATTCATGATACCTGAGAACTAGAATTGACATAATATTGTTTTTTTTTTCTTTTCTGTTAACCAAGTAATTTTATAGTGTAAATCCTTACCTCACTTCAAAAAAGAGTCTGTCACTGGCACACACAAATTTCACTGTATATAGGCATTCAGACATGACTTTTGAGAGCACAGAACACAAGATATATTGAGGTTTCTATGATCTAATACTTAATACTCAGCAGATTGGTGGGTACTCTAACATGGAGCATCCTTTAAAGTATGGAATCATGGGTCCAGTTCTAAGAGCTGGCTTTTAAATTTTAGCTTTCCTGAATTACTTGGTATCAGAGAGACGTCTTGTCACACTTGCAGTTGACACAGTGTGGACCTAATTGTGTTGTTCAGTATCAGAGATTCCAGGTGAAATTTCCTTGTATTCATAGAGAATAGAAACAATAGAAACACTAGGAGTATTTTTCCTGTAAATTCTTATTTGGTATTTTAAGTTACCAAGGGCAAAGTCCTATATCTATAGTGCTGATGGTCTGAGTATAAGATGAGTCTGTGTTTTTCCAATTCATAATCCATCTCAGTTTTAGCACTTCAGAATTTGTTAGGGGAGAGGAAGAAAGAGTGGGCCCAATCAGCTCCATTATTCCATTATCCGTTAGTCCATTGCAGATCCTGATCGTAGATCATAGAGACAGATAGGCAGATAAATATACATATATCTGTATGTGTATATACATATATATGTGTGTGTACATATATATATGTATATAAATCTACACACACATTTCTGTTCCTATATGACATTTGATTTGAAAGGCATTAAATATGATGTTTGAAGATTGCAACTTGATATATTAATAATTCCCATAATCCATTTTAATAATGATCCTACTGTATGTGAGATTTCATTTGAAGTAAAAGTTTTGAAGTTGTAAAAAGTGCCAGAAAGCAAGATATCTACTTTATGGATGTGTTATTTACCCTGCTGGGAAAGTTTTGATTATTTTATGGAAAGCCTTCTCCAGTAGAGCTTATACTTTGAAAATTTATGATGGAGTTTCACACTCTACAAACTTTCCCAGATTTTGGTTAAATTAAGAGGCCTTCTGGACAGCTTTATCATAAAAGCTGCGTACAAGGCTATTTTACAACCTTGCCAGGTAACAGTAAAGAGACACAAAGTTTCGGTGATATGGAAGCAAGAATGATTTCACCAAGCTATAGATCCCATAAGTGAGGTTTAGGTCTATGAATAATTTCCCCAATGTCTTAATTTTAGATGGTATAGGGGCTGTGAAAACATTTTGAACCTTTTATGAGCACTCTTGAACACAGTGTACTTATATTAAGACCACATTTCTTTACAACGTCAAGACTGAATGTTGTTTTTTAAATAATTGAAGCCAAAAGATCAATATGAGGCTTTTCAGAATGCCTAGAAGTAGCTGATCTAAACAGAATATGCTCACTTTTTAAGATGGATGCTGCATTTAATTGTTTACTTCTATTTAACCTGCATCCTGCTTCTGTTGTCTTAATCTTTGTTAGTTTCAGTTTTCTAATCTCTGTAATTTTTTTAAAATTAGNTTTTCAGAATGCCTAGAAGTAGCTGATCTAAACAGAATATGCTCACTTTTTAAGATGGATGCTGCATTTAATTGTTTACTTCTATTTAACCTGCATCCTGCTTCTGTTGTCTTAATCTTTGTTAGTTTCAGTTTTCTAATCTCTGTAATTTTTTTAAAATTAGAGGGTAATTGCTTTACAATGTTGTGTTCATTTCACATGTATAATGAAGTGAATCAGCTATATATATATATATTACATGTATCCCCTCCTTCTTGAACCTCCCTCCCCCAACCCACCCCACCCCTCTAGGTCACCCCTTTAGAGCACCAAGTTTAACTTAGTGTGCTATATACCAGGTTCCCATTTTACATGTGCTAATGTATTTATGTCAAACCTAATCTCCCAATTCATTCCACCCTCCCATTAACCCCCTGTGTCCACACATCCATTTTCTATGTCTGCATTTCTCTTCCCGCCCTGCATAAATGGGATAAATATATATAATGGAATATTGCGTATGTGCTCCGTTGTGCAGTCTTGTCCAACTCTTTGTAACAAGTTTGCTAGGCTCTTCTATCTTTTTCCAGTCAAGAATGCTGGATTGGGGCACTATTTCCTACTCCAGGAGATCTTCCCAACCCAAGGATCAAACCCATGTCTCTTATGTCTCTGCACTGGCAGGCAGATTCTTTATCACTCTCACTGCCTGGGAAGCCCACAATGAAATATTACTCAGGCATAAAATGAAACGAAGCTGGGCCATCTGTAGAGGTATGGATGAACTTAGAGTTTATCCTACAGAGTAAAATAAGAGAGAAAAACAAATATCATATATTATCACATATATATGTGGAATCTAGGAAAATGGCACAGATGTAATGGGTTTTTAAGTAAGACCTCATATAATTGTTGTAATGACTGATATAATGCATGTAAGCTGATTAGTAAGATAGTGCATATAAAGCCGAAAACACATTACCTGGTACATGGTAAGCAGTTAATATAGTTTTTCAGTTACTGACAGTTTTTAAAGACAGTATGTGCAAAACACTGGTTGAATAGCTGTGTGTTTACCTATACTATTTCATTTTCTCACTTTTCATACATCTGTCTTAATAAATACAGATTTGATACATGAAAAATGGCATGCAATTCACATGCTACAGCCACAATGGTGAAAGTGACCTCTAATTTTTCTAATGACCTCAAGATGCCATAAAAATTTAATCTATAATTGAGAAACATTAGCTGCTGCATTGAGTTCACCAAAGAAAGAATTTATATCCAGAAAAGGTCAGGGTAAGAAATATAGATATTACCTATATATAGACTAAAATATGATAAACTAGAAAGATGTCATCAAATATGGATTGTCTGATCTGTAACATATAAATGATGTGTCTAAATATGAAAGGGAAAGATTTTAAAATAATGCTTTAAATTGCATGCATTCAAATTGGTGTTTTTGAGAAAGAAGGTAGTAGGGAGAAGAGTTAAAGATGAAAAGAAAGTACATGTAGTCACAATCTTAGTTTATTTTTTGTTACAAATAGGCAGACTCTTTACTAAATAGCTTTTAGCTAGCTAGCTATGTGTGTGTGTGTATATATATATATATATATATATATATATATAAATCCTGTTTGTTTTATTGTTAGAAACAGGCATTCAAACTCTTTAAAAACTATTAACCCTACAAAGTGTTATTATTCCCATCATACTACAAAAGATACAAAGGCTCAAGAAAGAAATTATCTAGTGATACATGAATTATATACGGAGCCACCAGGATTTAAACTGAAATCTGTTTGAAAAATCTATGCTCTTTCCACAGCATTATGCTGCCTTTCCTGGAAAGTGAGTACCAGCTGGGCAAATATCACACCTCGATTTCTGTTTTTCTTTGTTTTACTGTCATCTAAGACAGTGCTTTAACAAATTACACGTACTCATTTGGAATTCTGTCGAAAGAACAAAATGAAACAATGAAGAATTTCAGTGACAAAAAGCTCACTGCCTAAACAGCATTTATTTCCACGTTCATATAATTTTAAATGTTCAAAACTTTCTGACATTGGACAATGGACTAAAGTAAATTAGTACTATGAAATTTCTTTTTTCCTCCCTTAGGGTAGGAAACATGTCTTATTTTGCTTTGTTTCTCCAACCATAGTGACTGGAATTTCAATGAATGTTTCTTGAGTCAATGAAAAGATTTATATGTGGGTTAGAGAGCCAAGTAAGTATAGTGATGAATTTTGCATTTGGGACATTGTATAGATATTTTTGGATGCAAATGGGCAGGATATGTTTCTACTTACACTGCAGAAAATCTTCAATATAATTGTATATTAACAACTACTAATATAAATGAGCAAAAATTATGTACTGCTTAATGTTCATTAGTAAAAATAAAATTTCCCATCTCTATTTTTAGTTCTTTTCACTATATTATAATTTATTTAGATCATAAGATCTTCACCTAAGGTAGCTGTCATAAATAAGTAGTATTTAAATGATCAAAGAATTAAACTAAAGAAGAAATATAGAAAAACAGGGACAGCTTTCTTTTTATCAAGATCATTACAATCACTAATTTGATGTGATATGTGGTCTTAATAAGAATAGTAGCCTGCGGTTAAATAATGATACATTTAGGCTACAAGCAAAAATATAGGTATAGGGGAAACACAATTTGTTGAACCACACATAATTTAAATTGAACTATATGAGATTATGATACTTGGTCACATTTACCTATGAAAACAACAATTTCATATGGTTGAACAGAAAAATGATGGGCACTCTGTTGTTTTTGTTGTTACTTAGTCTCCTAGGGTTAGAGCTGTAAAAATGGAGTTTAAGTTTTGTTGTAGAGATTAAAGGACTGCTGGAGCATAATGAGAATAATAAATAGTAGCTATTATTTGTATTAGTAATAAATTATAACTTTAGCTATCATGTTGTTGAAAGCTTACTTTTATTGTGTTAAGGAGCTAGTCTCCTGCTATTGATCTTTTTCTAAAATATATTGTACATTATGCTCACGCTGTTCTTCAGATGTTCTGAATATGAACTAATCCAGATTAGAAGTGTGTAATCCAGAGAAGAGTGTAGACCTGACCAAAGGTTTAGTGTTTGACTTTCTTTTCTATATCCTGCAACTTTACTATATTCGTTGATTAGCTCTAGTAATTTTCTGGTGGAGTCTTTAGGGTTTTCTATGTAGAGGATCATGTCATCTGCAAACAGTGAGAGTTTTACTTCTTCTTTTCCAATCTGGATTCCTTTTATTTCTTTTTCTGCTCTGATTGCTGTGGCNAGAAGGTCTTATACTGAATAGTAACTGGTTACCCTGAAGTTCCTGGTTTTGAAGAGTTTGAGAGAGGCCAACTAACATAACAATGCAGAACACAGAAGATTGAGGTGTACACAGAGAAGAAATAAATTAGGACCAGGCAGGCAATAAGTCTTCCCAGGTAGTGCTAGTGGTAAAGAACCTGCCTAGCAACGCAGGAGACTAAGACATGCAGGTTCAATCCATGAGTTGGGAAGATCCCTTGGAGAAGGACACAGCTACCCATTCCAGCATTCTTGCCTGGAGAATCGCATGGACACAGGAGACTGGTGACAGTCTACAGTGTGACAAAAAAGTTAGACACACTGAAGCAACTTAGCACATAGAGGGCAATAATAGACCAGAAATGTATCAAGGGCGTGAGTAGAAAATAGACTAGAAGGAAAGCAGACCCAGAAGCAACACCAGAACAGNCCTTGGAGAAGGACACAGCTACCCATTCCAGCATTCTTGCCTGGAGAATCGCATGGACACAGGAGACTGGTGACAGTCTACAGTGTGACAAAAAAGTTAGACACACTGAAGCAACTTAGCACATAGAGGGCAATAATAGACCAGAAATGTATCAAGGGCGTGAGTAGAAAATAGACTAGAAGGAAAGCAGATCCGGAAGCAACACCAGAACAGACAGGATCCCTGGGTCAGTGAGCAGTGGCCACACCCTTCCCATTATGGAGTATCTGCAGTGAAAATGAGCTTCTATGTTCCCTTGAGACAATCCCGTCTACAGGGATGTCTGAATGTATGGCCACTGCACTGACACTATCTCCAGCTCTTTATTTTCTTATATATCTGCAAACTGAAGGAGGATTTGAAGAAAATCATTATAAACAGGCAGTCCTATGACTTTTCTGATCACTCTTGAGAGAAGAGAAAGTCTTGGAATTGCTTTGAACAGCAAACATAGTCTCAGTGACATGGCTGACAAAGATAAAACCTAGCTACATATAATGACCAGAACTCCAACTAGATTTGAAGGTAAATCACCTCTTCCCTCCCTTGCTTGCCAACTGGAGACCTTGGAGCAGTTTCCTAGGACAGGCATTGGGCTCCGTCTCTCCTTACCCACCCATTATGGTGCCTCCTTCCTATACAGGCAAACACCTGCCTTTTCTCTCTCTGCTGCTGCTGCAGAGGTTCTAGTGTTAAGGGATTTTATTTTCTCTGAGCCTGGCAAATATTGACATCCGATTCTTGGGGAGGCATTTTTTGGTGTGGATTTGCTGGAGATTTTCTGGCTGAGTCTCTCTAATTCTGACTTTCTTCATGTACACCATGCTGTGTTTAGTCAGTCATTCTTGCCCGACTCTTTGGAACCCCAGAGACTTTAGCCTTACCAGGCTCCTCTGTCCATGAGGATCCTCTAGGCAAGAACACTGGAGTGTGCTTCCATGCCCTCCTCCAGGGGATCTTCCCAACCCAGGAATCGAACCCAGGGATCTTTCATTGCAGGTGGATTCTTTACCATCCAAGCCACCAGGGAAGCCCCCTCATGTACACAGAACATCTTAAATTGGCCATACAATTACTTTCTCCACCTCTGTTCCCAAGAGTCTATCCAAAAGCTGAACAGAGTCCCTGAGGTTACGCAGATTGAAATGTATGCCACAGTTTTCATGTCTAGTCGCCTGTCATCAAAGTACAGTTACAAGCTACTGTGATGAAGGCTTCAGATATGTTATGTGTGTGTGTATGGGTGAGGAGGCCAAAATTGCAATGACTACTTTCAAAGAAATCCTCTATACTCTTTTGACCTTTATTTGTTGTTATTCAATCCCTCAGTTGTATCCAGCTCTTTGTGACTCCATGGTCTGCAGTATGCCAGGCTTTCTTGTCCTTCACCAACTTACTTTCTTGCTGGGACTCATGTCCATTGAGTCAATGATGCCATCCAACTATCTCATCCTCTGTCATCCCCTTCTCCCCCTACCCTCAGTCTTCCCCAGCATCAGGGTCTTTCCCAATGAGTCTGTCCTTTGCTTCAGGTGTCCAAAGTATTGGACCTTATTTACTACTGCTAATAGTAACAGGGTTCAAAGTCATACAACTAGTTTCTGGCAATTTAATTTAAAACTTTGAATAAAAAAGAAAAAACTTGCACCTCTTTTGGAGTGAAGCATCTATTATAGATTGATGCCTTAGCTGAAACTTTCCAATTTAAGGCCCTGTTGCACATCCTGGTAATGAGCTCCCTTTAATTGAAGAAATCTGCTTTTCTTTGCAACATGAAAGAGCCTTTTAACATTAAATGTCTTATGGTATTATATGTAAGAAGTACATTTAGCATTATGACCCAATACATGTATAAACATATTTATGAATTTATACATACTCCCCAAAGTCTCTCAGAATCTTCTAATTCTCTGTAACTTTATTCTTATCACAATTTTTCTAAGCCCTTATTATGATTTTTTATTTCTCAACACTTTATTTTTCCTCTTAACAAAGATATTTCTCTTTTATCCCTCTACAGTGAGCCATTGTTTCAGCTTCAAGCCATAGTAAAAATAAATAAATAAATAAGTTGGGAAAAATTTCCCCATTTTTGACCAAATCATAATTAGCAATATAGTGGAGGATTTTAGGGGGAAATTAATCTTTCCTTTCAGAGTTATGAGAGACCTTATAGTCCAGGAGGCAGCCTGAAAACAGTATTTAAAAGAGTAGATTTTGGGAGAAAGTGAAAATGAAAGTCACTCAGTCGTGTCTGACTCTTTGTGACCCCATGGACTATGCAGTCCATGGACTATTCTCCAGGTCAGAAATAGTGGAGTGAGTAGCTGTTCCCTTCTCCAGTGGATCTTTGCAACCCAGGGAGCTAACCTGAAATGATAGCTGTTGTACATCTTAAACATCTACCTTTGGAAAAAGTATCCTTTTATCCCCAACCATGTAAATTCTGCTTCAGTATTTTGCTAAGATATCATGGTACATTTTTCTAGGGAGAAGGGAAAAGTCTAAGTCCAATAATGCAACAAAATGAGTGACCTGTGAAGGACTGTATAAAGAAACATCTTACTAGCAATGGACAAAAAAAATTCAGAAGAAACTGGGACCCAGGAGAGCCACTATTTTTACTTCATGATTATCCCTACAATCAATTCTGCTTATGTGGATGTGTGGGCAAAACAAAAAATGATGTATTTACCCACCACCTACTCAGGGCCAAAGGCTGTATGAGAATATGTTGGCACATCAATAGGCATCTTTTACTGCATCTAATAATTTTAACAGTTTTCAAAGGCTTTTGCAATAAGTACCCAGACTTGGTGGAGAAGGAAATGGTAACCCAGTCCAATATTCTTGCCTGCAGAATCCCATGGACGGAGGAGCTTGGTAGGCTACAGTTCATGGGATCGCAAAGAGTTGGACATGACTGAGTGACTTCACTCACTCACTCACTCACCCAGACTCAGTGGCTTAACTCACAGAAATTTACATTCCCATGTTTCTGAAGATCAGAAGTTTGAGACTGGGATGCCAGCAGTTTGGCTTCTTCTGAGGCTTCTTTTCTTGGTTTGTTGATGGATGTGTCTTCTCCTTGTGTCTTTTCTTGGTTTTCCCTCTATGTCTTTCTTTTGTCCTAACCTCTTCTTATAACAACACTGGTCATATTGGGTTAGCACCCACCCTTTAGATCTTGTTTTAACCTAAATCCCCCTGTGCAGATCTTACTGCCAAATACGTTTGCATCCAAAGGTTATCGGGGGTTAGGGCTTCAATATAGAAATTGGTCTGGGTAGTGATACAGTTCAGCTCACAACATTGCTTTAGTTATAGACCTCTACTAACCTGATTGAGCAACTTTCACTTTCACTATCCTGCTACCTGCTAAAGATGTTGACACCTGGATCATAATATTTATTTTTTCCTCCTTTTTGTCATCATCATGAATATCTTCAAGATTCGGGTAGACAATGGCTCTATCTCAACCATCATCCACATACTTCACATAAGTAGTTCACTTCTATTATCAACCTCTAATTGTCAAGTTCAGCTCGACAGCACAGGTTCTTGAAAGCATGGTACAGCAAAAGAATGAGAAACACTCAAGAAAGTTACCCCCACGAGGTAACTCACCAACACCCCCACAAGGTGAAGGTGCCCAAACTGATCTCAAGTCTACTTAATTATACTTTTTGAGACTTACTTGTACATGTTTACATGAGCATAGCAGGCCAAGTGGCCTTCAATGAGAATCCTGTGCAATTAATATTTAACATTTTGGTATCCTTGTTTTTCTGCCTCAAGTGCAAAGACCCAGTTAATCTTTATGTGCCTCCCAGGCACCAAAGATAGGAACACTCTGTTGATGGTTTCCCATCCCCAGGTGTACATCCTGCTTTCAAGATGTTTTTTGTTCCTTCTTGGATTCCTTCAGGAGTCATATACTGGAACCCTGTCCTCTCAGCAAGATTGTTTAATTCATTTACCAGGCCTTTTAGTAGGCCTCTCTCCTATACCTAATGGTAGCATTCATATCCGTTTCACCACTGCACACTTATATTTCAGTGCCTACTGTGTAACCAAGGCTTCCCACTCTTTTAATTCTCTCAGACTTTGTATTTATCACACCTATTATCAACCCTCATTGTGATTCTTTTTAACTATTTTTAAGAGCTCTCTTTTTAACTCTTTCTCTTGCAAAATAAATCCCCTTCTTTTAATTTCATCTCTGCTGAGCCATTAATTTGTCTTCAAACCAGAGGAAAACATAAATCAGACAAAAATTTCTTATCTCTTCTTCCACATGTAACTGTTGAGTGTGTGTATTTTCTATTACTGCATAACAGGTTACTACAAATTTAGTACATACATCAAAAATTATGAGTTTAGAGCTTTCATGGGTCTGTAGTCCATGTGAGAGTTAACTGGATCCTCTTCTGGGGTCTCACAAGGTTGAACTTAAGCTGTTGATACCTGCGTACATGCTAAGTCACTTCAATTGTGTCTGACTCTTTTGACCCTATGGACTGGATCCCACCAAGTGCCTCTGTCCATCAGATTTTCCAGACAAGAGTACCGGAGTGGGTTGCCACATCCTCCTCCAGGGAATCTTTCCAACTCAGATATAGAACTCATGTCTCTTATATCTCCTGCATTGGCAGGCAGGTTCTTTACCACTAGCGCCATCTGGGAAGCCCAGACCTACAATCTCTTCTAAGGCTTAGCATTCTCTTGAAAACTCATTAAGGGATGGAAAAATTAATTTTTTTACTGTTCTGACTGAAGTTATTGCTTGTTCTTGCTAGCTGTAAACTTTGGGCCTGCTCTCAGCCTCTGAAGGCCTTCCTTCAGTTCTTTGCCTTGTGGCCTCTTTCTCTTTATCATATAAGTTTAGTTCATCTTTGATGCCAACAGAAGAATGTCTCTCTGTCATTTCATCTTCTTTTAGAGGGCTGACCTGTTTAGATTAAGCCAACCAAAGATATAACTGATCAGTAACCTAATAAGGGGAATGATATCTCATCATATTCACTCTTCTGGGATTTTAAAGGGGATATAGGTCAGAGGATAAGAATCTCAGAATCTAGCTTAGAATTCTGGCTACCCCAAGACAGCTGGAGAGCATCATACAACTGTGTTACTCCAGGAACTTCAAATGCATGATATCTAAAAATTGATTATATCCTCAACAGAGTCAGACAAGACTGAGGTGATTTAGCATGCATGCATGCAGCATGCATCTTATTCAAATTAAATTTTTGTGAGTAAGGACTGAATAAGTATGTGTTTAATGTATTAACAAAAGGAATAAGTGTTGCATTGTGATTCAGAATAAAAAAGATCTTATTTATACTTAAGCTTTGGTTTTCCTTCAAACTCTCTCCAATTCTAACATTAAATGACAATGTAATTGTACATCTTTAATAAAAGAAAAACTTCCTCTTGAAATAAGAAAAGTCATACCCTTTAAAATTACTTTTATAACTTGTTAGGTTAGTTTGTATTTACAGTAAGGAATATAAACATGAAAAACAGATCTCATTGTAAAATAATCACTGGAGAACAAGAATTATAAAATTATTATGCTATAAATTATTTATGGACTTGTTATGTTACAGTGAGAGAAAAGTAGTGTATAGTCATCAACTAATCTGCAAGAATTCATTAACACCCTCACACTGTTTTACAATTTATATTTTGATTAACCTCCTTACACAGTTTTGGAATTTATACTTTGTGTATATAATATATAATATAATCTAGGAGTGTGCATATATATATATATAAAATAGATCATATTATTATTTGGGGCAAGGTTTATGTATTATTAATCTTTGTCTTCTTAGCACCAAATAAAATATCTAGAAAAAGGAAATTATTCATTATTTATTGAATAAAATAAAAGATTGACTAATAAATAATCTGATGTACAGAACACTGAAACAAAGCTTGCAAAGGTAAGATACTTTCTTAGGTCATAATTTTCAAAAACATTTGGAAATGTAGAAAGAACAATCCAGAAGATATTAGTGCTAAAAATATAGACTTGAGATATATCTGTGAAGGTAGGTTTGCTTGTACATATAAATTAGGGCTAATGCTACAATTAACTTTGATCCTTTTTACCCCAAGTCCTTTGCAGAGTCCTTTTTTATCCCACATCCTATATGCTTCTGTATTGAACTTTTTTGTATTAATTTAGCTCCCAGTCTCCATTTTCTTACCATTCTAATATATAGTACAGACATATTTAGATGAAGTATCACAAATCATCATAGTATTGCCCTGCTTCAAAGACACAAAATAATCCTTCTAACTACCAAATTAAGGTGAAGAATCTGGTCCCATTTTACCTCTATAGATCAGCATGCCAATTCATGTTACTTGTATTCTAATCTATTCAATGCAACCTTGTTTCCTAAAAATATTGGTATACATAACTTCTCATTCTGTTTTCTCTCTCAGAAATAGCATCCTTCATTACTGTATTTCAAAATTTTAACATTTTCAAGGATCTAACTCATATGTTGTATTTTTCCTGAAGTCTCCTTAAACTTAACAGCAAGAAAGTGTTTACGTGCTCTTGTCTTTTATCTGTTTCCTTATAGTACTTATTGTTTGCTATCATGTGCAATAGTTCTTTATATGCTTTCTGACTTTCTTATTGAATGGGAATCTTTTTTAAGATAAGGATTTTTGTATTTTGGAACCCTCACTTTTCTGTGAGGTGGCACAAAATAGACTCAGTGGAGTATTTTTTCATTGACAGTATACAATAATCATTGATTGAATCTTATACTGTGCCTCATACTTTGCGTATCTATCCAACCAACAGCACAGATATAGGATCCCTAATTTAAAGAAAAGGCACAGACATATGTTAGTAACAGGATAGAGATTTGTGTATTAATCTGTCAAATCTTAAAACTCACTACTGTATAACTCAGCTCCCACTCTAAATAGTGAAGAAACACCTCGATAAAATTTTAAAAAGAATTGAGCTTTCACTCTTTGAAAATTAAAATTTTGGTTTAGACACACTTATACTTGTGCCTCTATTTTTTAAGCATTTTAAAAATTTAAGTATAGTTAATTTTCAGGGTCATGTTAATTTTAGGAGTATGGCAAAGTAAATCGAATGTCTGTGTGTATATTCTTTTCCAGATTGTTTTCTGTTACAGCTTATTGTATGATCATGAATATAGTTCCATGTGCTATATAGTAGGTTCTTATATATTTTATATATAGTAACATGGATATGCTAATCCCAAACTCCTAATTTCTCCCTTCCCATCCTCCCACTATCTTTTTTGATAACATAAATTTGATTTCTATGTCTGTGAATCTATTTCTATTATATAAGTTCAGTTCAGTTCACTTTAGTCACTCAGTCATGTGCGACTCTTTGTGACCCCATGGACTGCAGCACGCCAGGCCTCCCTGTCCATCACCACCTCCCAGAGTTTACTAGGGTTAGGGGTAGGGTTAGGGGTCAGGGCTAGTGTTCCCAGCCGGTAGTTGCTAGAATAATTTACTCTCTGAGCAGGTTAACCAGAGATGTTTCTATTGTTTAGAAACAAGAACATTCAATGGTACTATTAAGTACAGGAGACGTAATGAATGTTCAAAGAGTTTGAAATTAGTTATCTTGCCTATTTGGGCCTGAAAATAAACATAATCCTGCTGGGTTTCAGGAATATAATTCTTACAGACTATAACTTGAAAGGAGTTGGACTATAAAGAAAGCTGAGCCCTGAAAAATTGTTGCTTTTGAACTGTGGTGTTGGAGAAGACTCTTGAGAGTCCCTTGGACTGCAAGGATATCCAACCAGTCCATCCTAAAGGAGATCAGTCCTGTGTGTTCATTGGAAGGACTGATGCTGAAGCTGAATCTTCAATATTTTGGCCACCTGATGTGAAGAGCTGACATATTTGAAAAGACCTTGGTGCTGTGAAAGATTGAGGGCGGGAGGAGAAGGGGATGACAGTATGAGGTGGTTGGATGGCATCACCAATTCAATGGACATGAGTTGAGTAGGCTTCATGAGCTGGTGATGGACAGGGAGGCCGGGTGTGCTGCAGTCCATTGGGTCGCAAAGAGTTGGACATGACTGAGCGATTGAACGGAATTTATCCCCTTTTCAGGCTCCACCTGAATCAAAACAGATTATCAATAGATATTAACAACATAGTAAAAGTAATGTTAGAATTATAAAGATCTAGAAGCAACCATCATAAAAATGCTTCTATAAACAGTTATGAACAGAATACAAACAAATGCAAATATAGAAAGTCTCAGCAAAGAACTAGAAAGTTTTAACCATTAAATAGAAGATATGAAAATCCAAATATAAATTTTAGAACCTTAAAATATAATAATTAAAAATCAGTGACTAGACTCAGTTAAAAAATAGAACATATAAGTGTTTTTATAATACAGCTAAAATGGTGCTGAGAGGGAGATTTATAGCACTAAATGCATATATTAGAGAGGACAAAGAGTCTCAAACTGATAATTAAGCCCTTCCTTGAAAACCTATAAAAATAAAGGCAAAATGAACCCAAAGCAAGGATACCGAGAAACTAGATCACTCATACTTTTCTGGTGGGAGTAAAAAATTTTACAGCCACTCTGGAAAACAATTCAGCAGTTTCTTAATAAATTAAACATTCAACTACCATCCAACCCAGCAATTTCACTTCTGTGCCTTTACTCCAGAGATATGAAAACTTATGTTCACACAAAATCTGTACAGGAATGTTTACAGCAGCTGTATTTGTACAAGGCCAAGATTAGTAAAACACAGATGTGCTTCAACTGGTGAATGGTTAAACAAACTCTGGAACATTCAGGCCACACAATCTAGCTCAGCAATAAAAGGCAATGAACTATTGGTACATATAACAACTTGTACAAATCACACTGAGTAATGCATTGAGTTAAAAAAAAAAGTCCCTATAATACGTTATGTACGATATGATGCAATTTACATAACACTCTTACAATGATTAAAATTGTAGAAATAATAAACAGATTTCTGGTTAACAAAATTTAAGACCTGAAGAAAGTGTAAATGGCAATATGGAAGATCCTTGTAATGATGGAAAATTCTGCACCTTGACAATTCAATGTCAGTATCTTGGTTGTAGTATTGTTCTGTATGGGTTTGAACTGCATGGCTCCACTTGTATGTAGATTTAGTCAATAAATCTTTAGTATATAACCATGGTTGGTTGAATCTTGGGGTACAGAACCTCAGATAAGGATGGCCAACTCTAAGTTCATACATGGAATTTTGACTCTGCAGGTGGTCGGCAGCTCTAGTTCTCTTGGGTTGTTCAAGTGTAAACTGTAGTTTTAAAATGTTATTGTTGGTGCTCACTTCGGCAGCACATATACTAAAATTAGAATGATAACAGAGAAGATTAGCATGGCCCCTGAACAAGGATGACATGCAAATTCGTGAAGTGTTCCATATATTTAGGTTCAAAAGGGAGGGGATATATGTACACCTATGGCTAATTCACTTTGAGGTTTGACAGAAAACAACAAAATTCTGTAAAATACTTATCCTTCAATTTAAAAAATAATTAAAAAAATAAAAAAGTGTTATTTTGGGGAAACTGGGTAAAAGGTACATGGAAATTCTTTGTATTATTTCTTAAAATTGCAGGTGAGTCTATAACTATCTCAAAATATCATTTTGCTTAAGACCATACTGTTAGTTTTTCAGCCACTGACAAACTGTAAGGGAATCAAGAGATGTAAGTATGGCTTTCTTAAAGTAAGACTCCCTCTGCATTATGCTAGAATTCCAGATGAAAGCCATTGATTAGTAAAGCAAGTTTTCAGTGGTTGAGTGATGATTTGATGATATTATTTGGTGACAGGATCAAGGTATTCTCAAATTCTCTTTAGACAGTCACTCCAAATCCCCATTGAATTTCCAAAGGAACTACCTACACACAGAAAACACAGGGCAAAGATACCATTTTACCCAGGGGCAAAATAGCTTCAGTTCAGTTCAGTTCAGTCGCTCAGTCGTGTCCAACTCTTTGCGACCCCATGAATCGCAGCACGCCAGGCCTCCCTGTCCATCACCAACTCCCGGAGTTCACTCAGACTCACACCCATCGAGTCAGTGACGCCATCCAGCCACTCATCCTCTGTCGTCCCCTTCTCCTCCTGCCCCCAATCCCTCCCAGCATCAGAGTTACAATAGCTTAATACCTCCCAATCCTGAGCTCAGGTAGATTTAGCAAGGAGAATATAGATTAGGAGGAAGTGAAGTCGCTCAGTCTTGTCCGACTCTTTGCGACCCCATGGACTGTTGCCTATCAGGGTCCTCCGTCCATGGGATTTTCCAGGCAAGAGCACTGGAGTGGAGGCTTACTAAAATGGGGCCTCTCTCTTAATCCTTATATTAGATTTTGAGATTATTATCATTTTAGTTAAACCCTAAAGCAATGATGAGCATACACAAGGAACTGTGAACCCGTGAAGAGAGCAGAAAGGGAGAAGAAGGCATGACCTTGATCTTTAAATGAACAGTGATCCTGCTTCCAGTAAACATGACTGATGTCCGGTTCAAGACTTGAATAGCCACCTGACATGTACACACTGCTTTATTTAAAATAGATAACCAATAGTGACCTGCTGTATTGCACAGGGAATTCTGTTCCATATTTTTTGATAACCGTAATGGGAAAAGAATTTGAAAAAGAAAATACACATGTGTATGTATGATTGAATCACTTTGCCACACACCAGAAACTAACACAACAGTGTTACTCAACTATGCTCCAATATAAAATAAACATTAAATAAATAAATAGCTACTTGACAATGGAGAAAAAACTAGGGCATAGGTCAGGTGAGAGTTCCTGTAAAGTTGTTTGGTTCCTGACAATCACATTTGGAATAATTTGACCAGAATTTTCACTTATGATCAGAGCATTTTGTATCAGTTAGACAAAATGGTATAAGAAGGATTAAAATCTTCTAAGGCCTAATTACTTTTTCATTACTCAATTACTGTAGTACGTACTTGTAATTCAGCACTTCTCCTCCTCCAAATGTCTTATCATTTGGGAGTACTACTTTATACAAGAAGTAATCAAAATACTTAAGGCATCTGTATGGAAGAGCAGGGTACAGCAATATCATTCCTGAGCAGAGTTCAATGGAACTATTTAGGAACTCAGGAAATGTCTAGTGGTATTGATGCCAAAACAGGTGAGATAAGCCCAGCAGGCCTAATGAGACAGGCCTAAGAGTTTATCTAGGCTGTGCTTTTCTCCTGTTTTCTCTGCCCATTCTGAAAGCCGGCTAGGGTTAGGGGTTAGGGTTAGTGTTCCCAGCCCATAGTCGCTAGATGAATTTATTCTCTGAGCAGGTTAACCAGAGATGTTTCTGTTGTTTAGAAACAAGAACACTGAATGGTACTATTAAGTACAGAAGAGGTAATGAATGTTTCAAAGAATTTGAAATTAGTTATCTTGCCTATTTGGGCCTGAAAATAAACATAATCCTGCTGGGTTTCAGGAATATAATTCTTGCAGACTATAACTTAAAAGGATGGATTTTCTAATTAAATTATCAATTGTGTACTCCCCAAATAAATTGCCCTTTGAAAGCAAAGCTGTTAAATACTGATTTGCTTCTGCTTTGGAACAGCAAAATTAGAATTCAAGAATGATGGAGTCCATTGACTATTTTTTAGGACAATGAGCAGCTTTAAAAAGAGAATGGCAGGCTCAAAAATCCTAAATTCTTAATGCATATTCGAAATCCCCATANATATATATATTTTTTTTTTTTCTTTTTTTTCCTGTGCATTCTTGGATTTCTCATGCTTGCTGATCCATTCAGGAAATCTCTTCCAGTTTAGCTTTTTTTTTTTTTTCTTGTTATACATTTCTGCCATTTTAGGGGGATACAAGGTAAATCAGAAAGGCTATCATGTATTTTTAGATCTTTGCCTTTAGCTGGAAACCAATGTTTTCTTCACTTTTTGACATTTTGATCACATTCCTCTGGATAAAGTCTGGTTTATCAGTGTTCTTTTAAATTGCTGCACAGTACTGAATAAAATATTCTATTTGCTCTGTCATGAAAAATATGTGAGCCATCACCTCCCTTGGCCATTAAATTCCTATGAATTCAGTATAAACTTAGCACATTTTGAGAGTCATCATATTCTCTCTAATAGAAATCAAATCAATTAACATCAGAAGTTCTTTTAAAATGTTATTTTTGTAGATAATATTGATGTTAAGCTAAACTGTCTTATACTCATGCAGTTGAATTTTTGATCTATTTCACTTCTTTATCCCTGTCTTTTTGAATTTGATTTGTTTTCCAGTTTATTACCTAGCACTTCTTGCTTTCATATAAATTATGATCAATATGACAAAAGCTAAAAATAACCTTTTCAAATGACCACTGTATTTTTCTGTTGAATATGCAATTCACATACTAAATAATTTTAGGGATACATTTTAAAATTTTATTAGTTTAAATACTTTTGTAGAGGAGCTATTCATNCCTAGCACTTCTTGCTTTCATATAAATTATGATCAATATGACAAAAGCTAAAAATAACCTTTTCAAATGACCACTGTATTTTTCTGTTGAATATGCAATTCACATACTAAATAATTTTAGGGATACATTTTAAAATTTTATTAGTTTAAATACTTTTGTAGAGGAGCTATTCATTCAATAAATATTTATTGAGTACCAAGTCAAACTTAAGATACTAGAGACAGACAAAGTCAAATAGACTCTCACAGAGTTTTTTGGTTAGAGAAAGGACTACTGATACCAACAAATATACATTTCAGAACCATATCAGTGAAAGATTATTGTTTTGCCCAGAATTAAATAAGATGATTTGAGAGACAGTAACGAAGTAGGTACTTTAGATTTGCTGTTTCTGAAAAATAATTTTTTGTATTAAAGGCAGTTTTGGATACTAAGAAGATGGCCTCAGGAACATGACACTTGAAAAAAGTTCCTGAACAATTTTTAGCTGCAGCCTTTCATACACCAGGGTGTCCTAAAAAGACTAAGGTTTCAAAATAAAAATTCACCAAGGATCCCTTAGCCAGTTGAGCTGCTAGGTAACCTAAGGAGGTGAGAATCACGGTTCCCAAATGAGCTGATGATGTTATGTGTATCATAAATTTTATGCTTATTTTGATTATGATCAAAATACTTCCTGTTTTACCTTAAATGATCTAAAAAGTTTCATCTTAGGGAAATTGAGGCAAAGTAGGTGTTTTTTTTTTTTTCTGCAAATAATTGCTTCAGCAAAAATTGAGTTGATAGCTTCAAATCTATATATTTCCCACTTGCCTCAAGTTCTAGTATTGTTTCAAATTGTTACTCCAGAATTGTTCACAGATGGTCTTTGATTCAGATCCTTTACTTACAACATTATTCTTTTAAATTTATATTTTTTCCACCTTAATATTTCTGTAACATCCCTTATCTTCCATAATTTTTATTCATTATCTGATCTTGGGAAAAATGTGCATTTTTATTCACTGTCAGTTGTAGAAACTGATGTTTCTTTATAGAGCAACTTGAAAATAACTTGATTTAGGGTTCATGGCGATCTTCCATTTCAAAATGGCAGATTAAACATAACTTTTTTTCCCTTTATCATTTTAAAGCCCCGTAAGAATGACAAAAACATACTAGAAGCATAAAAGCAGTGAAATTTTATAGTAATGAATATGATAGGGGTAATGCATTCCTGAACAATGGTTTTCCACACACTTCCCTAAAGTGGAAAATGGAGGAGTGATTTTCTTTCTCTTCCTAAGTAAAAAGGTGCAAAAACATCTGCCTCTAAGATTGGAGGCCTCTTTTGTGCTGATTTTAAAGGAATATAGACATTCCTCTCTCACCACTTCTCCCACGAGAAGCATTGTAAAACTCAGTTTAACTAACAACTTAACCAGTCATGTGGGACAGAACTTTCCCTGGGCCTCTTGAAATGTTCAAGCACATAAAAGTGTGTTTTTCTTCCTTTTTCCAGACAGGAAGACCATCCAGACTGTTCTAAGCACCTTCTTTTTTCTTCTAATCATTCACTGAAGGAATACATATTGGATGCCTACTTGTTGCCAGATACATGAGATATTTGGCATAAAATGGTGAGTAAATAAAACATTGATGCTGGCTTCATGAAATCTACATTCTAACAGGGAGAATCAATTACACACACACAAACACAGAGAATATAAAATTACTAAATTCCATGACAGAAACAGGAATTTCTATGTTGATATGGGAACAAAAATAGAAGTATTTGATATGTTCTGAAACAATTTCATAAGAAGGTGAAAATCTAACTGTAACCTGGAGGATGTACAAGAGGAGCTAACTAAGGTAAGAGCATTCTCAGTAGTGACAACAGTCTGCATAATGCACTGTGCCAGGAAGGTGCTGTGAAAAGTCATGTCCGACTCTTTGCGACCCCACAAATTGCAGCACGCCAGGCCTCCCTGTCCGTCACCGACTCCCGGAGTTTACTCAGACTCACGCCCATCGAGTCAGTGATGCCATCCAGCCATCTCATCCTCGGTCGTCCCCTTCTCCTCCTGCTCCCAATCCCTCCCAGCATCAGAGTCTTTTCCAATGAGTCAACTCTTTGCATGAGGTGGGCAAAGTACTGGAGTTTCAGCTTTAGCATCACTCCTTCCAAAGAACACCCAGGGCTGATCTTCAGAATGGACTGGTTGGATCTCAGCAGTCCAAGGGGTTCTCAAGAGTCTTCTCCAACACCACAGTTCAGAAGCATCAGTTCTTCGGGGCTCAGCTTTCTTCACAGTCCAACTCTCACATCCATACATGACTACTGGAAAAACCATAGCCTTGACTAGATGGACCTTTGTTGGCCTGCACTATGTGCACCATTGCAGCCGCCCGCGCTAACCCAATGAGTTTAAACGTGTGAATAAAGCCAACATGTATAGGGTAATGTAAGACATGTGTGTTGGTTAATTTTATGTGTCACCTTGACTGGTCCACAGGATACTCAGGTATGTGGTTAAACTTTATTTCTGGGTGTGTCTGAGACAGTATTTCTGGAAGAAATTAGCATTTGAATTAATGAGCTGAATAAAGTAAATGACCCTCTCCAACGTGAGTGAGCATTATCCAATTTCTGGAGAATATGAATAGAACAGAAATGTAGAGGGTGAGTGAGTTTACTTTCTGCCCAACTGATTGAGCTGGAACATAAATCTTATATAAGAAATAACAATTTAACATGAACATGTACAAAGACACTATCTCTTGCTTCTAAAGACCTTAAATAGTAAGTATTCTTGAAAAGAGAGTCCTCAACAAAAACAATCACAAAATGTGTTGAAACGCCATGGAGAACATTCTCCCAACACTGGATTTCTAAATAGGACTATTTTATTTAGCCATAATGTTCTTGAGAGCCATCCATGATTATGTAATAGTTCAATAATTTGTCTCGTTTTATTCCTGGAGAGTAATCCATTGTAGAATTATTCCATAGTGTGTTGTATCGTTTCAACAGTTCATGGACATTTGAGTTGTATTCAGTTTATGAAAAATTATTTTATGAATAGAAGTAAATGTCTTTGTCAAGGAATAAGTTTTTATGTCTCTTAAATAATTACAATGGTAGAAGATTTGGGGGTTACATGGTATGTATAGTTATAAAAAATTGTTGAATTGTTTCCCAAAGTGGCTGTAGCATTTTGTCTTTCCACCAATAGTGTGTGAGAGTTAAGTTTTTTTATATACTTGTGAAAATTTTCTATTGTTATTCTTTGTGCAGAGGTAACACATTATGTCTTATTTGAACTAATTTTGCATTCATAATTCTTCTTTGGTGACATATCTGCTCAAATATTTTGCCCACTATTTTAATTGTTGGTTTTGTTTTTATTATTGAGATATGAGTTGTTTATATATTCTGAATGGGTTTCTTTATCAGATTGTCTTTGCAAATAATTTCTCCCAATATTTGGCTTGCCTTTTCTTTTTCTTAAAAATACCTTTTGAAAAGCAAAGTTTTAAGTACTGGTAAGTTCAATTTTTTTTAAGTTATGGTTTGTGTTTTCTGTTTTTATCAAGTAAATCACTGTTTATTTTATGGTCACAAAGATTTTCCATGTTTTCTTCTGAAAGTTTTTAGTTGCTCCTCTTAAAGGATTTTAAATATATATATTCATTATATAACTTTTGTTCTGTGTTATATTTTTGTTTGTTTATGTTGCCGAGGAAGTGTGGGCTTCATAGTGTAGGTTAGTGTTTCCTCTGTGGTTTCTAAAAACATTGTTTAAATGTGTATTATTTCTTCCCTAAATGTTTTTCTAAAATTCATAACTGAATTCAGGTGGTTCTGGTGTTTATTTGTAAAATTAAAAAAATAATAATAAATTAAATTTCTTTAAGAGGATTTGGGTTACTTATGTTTTTGTTGAGGAAAGAATGGTATTTTATGCCTTTCAAAGAACATTTCCATTTCATCTAGCTTAAAAATCATTAAAACAGAATTTCTTTTTCCTATATATATGCATGTTTTTAAAGAATATGATTCAGCTATTGTTGAGTGAATATTCCATAAGTGTCAATTAGGTCAAGTTGATGCATTTTAAGGAATATTATATCCTCTTGATGAGATTATCACTTTATCCCTTTGAAATGCCTTTTTTATTATTTAAGTATGGTTAATTTACAATATTACATTCATCTGAGGCATACAACATAGTGGTTCGATATTTTTATAGATTGTATTTCATTTAAAGTTATTAAAAATAATGACTACATTTTCCTATGCTATAATCACTGGTAACCACTCATTTGTTTTTCATATTTCAGTCTGTTTCTGCTTTGTTACACACATTAGTTTTTATTTTTTAAATTCCATATAAAATTGATAGCACATAGTTTTAATATTAGTCTTTTTTTGCCTTATTTCACTAAGCATAATATTCTTTATGACCATCCATGTTGTTGTAAATGACAGAATTTTATTCTGTTTGCTGCTGCTGCTGCTAAGTTGCTTCAGTCGTGTCCGACTCTGTGCAACCTCATCGATGGCAGCCCACCAGGCTCCCCCGTCCCTGGGATTCTCCAGGCAAGAACACTGGNCAGGTCCCATCACTTTATGGCAAATAGATAAAGAAACAGTGGAAACAGTAGCAGACTTCATTTTGGGGGGCTCCAAACTCACTGCAGATATTGACTGCAGCCATGAAATTAAAAGATACTTTCTCTTGGAAGAAAAGTTATCATCAACTGAGATAGCATATTGAAAGTCAGAGACATTACTTTGCCAACAAAGGTCTGTCTAGTCAAAGCTATGATTTTTCTAGTAGACATGTATAGATGTGAAAGTTGGACTATAANGCTCCAAACTCACTGCAGATATTGACTGCAGCCATGAAATTAAAAGATACTTTCTCTTGGAAGAAAAGTTATCATCAACTGAGATAGCATATTGAAAGTCAGAGACATTACTTTGCCAACAAAGGTCTGTCTAGTCAAAGCTATGATTTTTCTAGTAGACATGTATAGATGTGAAAGTTGGACTATAAAGAAAGCTGAGCACCGAAGAATTGCAGCTTTTGAACTGTGGAGTTGGAGAAGACTGTTGAGAGTCCCTTGGACTGCAAGGAGATCCAACTAGTCCATCCTAAAGGAGATCAGTCCTGACTATTCATTGGAAGGACTGATGCTGAAGCTGAAACTCCAATACTTTGGTCACCTGATGCAAAGAACTGACTCATTTGAAAAGACCTGGGATGCTGGGAAAGATTGAAGGCAAGAGGAAAAGGGGACAACAGAGGATGAGATGGTTGGATGGCATCACTGACTCAGTGAACATGAGTTTGAGTCAACTCTGGGAGTTGATGATGGACAGGGATGCCAGGTGTGCTGCAGTCCACAAAGTTGCAAAGAGTTGGACACACTGAGCAACTGAACTGAAAGATAATTCATTACTAATACAGACTAACAACTAATTCATTTTGTATGTTTATAACAAAACACAGTATAGCAATGATTTTCACCTGTGTTTAATATTTGTAAATGGGCATTTTAAATATTACTGTGTCACTGCACATACACATTACATTTATGAATCAGAAAATATTCCTTAAAAGATGCCTTCATTTCATAGTATTCAACTATGTGCAAATATTTAAACAACTAAAATGTAAAATATTCACCTGTAATCTTAATGGACGTGATTTACCAATCCGTTTATTTATTTTTTTTTGCCACTCCAAATCACAACATACTTTTCTAAGTAAACCATATATCAAGTCATGTGAATAGTACATAAAATGTTGTAAAATAAAATCACAATTGGGTTAAATATAAAAAGCACTAGATTTTTGGTGGACATCCACATATTATAGAAATTAGGCATTCAACCCTATATAGTAACTAAGAAACTAGAGACACACACCTCTAAATCAATCATTCAAAATCAGTCACAACAAAGACACTAATAATGAATTTCTTTACAATGAAAACATTTCCAAATCACAGATGTAATCTATTTTGAACAATATTCAACACTGTAACAGTTCAGTGCAATTTAATAATTGGTACACCCCTTGAGAGAGATTTATTTTTTAATCAAACAAATTTAAATGAAGAAATTGTGCTCCAATTTTACCCAAAGTTAATTTCTAAATCTTTATAAATCTTCTGCTTATCACCATTCTTTTAGGGCTATATTTTTATTTATTTGTATTATTTATTATACAATTAAATTTTACTCATTATAAAATTTCATATATCTAAATGTTGCTATACTGCTAACATAGCTGAAACTATTTCATGTTCCATATTAACATTCCAAACACATATAAAGCTATCGTCAATGATGTGCTGATTTTTCTAGATGTCTATAAAAGCAAATTGGCCCTTCAAAATATCTTAGCTTTTTCTCTTTTCTGAATACAACTGCACTCATACTCTAAAAGTAGCAAGTTTTAATATGTGGGAAATATTTGCCATTAAACCTTCCTATGTAAAATGTAAATACAAAATCACCTAAGAGTCCTAGCTCAGCTTCTAAATGGAATTTTATGTATAACATCTTTGGAATATAATACTGTGAGCTACACTTCACCATCTGGGCACTTTCCTGCAAGCAAATTGCAATGGTGTAGTAAAATATGCTGCTTCTTATTAAATGAGTATGACAAACTTGTCTTTATAGACCAATAGCATTTTCTCTGACTTTCAGAATAAGGTGGTCACTTGCAGCAGCTTGATATAAAGGTAGACAAGTTAACATTAATAAAATACTATCACATATACTGAAAGCATGATTTAACAATGGCTAACAATTTCAAAAGATAAAACACTCCGAGTGTCCACCTGTGTTATTATTATGTTGAATAAATAGTCTTTGAAAAAATTAGAGTTAAACTTACTGAGCAGGCCAGATAATTAGATAATTACACATTTTGATTGAAAAAAAAATATGTAGTTCATTAAAATAGAGACTCTAACTTCATTTCTCTAGCTAAGCTTCTGTTCCAATGCCAAGTTTGTACTTTAATTAGAACAAAAGACCAACATTAACTTCAATACAACAATAATTCATGATAATGATTGTATATAAATCTCTTGAGCTTGCTTGAATATAGCACATGACATATGGCATGGTACAGGCACCTGTGTGATCCTTTTGGGACTGAGGTGATACATATTAATTAGCCCCTGGAAAATAAAGTCTGCTTTCTTCTGAGAAAAGCTACTTCAGTGCTTATTGGCTTAAGACATCATAGGGATTCAAAAGAATGTTGTTAGGTTCTGCCTACACTTGTTAGAGCTTTGTCTAGATGTAGGTCTGCATCTAGAATCAACTGCAATTAGCTGAGTTAATTCTTAACAGAGCCTACTTAAAAAATTAGAGTAGTCATACATTTCTTTGGCCTTGATGATTGTATTCTGTCTAAAAAAAATAATATAAATTGCCATTTTGATTATATAAAACTGCATAACTATTTTAATTCAAATACAAAATAATTAACCAGAACATATTAAAATGTGAAGCAGCTTTTTCTTGAATGCTACCTGAAAGTGCCTCAATTTAATCCTTTCCCTTGTAAATTCAGATATCATCTGAGTTTGAGATTCTAAATGTTTTTAAGAAATATGCCATCTCACAATCAGCCAGCTCTGAAGATTCTTGATGGTCCCAGGAATGCTCAAGGCACTTCAGTGTACATCTTTGAAGGATAATGGAAAGGTATTATGGAAATAAAATTCTAGCTGATTAACAGATAAATGTACATTGAAAAGACTAGATACTAAAATTACTTTCTCATAGTAAAAAAAAAAAAAAAGCCTAATTCCATTGCTAGAGTATATCTAAAAAGGGAAAACAGAACTGAGTGAACATTGTGGTGACCAAAATAAGCTACGTTTAAGAATTTTCTTTTGCAACTCTTTTAAATTTACCTCATCTGAAATTCTAAACTGCATAAAATAAACCCACTTAACTGAAAAGTATTTACACTTGATGGGGAGCTTAAAACTCTCGGAAGTTTAAGTTCTTTCTAAACAGCAATTCTAATGAGTCTTTTTTAAGCTAGCAATATAAACTCATGCAAGAAATACAAATTTACTAGTGCACCTAGGCAGAATATTTCTTTGCTCAAATATCACATGTCTATTTTTTCTCCTGTTTTGCATCCATGCTTCTGTAATGGAACTGTTAGTTTGCTGATCTATCTTTTGTAATGTATAGACCCATTTGCCTTCCACTCAGCACATGGATTGGCAGTTTAAAATATAATTCTATCAAAGGAATTTGTAGTTAAGGCACATTTAAATGGTCCTTTAAACCAATGAGATAACAATGCAATATCAATGAAAAAGTTTAGTTTTTGGAGTAATTAATCACACATACCACAGAATGTCTCATGAGAACACTTTTGGCTAGGTCTACCAATTATGAAAATAGTATTTCATTTGAGGCAAAGATACTGACTCATCACTGGATACATGGTAACAAATCATTTTAGTTTCATTGTAACACCTATCTTAGCAATGGAGAAACTTACTGTGTGCTATACATTTTGAAAGTACGTGTAATTTAAAATACATGCAACTTTAAAAGTCAATTAGTTATTCTGAGTTTTAAGTATGATATAAAACTGAGGTTGTAAGTCCCAGCACTTGGTCTCTGCCCCCTCCCCCAGTGAAGGTATATAGACATTTTGAGGAGGAAATTATGAGATAATTTTTCATCTAGTTGTTATGATATTCTACAATGGTAGACTTATTTTTGTGCTCTTATTTACTTATCTTCTAATTTACCTACATATGTCCACCATTGTGGGGTGGGCTACCATCATGAGGAATAATGTTGTTGGTTTCTTCAGGCTCCTTAGTTCAACCAGTGAAGTGGCAGATGACATAGTCTGATCAGTTGTCCTGCTGCTGCTAAGTTGCTTCAGTCATGTCCAACTCTGTGCGAACCCAGAGATGGCAGCCTACCAGGCTCCACCGCCCCTGGGATTTTCCAGGCAAGAGTACTGGAGTGGGGTGCCATTGCCTTCTCTGGATCAGTTGTGCAGTAATACATTAAAAATTTCAATAATGTCACTTTCTGTAACTGATTCTTAATTTTCTGCGGCACCCAGCATGAAGAACACAGGTCTGGACCCCAGGGGCCCAGCACAGACACAGACATCAATCATCTTTATTAGCTATGGAACTTTGGGCAGTCACTCAACTAAATTTCCTCATCTTTTAAAATAAGTTGGCATGAGGAGTCATTTAGAAAACAAAAATAATACATTAAATTGAGAAACGTGCCTGATTTGTAGCAAGCACAGACTTAGCTGCATCTGGGTCCTTTTTTTGAGAAATACAATGGTTATTCACTCTCTCTTTCTTTAAAATGCCATTATTAGCAAAGCTAGAAAGTGAAGTGGCTCAGTCGTGTCCAACTCTTTGCGACCCCGTGGACTGTAGCCCACCAGGCTGCTCTATCCATGGGATTCCCCAGGCAAGAATACTGGAGTGGGTTGCCATTTTCTTCTCCAGGGCATCTTCCCAACCCAGGGATCGAATCCAGGTCTCCTGCATTGCAGGCAGACGCTTTAACCTCTGAGCCATCAGGGAAGCCCTAGGTATCTCCTATTATTTTGACACTTCCATTTTTTTAGTATGTTGCCACACGATGTTTTCTCAGGAGGACCCAGGATGAGAAATCGTTAAGCATAAGGATCATTTGGGAAATCTTGCTAAAAATATAGATTCCTAGGCTCCCTTCCCCAAAAACCACATTTTGAGAAATACAGATTTAAACTACCAATTTAATATAGGGGAAAATGCTCCCTTATAAAAGTATTTTGCTTAATACCCTCCTTCCTGAGCACTGATTGGTATCATGTGGAGACTCTCTCTACCTCCCCACAAGTACACAGGCTTGTGCCCTTTGCATGAACTCCCTGGGGCAGTTCTACTTGTTAGGTATATTAAGAGAATGAACTAGTCCCTAATTGAAAAAGCAGTGCTTCCAGCCCATCCAGCATCTGATATAGTGACTAGTTACCTAGAATATACTGGAAATACCACTTAGAACTCTATGAGAAAACAAGCTTAAATTTTAGCAGCCCTTCTGCTACTAACTAAAACTGTGACTCTATACCAATTCCGTGACCGCTTTGTCTACAGTTACTGTATCTGATGGGGTGCTGATGCTTTCGCTGACTGAAGGTAATATTCTCAGACTTGAATCAGAATGTCTTAGGCTTTCTTTTGACTCTGGAATCTGTACTTTTTCACAAAGAGCGGTCTTCCAGGTGTACCCTGCCTGAGCCCAAACTGCAGCGGTCCACATCTGCCACCTTTTCTTGGGGGAATAATTATTTATGATTCATTATGGACTGGCACAATGCTATATATGAAGGGTGGTGAGAAGTACCAGGCACCCAGATATTTCAGATAAAACCTAACTACCAATTCATTGAAAATACTTGTTAATAACTTGCATAGGATTTTATTTACTTGGATCATTACGGAAAATTTTAAATGATATAAATTTCAAGGAACCCTGAGGTAATCAGACTATAGCAGTAATGTTCCTAGTTAAGAGGTTCGTTTCAGTCAAAGATGAGCAGCATTTATAGAATTGGTGGATGTCAGTTTCAATTATAATTGTTTATTCACATCATCTTTAAAGAGGCTAATAAAAACATGTTAGTCCATAGTTAACTTCAGTTTCTAAGTATCAAATATCATATGATTTAGAAGTAATAAGTACAGAATATTGAGACTTTGGTCTGTGCAGTGTGGGTTAGCTAAATGCGCGATCTTTCAACAAAAATGTGCAAACACAAATATTCATGTTCTCAACACTATTGGAGTCTAAATGAGTGAATTTACTTAGGATTTTGTTCTAAAATGATAAACTACCAAATCGATAATTATTTGTCTTTGTCTGTTTTAAATCCAGCTCCAAAGGAAGAATTAAAATGAACACACTGAAACTTGATTCACTATTTCTGATCCTTTGGTATAGGGATTCTATTATTTGACCTGACACAAATCCGTCTGTGTATTCCTCCTGCCTCTTTTCTCTTCTTTTCTGTGGAAGGAGAGAGGGCACTGACACCAAGGCATATGGAAGTTTGGTTCTTTAGTCCCTTCCTGTAGCCACTTCTCAACATAGCAAATACTTTCAGACAAACACGTGCATTGGTTAGAAATATATGTGGTAAGGTAGTTTCCTTTCTTATGTAAAATATGTGCACACAAGCAATTCACTGAAACTGAGTTTCTGCTTGAATTATCTAGCTTACTGCTTCAATTCTCTTCTTCGCCTTGAGCGTATAAACATTACTGATAGTAAAAACAGCTGACCCTTATAAATCAGTTAATCAATGCTGACTAATTCTTTCCCTTTAACTTCAGTTTTCCTTTAAACTAAGATTAGGTGTATCTTCATTCATACACAGCAAAGATTTAGACCTATAGGCACTATTTGTGAAGTTGCTCTAGAGGTGTGTGATAGGGACATGTATTTGAATGTTGTGTTAGAGAAAAATAATCCGCATGAAATATTCTGAAGATATGCTTCCTAAGAGAAATTGCTTTATCCAATACCAAATCAATTTCTAAAGGTAGGCTCAGAGTTTAAACACTTAATGGAATTCTGTGGTTTGGGGGAATAGTGTATACTAAGGCCATTCAATGGCCTTAGTGTGAGAAGCTTCATTTTCAACATGAGAGAAGAACTGAAGTATGGGAAAGATACATTCTTAAAGTAATACAGTATTTTCCGCCTAAAAGTAGAAGCATGAATATATTATGTGTTGTCATCTCAATCACAAGTAAGGATAGAGAAGGGAAAAAAAGTTTTTTCATAGAATTAAGGAGCTTTTTTGTTGATCAAAACAACTATTTCATTCATCAGAAGTCCTTTTTGTTAGTGGCAGAAATAGCAATTTGATACTTTTTAAGATATTTTGGGTTTTCAAAGAGAAACTTTGCTACTTTCCTGTGGAAATTATACGGTATTCGAGAAAACTGCCTTTCAGCAAGGAGTTTCAGAAAAGATACATGAATGAGGATCAAAGTGAGATGCTTTCATTTTAGAGTAGCTCTATTTCAGTGCTTCCAACAGAAACAACACAGGAAGAAATACAGATTTTCTCCCTCATAAGACATACATCACTGCTGAAATTTTTACAAAATCAGCTGATACAAATTAGGGGTTTCAAAGCTAGTCACCTTATAAGTGGTTAGGAAAAAAACAATTAAATTGCTCTGTGCAGCTACCTTGCGATTTTCCCCTGGAATGTTTATGGCTCTTTTTTTTTTTTTTTAAATTAATACTTAAAAAAATACATTTTCATAACCAGTGTATTACTACATCTAGTTGTGTTATAAACAGGCACTTCATTTCATAAAATAGACACATTCAAAGTGGTTTTCATCAACCAATCACTCAGTCAGAATACTTGTTGTTCATATTGAATATTTGATAGTAAAAGTTAATCGGAAACCATATCAACTGTCCATTTCTATTACAGAAGGTAGATCATTAAAGCTCTAACACAGGGAATCATTTCTATTCCTACATGCTTTATCCATAGGAACAAAGGTTGTCCAGAACTTCTTGGAAATTTTTTCCCCAAATATTTTATATATATATAAATATAGCAGATTTCTTTTTAATAGATAAATCTTAAGTATTATTTTCAATAACTTGCTTTTACACAATCAGAAATCTAGATATAAGAAAAATATTAAATGTGCAAAATGCTCTTTTTACACGTACATCAAAAAATACAAAGGAAGAAGAGCTTTATACTTATATAAAAAGCCATTGAGGGGAAAAAGTCTTCCATGTCAGAAAATCTGGTGAGATTAGAGCTTTTGCTTGAGGAATTGTAAACAAACTTTTTAAAATGCTGAGAGTTTTCTCAGTTCTTTCCAACTAAGACACTCTCGAACACATCAAGTCCCGCTTTGAAGTAAACCTGAGCTGCATTAATGCTGTTCAACACCTCTGACAGGGCTTCTTGAAGAGTCTCATTTGATGCAAGTGACTTGCAGTGCTCCCAAGCCTCCAGGAGTATTGAAAACTGGCTTGTCTTCCCATCAAGGTGGTACAGGATATTTCTGGAAATACAAACAAACAACACAGAATGAGTAAATGTTTTAAGCACCATGCTATTTTGCATCAAACATTGTAAAATTATTTTCAAGAAACAGTGATGTTTTAAATAAATGAAATAATTATAAGAATACAATATTATCATTTGGAGGCCACTACTGAATGAATGGATTTAGACATTGATCATCAAAAGTTCCATCTAGTGATGAAAGATATAGAATTAGACAGTATGTACCTCCTGATGGAAGTATACAATACTATCAATGAAATAAACTATTTTTGCTAAAAAAGAAAAACGGAAAAAAAAAAAAAAACACCGAATCTCATGAAGCTTCTAAATCTAATTGCTCATAAACACAATGGACAGAAAATATAAAAATAATACTGCAGTGTGTCATCAGCAAAATACTGTGAGAAATTCTGTAGGACAAATGGCCCAGTTTATTCAATGACCAAATTATAACAAGAAATGGGTGACAGAGGAACTGCTAGACCAGCATTTCTCAGCCTTTCACTATTGACATTTGTTGGGGGTAGGGGCTGAGGTAGATAATTCTTTGTTGTGGAAGCGGTCCTGTTCATTGAAGGATATTTAGCGGTATCCCTGACCTCTACCCACTGGGTACCAGTTACACCCCTCCTGTAGTTGTCCCAGTTAGTTTGAACTGCTATACCAGAATACCATCAACTGGGTGGCTTAAACAATAAGCATGTATTTTTCACAGTTCCAAAAGCTAATCCCAAGATCAGCATGCCAGTATAAACAGATTGTCAGTGAGGAGCCTCTTCCTAGTTATATTCTTCCATGGCCTATTGCATGCACACAGAGGGATCCCATGTCTTTTCTTTCTGTAAGGGCTTTAATCCCATAATGAGGGCCCCACCTGTATAACCGAATCTAAGCTGAATTACTCCCCAAAGTCCCATCTCCAAAATATATTCCCATTGAGGTTAGGGTTTTAATGCATGTCTTTATATTGGGAGAATACAAACATTCAGTTCATAGCTGTTGTACAAACCGAAAATGTCTCCAGACTGCCAAAACTGTCCCTTACAAGGCAAAAGTGCACCCAGTTGAAAGCTGCTGCTTTAGATTAAAAGAAAGATCAACCTATGTAGTAAAGTACAGATGTTCTAGGTCTTTATAAAGATGAGAAGTAGTATAAAATTGAATACTAATTAAAGATTTGTTACTATTAAGAAACAATATTTTAGGTATGATAAGGGTATTATCAGTATATTTTCAAAGTGTTCTTAACCTCTAGAAATACCTACAGTAATATTTGTGAATGAAAAGTTACTATATTTAAAATTTGCTTCTAAATATTTGGAAGGAAAAAAGGAGAGTGGAGCTATAGACATCACAGGTAGAATAAGATTGACCATTAGCTAATAACTGTTGAATTGGGTAATGTACTCACTATCCTGTTCCCTTCCTTTGTATGTGTTTGACATTTAGAATATCTTCTCATAAGTGTAGAGTATGTAATATGATGGTGCTTTGAAATTTATCCAAATATCTGAGAAAGAGGTATTTGGCCTTGGGCAAGTCTAAAGAGATTCCTTTTATTAGTTGATAAGTAGAAAGACATATATTTTGTTAAAAAGGAATGGATTATTGCATCATTTGACTTATTTCCAACCCAAACTATCTAAGCTAGCTAAAATTCCATGCTCTAATAATAGAGGCAAATATATAAATAATTAAAATAAGGTCATTAATCGTCATGCTAGAAATGTAAAGTCTAGTGATAACAGGTGAAGGTTTGCCACTGGCAAAGTTTATCATGGAGAATATTTTATCTTGAAGAATGACAGAAACTACCAGCTATAAGGGCAAAAGAAAGGAAATAAGCCAGAAAGTGGATACAACACCCTATGCAGGAGTAATTAGCATATTCAGAGGTATGGATTTATAAAACAGCTTACTATTCTTAATGGATCAGTGCCAGTGCTGCTGTACGATCAGAGCACAAGGCCAGGGTGGGCAGCTATAGAAGAATTGGGAGAGCAAGCCACTGGCCACATCATACCAGGCCTTCCATATCAAGCTAAGGAGGTTACACTTTTTCTTATGGGCAGTAGGAAGCTAATGAAATCTTTTAAGAAAGATTCAGTTCAGTTCAGTTCAGTCGCTCAGTCGTGTCCGACTCTTTGCAACCCCATGAATTGTAGCACGCCAGGCCTCCCTGTCCATCACCAACTCCCGGAGTTCACTCAGACTCGCGTCCATCGAGTCAGTGATGCCATCCAGCCAACTCATCCTCTGTCGTCCCCTTCTCCTCCTGCCCCCAATCCCTCCCAGCATCAAAGTCTTTTCCAATGAGTCAACTCTTTGCATGAGGTGGCCAAAGTAGTGGAGTTTCAGCTTTACCATCATTCCTTCCAAAGAAAGCCCAAGTCTGATCTCCTTTAGAATGGACTGGTTGGATCTCCTTGCAGTTCAAGGGACTCTCAAGAGTCTTCTCCAACACCACAGTTCAAAAGCATCAATTCTTTGGCGCTCAGCCTTCTTCACTGACTTTATTTTGGTATAGTTACTTTGGTTGTAATACAAAAGCCAGAGAACCACTTAATCTAGATGAGAAGTGAACAAAGATGTCAGTGACGCTAGTGGTAAAGAATCCACCTGCCAATGAAGGAGACACAAGGGATGCAGGTTCGATCCCTGGGTCAGAAAGATCCCCTGGGGGAGGAAATGGCAAACCACTCCAGTATTCTTGCCTGAGAAATTCCATGGTCAGAAAAGCCAGGTGGACTTCAGTCCATGGGGTAGCAAAGAGTCAGACATGATTGATCAAATGGAGCAAGGATGCATAGTTAAGTTTGAGAACATGGAGCAAGGGCCACAGCATAAGATTTAGTTAATTTATAATTATCCCTAGTACTGACTTAGTGGAGAAGGGATAGGCTACTCACTCCAGTATTCTTGGGTGTCCCTTGCAGCAGGTAAAGAAGCCTCTTGCAATATAGGAGACCTGGGTTCAATCCCTAGGTTGGGAAGATCCCCTGAAGAAGGGAAAGGCTACCCACTCCAGTATTCTGGCCTGGAGAATTCCATGGACTGTATAGTCCATGGGGTCACAGAGAGTCAGACATGACTGAGTGACTTTCACTCACTAGCATTGACCTCAGTTTTAAATAAATTCTGGATCATTGTTTCCTAGCTGATCAAGACTCCACTACTTGAGCCTCTCCTGAACTTCGTAAGCTCAATAATGAAGCCTGTAATGTCAGTGTAAATTACATCAATTAGGTTATTTTGCATTCTCCTGTACTCTGGTGGTAAATGGACATTGAAATCTGCTTAATCACTCATGACAGAACCCTGCAAGTTATCTCTTTTCCTAAGTATCCAACTGGTCTTTGAAGATACTCACTCTTCTATCTTTTTCATGTCTTTTTGTCTCTGTTATTGGGCCCTGATCCCAATATTTTCAAGGATAGATTATGATATCATTGCTTTACATGTTTGAGTTGAGAAATATGTTACTTCATCAAGTCTACATATGTTACTTTATCAAGACCATCCTAGACAGCGTATTAAAAAACAGAGACATTACTTTGCCAGCAAAGGTCTGTCTAGTCAAAGATATAGCTTTTCAGTTTTTCTCATGGATGGATATGAGAGTTGAACTATAAGGAAAGCTGAGCACTGAAGAATTGATGCTTTTGAACTGTGGTGTTGGAGAAGACTCTTGAGAGCCCTTTGGACTGCAAGGAGATCAAATCAGTCAGTCCTAAAGGAAATCAGTCCTGAATATTCATTGAAAGGACTGATGCTGAAGCTGAGACTCCAATACTTTGGCCACCTGATGTGAAGAGTTGACTCTTTCACTCTCTCTTTCACCCTCATCAAGAGGCTCTTTAGTTCCTCTTCACTTTCTGCCATTAGAGTGGTATCATCTACATTTCAGAGATATGCAGATGATACCACTTTGTATTAAGGAAATTTGTAGTTATAAAACTTTGTATTAAGGAACATATATTCATTCTCTCTAGATATGGGAGGGAAAAAAACATCTTCCAAATGGAGAGGCAAATTGGTCATGAGCAATGCTTTAGCTATGAGCTAAAAATGTGGATTCAGCTTACAAGGAGAATATTCCTTGAAACAGAGATTTCTGTCTTGCTATTTCCACAACCTTCATAAAATTAAAGAACTTTTCAGAAGAAGCCACTGTGCTGTGTTAAAATAATGACATAAGAATATGAATATACATAGACATATGTATACATGTGTTTTATGTGTAAAGGTTTTTACTATATAAAACTGACAAAATAATGAAAATTAGCAAAACACCTAATGGAGGTTTCTCTAAATATTAGTTTTATATTATTAAATTGGTGGGGGGGTGGCAAGAGAAAAACAACCCACTAATACAGAGGAACCTTGATACAACCATGGAATTTTCCCAGATGAAGATGAAACTGCTTCAGATAGTCATATGTATTCTCCTCCATGACAGAGGCTATACACAAGTCACATTTTCATGTTAACATAATCCTTAATTGCCATAAAAAAAAAAGAGTGGGTTTTAGTGTCAGGATACCTATCAAACATTTTTAAATTCACAGTAAACCATTTAGATAGATAGATAAAAATTGGTTTAGCATTTTGAGAATAAAAGTAGTTTAAAATATATTTTTATTAATCATTTTAAAAAGTATTCATTGTAGACAACTTATACTATTTTACTACTAAGGGTTACTAAATTAGTATAAGAAAAAATTTTATCATTTCATTAATATTCATAGTTTTGAATTCTCTTCCTCTACTTTATTAGTTTCATGTTTAATTATAAATCATTTAATGGCAAATATATTTCTAGAATTAAGAGTGCAAAAATATTTTCAAAAACTGTACCAAATACTTCCATTCCTTGAGGGTATACTATTCAGCATGCTGACAAAGATATTGTCATTGTTATTCAGAGCTGCCCTTTAAATGAGTTGTAGCATTGCAATTAATACATTATGGGAAATATGTTTAATGATTTGGGGGCTGTTATAGTGACTGTTCCACATATTCAAAGCCCACTAGCATGAAATATATTCCTAAATACACATTCTATGGTTATTAAATGTTAAATGTCATTAATATTCAGTTTAATGATAAGATATTAATAAAACATGTTCATAAAGGTTATAGGATTAATCCCTCAATGACAGTTCATTTAAGCATGAGCATAATCTCTAATATATTTACATAAAACTTCAGCCATAACTAGTATAAAATATTGAGAAGAGAGATAATGTGGAAGAATAAAAATAGATCCTAGAAAAAATGTTTAGGTCTAAGCACAACACATACAATCACTGTGGTTTTTTAAAAACTGGAAAGCAATACATATAATTCTTAAAGACCAATGCAATGGAATCTGCAATGTGCCAATGTTTGCTTTTTTCTAACTCGTAAGCAACTCAGTAATACTTTTATAATGACTGTAAACAAGCCATGTGCATAGAAATGGGTCCTTTTTGGCTTGTGAAATTTCTACAAGGAGCTAAACATACTTTCCAATATGCTACATGATTCAAGTAGTAGGCTGTGTGCAAGCTATTATGTAAGATAAACACTCATATCCATTTCACTCAAATTGGATACAAATCAGCTTAAAACTACAGATGCTTAAATTCTGGTTGAAGATAAGTGACTAGTATTCTTTCATCATAGTTTAAGAGGGAAACTTCATTTGGGGTAGCTGCTGACTTAAGGCAATTGATCTTTATTATAGTAGAATTTATTTATTTTTTACCTTGATAGATTGTTTTACATTGAAAACAAATTGAGGAAAACAAAAATACCTTCTTTAAACTTTCATGAGAAGGATAATTTCACCTATTGATCTTCAGAAGCAGCTTATCTTTTTATTATTTCTCTTTTGCATACTAAAAACCATTTAGCTTCCTGAAAATAAAGGAAAATAAAGTTTTCCTTTACTGAAAATAAAGTTCAGTATTTGTAGACCTTTTCCCAAAAAGTATCATAATATTATTTTAGTTGTATTATTTGAATGGAAGACAAAAAAACACAAAGCTCATCCACATCTGTGTCTATATACTTGTTAGTTCTGAGAAGTTTCTTAAATATTCATTCATTTGTTAAGTACCCCTGGGGAGCAAAACTGCTACTGTACCATGTTTTTAGTATGTAAATTATTCTTACCTTTGAAAATATTTCAAATAGATCAATGTTTGCTATGGAAGCTTCTAAGCCGAAAGGTCTTTATATTCTCATATTATATGACCAAAATTGAACTTCAGTTAAATGGAGTTAAAAGATGTCAACAATGTGCATCAGAATATTCAAATATGTTTCTCCTCCTCATGTATAGAATCATATTTTTCAGACTAGGAAAGACTTGGAATTAACCAATAGCCAGTCAAAAGGCACATGTCTTATAGGAAAATAGAGTGGAAAGAAAGTGAGCAAATACCCTTGAAGAGTTTCAATGTCAAGAGTCTGTTCTTTATAACCACAAGGAATTACATGCCTTATTGAACCATTCCTGCTCTTACACCTGCTTTAGTTCAATTCATAAGTTTCCTGGCAGAAAGAATGGACTGTGTTATTAATTCAGTAAATCACCATCCTATTTGCATACACATAACATGCATTTCAGTATGGTATGTAGAGACATCAGACCTAATTAAAATATTACTTAATTGAAATCATTTTAGTAGTTATCATGTTTAAAATAACATTAATTCCACCCTCATGCCTATCTTCTCTCATCTGTAACAATTTGGATCTTATAAATGTAATTCATACAGTCATCCTGACCCACACACAACACAAAGAGACTACTAAAAGGAAAGTGTAATACATTATTGATGACACTAATGAAATTACAACACACATCACTCATTTTAATGGGTCTGTTTCAATGACACATCACGGTGACCAGGAAAGAGCAGTGCCAAACTCAGAAACCTAATTAATAACTCCCAGCAGCATCAGTGAAGGAGATGAAGCATCTTTACTCAACTGACAAATCTTTTCCACTCAGCTAAAGCAAAGGAAAACTGAAGAAAATGAATTTTGAAACAAAGGCATCTAAAGTCTTCATGAGTCATTTCCTTGTGTGTGAATTAGCAAATTAATGATGGAAATGATGACTCTTTTTCAAATGTTCCTTTTATATTCATAAATGTGGAAAGGATGCCACCCATTCTAAATGTGAATTAATATTCATTAGACCCATGTTGAGAAAGTCCTAAATGAAATCACACTAAATAATAAGTCATGTCTTTTAAAATTGACTGAGTATGCATGTGGAATGCAGAAAGAAAAGGTCAGTTCAGTACCTTACAACTGTTGCTCACTCTTTTTAGGGATTATACGAGTTGTACTCCATAGTTAACAGTGGATTACTGTATTTATATCAACATTAGAAAATATTATGTGACTTGGATACTCTGTCCATGAGAAGTCACAGAATACCTGGCTATACTATTTATAGTACAAATGTCCATTCAGTTAAATTTAAATATGGTCTAGACTGCAGCCATAAAATTAAAAGATGCTTACTCCTTGGAAGAAAAGTTATGACCAACCTAGATAACATATTGAAAAGCAGAGACATTACTTAGCCAAGAAAGGTCCGTTTAGTCAAGGCTATGGTTTTTCCAGTTGCCATGTATGGATGCGAGAGTTGGACTGTGAAGAAAGCTGAGCACCAAAGAACTGATGCTTTTGAACTGTGGTGTTGGAGAAGACTCTTGAGGGTCCCTTGGACTGCAAGGAGATCCATCCAGTCCATTCTAAAGGAGATCAACCCTGGGTGTTCTTTGGAAGGAATGATCCTAAAGCTGAAACTCCAGTACTTTGGCCACCTCATGCAAAGATCTGAATCATTGGAAAAGACTCTGATGCTGGGAGGGATTGGGGGCAGGAGGAAAATGGGACGACAGAGGATGAGATGGCTGGATGGCATCACTGACTCGATGGATGTGAGTTTGAGTGAACTCTGGGAGTTGGTGATGGACAGGGAGGCCTAGTGTGCTGCGATTCATGGGGTCGCAAAGAGTCGGACACGACTGAGTGACTGAACTGAAACTGAATGTCTTGAATCTATTCATCACTTCCACTGTATATTCATAGGGGATTTGATTTAAGTCATACCTGACTGGCCTATTGGTTTTCCCTGCTTTCTTTAGATTAAGCTTAAATTTTGCTATGGGGAGTTGATGATCTGAGCTACAGTCAGCTCCAGGTCTTATTTATATACATCTCCATCTGCAGCTACAAAGAACATAATCAATCTGATTTCAGTACTGACCATTTGGTGATGTCCATGTGTAAAGTCGTCTCTTGCATTGTTGAAAAAGAGTGTTTGCTTGGGCCAGTGCATTCTCTTGAAAGAATTCTGTTAGCCTTTGCCCTGCTTCATTTTGCACTCCAAGGGCAAACACGTCTGTTACACCAGGTATCTCTTGACTTCCTAATTTGCATTCCAATCCCCTATGATGAAAATGATATCTTTGTTTTGCTGTTAGAAGTAGGAGGTCTATGTCTTCATAGGACCATTCAACTTCAGCTTCTTCACCATCAGTGATTGGGGCATAGACTTGAATTACTGTGATATTGAATGGCTTGCCTTGGAAATGAACCGATCATTGTTGTTTTTTGAGGTTGCACCCAACTACTTCATTTTGGACTCTGGTTGATTATGAGGGCTATTCCATTTCTTCTATGAGATTCTTACCTCCAATAGTAGATATAATGGTCATCTGAATTAAATTCACCCATTCCTCTACATTTTAATTCACTGATTCCTAAGATGGCAATATTTATTCTTGCCATCTCCTACTTACCCACATCTAATTTACCTTGATTCATGGACCTAACATTTGTATGCTGCCAGAAGTTAGCACAGGAGATCCTGCCCATGACAAGGTCATGCGGAGCGACCTGACGGGGCAAGACAAGTCAGGTCTCAAGGGGTCCTCTGACTAAGCATCTACCCCGAAACCAAAATCTGTCTGTTTACTGTCTGCTATACTATACTCTTCTGACATTGCAGGGGGCTGTCTCCGAGCACCTTTCTCTGGAAAAAGTTAACTTAGAGCTCCAACTGGTTTCCTGCATATGAAAGGAGTGTCTCAGCTCAAATCCCTCTGATGGCTCTCTAACTTGCCTGACAGTTGGAGACTTTTACAACTTGTGATTGTTTACAGCCCCCCAACCACGAGAGGCACAAAGCTTAAAACATCTTAAAGATATAGAGCCTTTTAGAGCTAAGAATTAGTTTGGTGAAGGGTTTCATTGTTGAGTTAATGTTTGCTGCCAGGCCTCCATATTCTTTATCTTTTAGGCACCTGAAGGATATTAATCAATGTAATTGGGATATAGAAAAAGGAATATAGTAGTTTTGATGTTAGCAACACTAGACTTTAGAGTTAATTTTCTCTTTGTTATAAATCACTGTACTCCTCTTTCTTTATTATAAATTGTTGTGTTCTTGCTATGTAAGAATGTCACTTTATTTAGTGCTTCCTGAGAATGGCACCAGACTGTGGGAAGAAGACTATTAAGGCAAATAAGTTTTCTGATTGATAGACCCTTATCAGAAAAGGGCCGTAAAATGTTAATTGGCCTTCTGGCCAGAAGATGATGTAAATCACCTAAGACTTGTATATACAGCTAGGTATGCAGAGAGAAAGCCTGGTCTGGATAAGAGTCAGGGCTGCTGACAGTGCATAATTTTGTATTATCCATTGATCTCTATGTACAACGAAAAGTATAAAAAGCTTTCCCAAACAATAAAGGATGGGCCAGTCACTGGAAAGACTGGTTTCCCCCATGTTGACTTTCTCTCTCTCTATTTCTCCCTCTCCCTCCTTCTCCTTTTCAGGCTGAATTCCCATCTGGGGCGTGGAGGCTCACCATGTCTACTTACTTGCCCTGGCTTCTAAGACCCACATAAGAGGGAGCCCAAGGCAGGGCACCCTCTTCTATTCAAGCGGGTGCCTGTGGCCTAATGTAGACCAGTGCAAACCTCTTGTCTCGAGGTTTTATTAGCTTTCTGCATAAACCAAGTTATTCAGCCTCTTTTCTCTACTAAATTTTCCTACTATACTATTCTTTCCTAATCTTATATTTCTAATTAAATAATTATTTTCTAAGACACCGACTCCGTCTCCCCTTCAAATTCCCTGGATCCACTGGGGCAGTATCCCAGTAAGTGGTGCCCGAACAGGGACTTGAACCCTGGACCCTCAGATTAAGAGTTTCATGCTCTACCGACTTGAGCTAGACGGGCTACTGCATTGGATTTTGCTTTCATCACCAGATACATCCATAACTGAGTATCATTTCTGCTTTGGTCCAGCCACTACATTTTTTTCTGGAGCTATTAGTAGTTGTCCTCTGCTCTTCCCCAGTAGTATATTGGACACCTTCCAATCTGGGAGGCTCATCTTTTGGTGTCATAGCGTTTTGCCTTTTTATACAGTTCATGGGGTTATCATGGCCAGTATACTGGAGTGGTTTGCCATTCCCTCCTCCGATGGATCACATTTTATCAGAACTCCCTACTATGACCCATCCACCTTGGGTGGCCCTACACAGCACTTCTCATAGCTTCACTGAGTTACACACTGAGTTCCACAAAGCCCCCTCACAATCACAAGGCAGTAATCCATGTCTCTATTCTTGCATTACAAGTGGGCTCATCTGTACAACTTTTTAGACTGTACACACACACACACACATAATGATTATATATGTATTCTTCTCTTTCATTTCTTGTTTATTTGGGTCTTCTCTCTTTTCTTCATTGTGAGCCTGGCCAGAGATTTATCAATTTTGTTAACCTTTTCAAAGAATCAGTGCTTGTTTTTATTGATTTTTTCTATGACTTTTTAAATCTCTATTTCCTCTCTGATCTTTATTATCTCCTTCTTTTCTGCTGACACTTTGCCCCTTTCTAATTCTGTTTGCTCTTCTTTTTCTAATTCTTTTAGGTGATAGGTTATGTTGTTTATTTGAGATTTTTTTGTATTTCTTGAAGAAGATCTGTATCATTATGAATTCCCTTCTAGGAACTGCTTTGTTCCATCCCACAGATATTTTATGGTTGTGCTTTAATTGTCATTTTCCTCAATGTACTTTTTGCTTTCTTCTTTGATTTTATCATTGACCCATTGGTTTTTAGTAGTATGTTGTTTGGTGGCTCAGTGGTCAGGAATTTGACTGCTAATGTAGGGGACACAGGTTCAATACTACATTTGGGGATATCCCCTGGAGAAGGAAATGGCAAACCACTCCAGCATTCTTGCCTAGAAAATACCATGGACAGAGGAGCCTGGTGGATTACAGTGAGTGGGGCTGCAGTTGGACATGACTTGGAGATTAAATGATGACAACAATCTGAAGCATGTTGTTTAGTCTTTGTGTAATTTTTTTTTTCTTATTTATCTTTTTTTTTTTTTTTTTTTTTGGTGGTTGATCTCTAATTTCATTCCATTGTGACCAGAAAAGATTCTTGAAATAATTTCTGTACTCTTAAATTTGTTCAGGCTTATTTTGTGCCCTTGTAAGTGGTCATTCCTAAAGAATGTTCCACGGGCACTTGAAAAAAATGTGTATTCTTCTCTGTTTTTAGATGCAATGTCCTGAAAATATCAATTAGTCTAACTGTTCTAATGTATTATTTAAAGTCTCTGTTGCCTTATTGATTGTCTGGAAGAACTGTCCATTGACATGAGTGAGGTGTAAATATCTCCTACTATTATTGTATTTATGTCAGTTTCTCCCTTTCTGTCCATTAGTATTTATTTTTATATTTTTGGGTGTTCCTATATCAGGTGCATATACACTGATGAGTATAATATCCTCTCCTTATATTGACCCTTTTATATTTCCACGGAGAAAGAAATGACATCCTACTCCAATATTCTTGCCTGGGAAATCCCATGGACAGAGGAGCCTGGCAGGCTATGGTCCATGTGGTCACAAAGAGTTGGAAATGATTGAAGTAACTAAACAAGCAAGTATGCTTCTTTATATTTCTTTATAGCCTTTGAGTTAAAGCCTATTTTGTCTGATATGAGCATTTTGACTCAGACATTCTTATCATTTCCATTTGCCTGAAATATCTGTGCCCCCCCCTTCCACTTCAATCTATGTGTTTCCTTTATCCTAAAGTGGGTCTTTTATAGGTATCATATTATTGACTCTCTCTCTCTATTTTTTTTTTTAAATCCAACCTGCCACTCTGTGTCTTTTGGTTGGAGCGTTTATCCATTGATACTTAAAGCAATTATTGATAGATGTGTATTTATTGTCCCTATTGATTTTTAATTTCTTCTTTATCCCTTTCTGCTTTTCCTTTTGTGGTTTAGTGGTTTTCCTTATATTATACTTATGTTCTCTTCATTTTGGTTGTAGTGAATCTACTGGATGTTTTTGGTTTGTGGTTACCTTGTTTTTAAAATATGTTAACTCCTTCACATATCTACTTGCCTTAGACTAGTAGTCTTATAAACTCAAACACAATCTAGGGGAAAATTATCTACATTTTCTTACTCTCTTTCATCACATTTTATAATTTTGATGTCCTCTTTTGCATCCTCACATTCATTCTTATACTGTTAATTTTGGTTACCATCACCTTCACAGAATATATATATATATTTTAATCTGTATATTGGCTGATTTGAGCTTCCCAAGTGGCACATTGGTAAAGAATCCACCTGCCAATGCAGGAGATGCCAGAGACATGAACTTTATACCTGGGTCTGGAAGATCCCCTGGAGTAGGAAATACTGGAGCAACCCACTCCAGTATTCTTGCCTGGAAAATCTCGTGGACAGAGGAGCTTACTAGGTTATATAGTCCATGAGGTCGCAAAGAGTTGGATGTTACTGAGCATGCACACATGCATGCACTGGCTTATTTAAGTGATTCACTTTCCAATGGTAATTTTTGCTTTCCTATAGATTTTTGTTTTTTATTTAGAAGAGATCTTTCAATATTTCCTTTAGGATAGGTTTAGTATTGCTGTGTTATTTTAATTTTTGCTTGTCTAAGTAATTATTTATCACTCCTTCTATTCTAAATGATTTTCTTGCTGGGCCGAGTATCCTTGTTTGCAGATTATTCCCCTTCAGCAGGACTCTGAATAAATGTTTCCACTTCTATCTGGCCTGCAATGTTTCAGTAGAAAAATCAACTGATAGTCTCATGGGAATTCCCTTGTAGTTCTTTGTTTTTCTTTTTCTGCCTTTAGAATCTTTTGCCATTTTTATTATACGTCTTGGTATACATCTGTTTGGGGGTATCTTGTTCTGAACTCTCTGTGCTTCCTGTATCTGGATATGTTTCTTCTTTAGGATTGGCAAGTTTTCCATTTGGCACCCAAGATGGGTGGGTCATGGTGGACAGGTCTGATAGAATGTGGTCCGCTGGAGAAGGGAATGGCAAACCACTCCAGTATTCTTGCCTTGAGAACCCCATGAACAGTATGAAAAGGCAAAATGATAGGATACTGAAAGAGGAACTCCCCAGGTCAGTAGGTGTCCAATATGCTACTGGAGATCAGTGGAGAATTAACTCCAGAAAGAATGAAGGGATGGAGCCAAAGCAAAAACAAAACCCAGCTGTGCATGTGACTGGTGATAGAAGCAAGGTCCGATGCTATAAAGAGCAATATTGCATAGGAATCTCCAATGTCAGGTCCATGCATCAAGCCAAGTTGGAAGTGGTCAAACAAGAGACAGCAGAAGTGAATATTGACATTCTAGGGATCAGTGAACTAAAATGGATTAGAATGGGTGAATTTAACTCTGATGACCATTATACCTACTACTGTGGGCAAGAATCCCTCAGAAGAAATGGAGTAGCTATCATGGTCAACAAAAGAGTCTGAAATGCAGTACTTGGATGCAATCTAAAAAACGACAGAATGATCTCTGTTCGTTTCCAAGGCAAACCATTCATTATCACAGTAATCCAAGTCTATGTCCCAACCAGTAATGCTGAAGAAGCTGAATTGAATGGTTCTATGAAGACCTACAAGACCTTTTAGAACTAACACCCCAAAAAGATGTCCTTTTCATTATAGGGGACAGGAATGCAAAAGTAGGAAGTCAAGAAACACCTGGAGTAACAGGCAAATTTGGCCTTGGAATACGGAATGAAGCAGGGCAAAGACTAACAGAGTTTTGCCAAGAAAATGCACTGGTCATAGCAAACACCCTCTTCCAACAACACAAGAGAAGACTCTACACATGGACATCACCAAATGGGCAACACCAAGATCAGATTGATTATATTCTTTGAAGCCAAAGATGGAGAAGCTCTATACAGTCAACAACAACAACAACAAAAGACCAGGAGCTCACTGTGGCTCAGATCATGAGTTCCTTATTGCCAAATTCAAACTTAAACTGAAGAAAGTAGGGAAAACCACTAGACCATTCAGGTATGACCTAAATCAAATCCCTTATGATTATACAGTGGAAGTGAGAAATAGATTTAAGGGCNGTGGTCACTGCTGAGTTTTCCAAATTTGCTGGCATATTGAGTGCAGCACTTTCACAGCATCATCTTTCTTCAAACATAGCCCCCCTCCTTTTTTGAGGTTTCAGTAAATTAACTTACACGCTGGACATAATTAAAAGCTTTAGATACCAAGGAAAAGGCAGATGAGGGAGATGGAGATTTTCTTTTAAGAATGTTTGACTGAAACCAAAATAAAAGAAAGCTGAAGAGAGGGGTTGTTAATGTAATTTTTTCTAACTTGATTTGCTTATAGCTAATCTGCATGCTTTTGTATTGCTTGCCAGTCCAATGCAAAGTCCAAATCCCTGAAGATAAACAGGATTTGGGAGGCTGCCTGCTCAGAAATTCAAGGATTAACCTTCACTGTGTTCTTGACTTGCTACTTTCAGTCTAGGTGGGTCGCATCCCTGTGCCTCAAAAAAATGGTTTCAGTTTATATACACGAAGGGCTTCTCAGGTGGCTTAGTGGTAAAGAATCCTCCTACCAATGCAGGAGACCTGGGTTCAATCCCTGGGTCAGGGATCCCCTGGAGGAGGAAATAGTAACCCATTCCAGTATTCTTGACTGGATAATCCCATGGATAGAGGAGCCTGGCAGGCTATAGTCCATGGGGTCGCAAAGAGTCAGACATGACTTAGCAACTGAGATGCTTGCAGGCAATTCTAAGGCAGATCAAAAGAGTAACTTTGTACTTTCCATGATAGCACAGTAGATAGAACAGCCTGGCCTTTCAAGTTGGTGGGCTTAGATTTGATTTCTGATAAGGCAGTGTAACCCACTGAGGGAGGACAGGTGAATTGCTCAGGCCATTTAAACTTTAGGTGCCTCATCTATGAAAAGAAAATAAAAATATCTACTTTATCTTGCAAGGATATTGTATGAGACATATATACAGGGTGACCATGTAATTTATCATCTAAGCCAAAAGTACATTTGAGAGTAAAAGTTGTCTTTTAAAACATTATGCCAAGGCAATAGCAGTAAAATAAGGCTCTCCTGGCAAACCAGGAATATAATATAATATAACATAATATAATGTAATAAAATATAATTATGTGCATGCTAAGTTGCTTCAGTTGTGTCAACTCTTTGCAACCTTATGGACTATAGCCCACCAGGCTCCCCTGTCCATGGGATTCTCCAGGCAAGCATATGGGAGTGGGTTGCCATGCCCTCCTCCAGGGGATCGTCCCAACCCAAGGGTTGAACTCCACGTCTCTTACCAGCAGGTGGGTTCTTTACCACTAGTGCCACCTGGGAAACTCTATAATATAATTTCTATATATATTAAACATAACATAATACATATAATATTTATCATAATACAAGGAGCCTGGTACATTGTAGCATCTGGTGTCAATTTCTTTACCTTTTATTTGGAACATTTATAGTTTTTAAAACACTTTTATATATAGCATGGGATTTTATAATCACAGCAGTCTTGTAAGGTATATTTACTTGTTCTCCTTTTACAAATAAAACCACTGGAGCTCAGAGAGCATAATTTCCTTGCTTTAAATTCTTTGGAAAGTTGCAGAGGTGGGACTCAAATCTAATTCTTACCATTTCAAGTGTAGAGTATTATATTTCCCTATACCACAATTTCTCCCAAAGAGCTTGTAAACACATTTTCTGTGTAATTGTGGGCTCATATGGCTGGTATAATTTTTTCTAAAACCACCTAATTTCAATCTCCAATCATATTCTGTTTTCTGACATAAACTTAAAATAGCCGATTTTTATGAGTTTACTCTGAAACTTCAGATTTTTTTGTAGTGGACTTATAGTCCACTGTGGGGTTTTGTTGCTGCCTATTTATCTCCTGATGTGATGTGGAAGATATTAATGCACAGATTTCCATCAAGCACTGGAAGTTCTTCACCATTGTCCCTGCAGGTATCTGCTGGCATTGATATTCAGGCAGGTTCACCCCTCTGGGCTCTCTAACCATCTCATCCTCTGGTTAGAGAGCACAGAGGGATAGCATCACCAACTCAGTGAACATGAATTTAAGGAAACTCTGGGAGATGGTGAAGGACAGGGAATCCTAGTGTGCTGCAGTCCATGGGGTCACAAAGAGTCGGACACAATGGAGAGACTGAACAACAACAACAAAAAGAGTACGTAGTTTATATATATATGGGCTTCCCTAGTGGCTCAGATGGTAAAGAATTTGCTTGTAATGCAGGAGACTCAGGTTCAATCCCCGGGTTGGGAAGATCCCCTAGAGGAGGACATGGAAACCCACTCCAGTATTCTTGCCTGGGGAATTCCATGGAAAGAGGAATCTGACAGGCTACAGTCCATGGGATCACAAAGAGTAGGATACAACTGAATGACTAGCCCTAACATATATATATATATATATATATATATATATGGAGAAGGGAATGGCATCCCACCCCAGTACTCTTGCCTGGAAAATCCCATGGACGGAGAAGCCTGGAAGGCTGCATTCCATGGGGTCGCTGAGGGTTGGACATAACCAAGTGATTTCACTTTCACTTTTCACTTTCATGCATTGGAGAACGAAATGGCAACCCACTCCAGTGTTCTTGCCTGGAGAATCCCAGGGATGGGGGAGCCTGGTGGGCTGCCATCTATGGTGNAGCCTGGAAGGCTGCATTCCATGGGGTCGCTGAGGGTTGGACATAACCAAGTGATTTCACTTTCACTTTTCACTTTCATGCATTGGAGAACGAAATGGCAACCCACTCCAGTGTTCTTGCCTGGAGAATCCCAGGGATGGGGGAGCCTGGTGGGCTGCCATCTATGGTGTCGCACAGAGTCGGACACGACTGAAGCAACTTAGCAGCATATATATATATATAATATGAGATGGCTGGATGGCATCACGGACTCGATGGGCGTGAGTCTGAGTGAACTCCGGGAGTTGGTGATGGACAGGGAGGCCTGGTGTGCTGCGATTCATGGGGTCACAAAGAGTTGGACATGACTGAGCGACTGAACTGAACTGAACTGAACTGATATATTCACATTCACATATAAATATATATTCATATATATATATATGTCCCAAATATTTTTTCACATAATCTGTGAAATTAGGTAATATGAGAAACTTGAGTCATAAAAACTAAATAAAACTAAAAATGAATTATTAAATATTGTTAATTGAGCTGTTTCTAGTCCTATGATGCCACTATAGGTCAGGGAAATCCATTTTGCATTGCCCACATGAAAAATGCTGGAATATATATAACATATGGCTGAGCTAAAAGAATAGTAAGAGAGTACACTGAAGAGGCAGAAATAACAATAAGATCAAGAAGCCCCGGAATTTACTTATCCTGTAAAAAAATCTAAACCACAATCTGATTTCAGTCCTGAAATGTAAAGAGCTTCTAAATCATCACTTTTATCCTTACAACAATAACAACAAAAAGCTGAACACACAAAGTAATTACTTTTTCTGGTCCAACCAAAAAAGTGAAATTGCTAAGCAATATACCATATCCGGAATCTAGAAAGACAAGTACAGAAAATGATAGCCAAGATTAGCTTACCTGGACATAAGCTAATGGAACTATCTCATGAACAAGCAAGAGAAGAGAAATCACAGAATCATAATTAGAGGTACAAAAAAACACTTGACAAAATCCAGCACTCATTCATGCTGAAAACTCTTAGCAACCTAGGAATAGAGAGGAACTTCCTCAACTTAATAAAGAATATCTACAAAAACCAACAGCTAACATTATAATTAATGGTGAGACACTAGAAGTTTTCTTGCTAGAATCAAAAACAAGGGAAAAAATGATTCTTTTCGCCACCCCTTTTCCACAGTGTAGAATGTTCTAGAAAATGCAATAAGGTAAGAAAAGAGTAGAAATAGATTGGATAAAAAGAAATAAACTGTCTTTGTTCACAGTGACATCATCATATATGTAGCAAATCTCAAAAAGTAGACAAAAAGAACGAAACCTCTTGGATATAATAAATGATTATAGCAAGGTTGCAACATATGAGATTAAAATGCAAAAGTCCGTTGTCTTTTTTTATACCAGCAATGTGCTTAGTTGCTCAGTCATGTCCTACTCTTTGCAATCCCATGGACTATAGCTCCTCTGTCCATGGGGATTCTCCAGGCAAGAATACTGAAGTGGATTGCCATATCCTCCTCCAGAGGATCTTCTCAACCCAGGAATTGAATTAGGGTCTTCTGCATTGCAGGCAGATTCTTTACCATCTGAGCCACCAGGGAAGCCCTTATACTAGCAAAGAACAAGTGGAATTTGAAACTAAAAGCATAATATAATGTTTATTAGCAACCCAAAAATGAAACAATTGAGTAGATACATAGTAAATATGTTTATGATGTATAGGAGAAAACTACTAAACTCTGATTTTAAAAACCAAAAAACTAAAAAATGCCATGTTTATAGATAGAAAGACTCAGTATTCTCAAGATGACAGTTTTCCTCAACTCAACCTAAAGATTCACTACAGTACCATTCAAAGTCTCAAGGTTATTTTGTGAACATAGACAAATTAATCCTTAAGTTTATATGGTGAGGGAAAAGACCGAGAATAGCCAACACAGTACTGAAGGAGAGCCAAACTGAACTGATACCACCCGACTTCAAGATTTACTATAACCTGAAACAATGACGGGGGCTTCCCAGGTGGCTCAGTGGCAAAGAATCCATCTGCCAATGCAGAGACGCAGATGTGGGTTCCATCTCTGGGCCTGGAAGTTCCCCTGGAGAAGGAAATGGCAACCCACTCAAGTATTCTTGCCTAGAAATTTCCACAGACAAAGGAGACTGGTGAGTTACCATCCATGGGGTCGCAAAAAAGTCAGAAACAACTTAGCAACCAAACACAACAATATCTTACTACGATCCAGTAATTTTACTCCTAAATATTCACCCAAATTGTCTGGTAACTTCTGTTACATAAACACCTTCCGGTAAAGATTCATGATCAAAACATAATTGCCAAAAATTGGAAACATCCAAGATGTTCTTCAGTTGGTAACTGGATAAACTATACTATACCCATACAATGGAATAAGCTCACAAGCCAGGGCCTGACATGGAAGAAGTTAAAATGCACATTGCTAAGGAAAGACGTCAGACTGAAAGGTCACATATAATTCCAATTATGACTTGATACATTTACTGGTGGATATGCAGAATACATCATGAGAAATGCTGGACTGGAAGAAACACAAGCTGGAATCAAGATTGCTGGGAGAAATATCAATAACCTCAGATATGCAGATGATACCACACTTATGGCAGAAAGTGAAGAGGAACTGAAGAGCCTCTTGATGAAAGTGAAAGAGGAGAATGAAAAAGTNGCTGGACTGGAAGAAACACAAGCTGGAATCAAGACTGCCAGGAGAAATATCAATAACCTCAGATATGCAGATGACACCACCCTTATGGCAGAAAGTGAAGAGGAACTAAAGAGCCTCTTGATGAAAGTGAAAGAGGAGAGTGAAAAAGTTGGCTTAAAGCTCAACATTCAGAAAACGAAGATCATGGCATCCAGTCCCATCACTTCATGGGAAATAGATGGGGAAACAGTGGAAACAGTGTCAGACTTTATTTTTCTGGGCTCCAAAATCACTGCAGATGGTGACAGCAGCCACAAAATCAAAAGACGCTTACTCCTTGGAAGAAAGGTTATGACCAACCTAGGCAGCATATTCAAAAGCAGAGATATTACTTTGCCGACTAAGGTCCGTCTAGTCAAGGTTTTCCAGTAGTCACGTATGGATGTAAGAGTTGTACTGTGAAGAAGGCTGAGCGCTGAAGAATTGATGCTTTTGAACTGTGGTTTTGGAGAAGACTCTTGAGAGTCCCTTGGACTGCAAGGAGATCCAGCCAGTCCAGTCTGAAGGAGATCTGCCCTGGGATTTCTTTGGAGGGAATGATGCTAAAGCTGAAGCTCCAGTACTTTGGCCACCTCATGCGAAGAGTTGGCTCATTGGAAAAGACTCTGATGCTGGGAGGGATTGGGGGTAGGAGGAGAAGGGGACCACAGAGGATGAGATGGCTGGATGGCATCATTGACTCGATGGGCATGAGTCTGAGTGAACTCCAGGAGTTGGTGATGGACAGGGAGGCCTGGTGTGCTGCGATTCAAGGAGTCTCAAAGAGTCGGACACGACTGAGCGACTGAACTGAACTGATGTTATCCAATAGGTCTCATATTGCTTTCATTTTTTTCTCCTTTAAGTTTCTACCTGCTGTTCTAAATAGGTGATTTTCATTATTTATCTTCTAGATCACTTATTCTTCTACATTGTTCATCCTGCTATTCATAGTCTTTAGTTCAACTTTCATCTCATCAAGTGAATTTTCTAATTTTTCTTGGCCCCTCTTGGTTTCTAGTTCTTTTTTTATAGTATTCTGCATTTCTGTTGATAGTTTTCCTTTATTCCTTCAGTATTTTCACTATCTCCTTTTTGAATTTTGTGTCTTTTATATTGAAGAGGTCTGTTTCATTGTTTTCTTTTTGGGGTATTTTCTCAATCTTCTTTTTTGTTGTTCACACACATTTAAAAATTTTAATTTTGTTGGATCATCATTGATTTACAATGTTCTTAGTTTCAGCAAAGTGATTTAGTTAAACAATACATATATTCAATATTTTTTATATTCTTTTTATATTCTTTTCTCACAATCATAAATGTTTCCTCTGTTGCCTCTATTCTTTTTACTTATATTTCTCTTGCTCTATGAGTTTAGGAGAAATATTTATCTACTGTGGTATTAGAAGGCTATTTTTATGTGGCTAAACCCATGTGTACCCAGCATGGATTTAATATTTTTTGGTGCAAGGTCTGTTTGAGAGTGTATTCTTGCTACCTCATTCCTGGTGTATACTCCTATCCCCTTGATAGGAGGTATGACTGATGTGACCAGAGCCTGCACCGGATATTGAGCTGGGCTTCCTCTTTGTTCTGTGGTTGTCACTGATCTGTTAGGAGTAGGAATTGCCCCCTAGTTGGAATAGAAACCCCCAAATTAATTTCAGAGGTGTGTTTCTAATCTGGCATGTGAGGTAGGCAGGATTGGAGCACTCTCACTGGGAGAGGAACCACTGAATATTTCTGCACTGGAGCTGTTCACCTATAAGTGTGGTCTGTTGTGTCACCTTTTACCCATTGTGCAGGCTTACAAGTACACTCTTGTTGGCACTGCCCTTGGCCCCACGTCAACTGTGAATGCTGACAATTGCCCCTAGTGTCATTCAGGCTTTATTTTCACAAGGCCACAAACTTAGGTCCACTGAACTCAGGTCTCTGGACCATAGTAGTAGTCATGCATCTAGGCCCCACTGTGGGAGCTAGGGAGGTGGCTCCAGCACTAACCCGACCCAGTCCCAAAGTGTATGTGCCCACAAAGTCCACAGCTACCAAGACTAGACCTATCCCTGCCACAGGACCATCCACTGTCCTTTCAGATACTTCACGAGCATTGAATTTACAAAACTGGTAGCTGAGATGTAAGTCTGTGGTTCATGCCACCATGAGGAGAGGTTTCAGCTCTGCTTCCTGAGTCACATGACCCCGAGGAACTCAGTTGTGATATCAGCCCCACTTCTGCATTCAGGCAACCCACTGGCAGCTGCCCCCAGCATTGCAGAGGTGGTGGCTGTGGCAAGCAAGCCAGACTGGGAAGGAGCCTCTCCTGGAACCTGCAAAGGCAGGGGCTGGAGGTTGCTTAAGGAGACTGTAAAGACGGCCCTGCCCTTCTCTTCAAATGCCACTTAACAATGGTGCTTAGCTTCTGTGGCAGCCTAGACGTCCACAAATACTCTCGATCGCAGCACCCTAGAGTCCAGCACCTTCAGGCTGTCTCCATGCAGCCAATACTAATTCTCTTCCTGGATATGTCCTCTAAATCCCTGTTCCAGCACCCAGCCCCTGCCTGTACCAGCAGACACGTGTCTCAGGCTGGGACCTGAATGGCAGTGGCATGGACCCTCTGGGTAGGTCTCTCTCTGTCTTGCCTACCACAAACCAGTAGTTGTACTCTCCTTTGAGCCTCTGAAGTTTCTTTGCTCTCCTTACTGATATCCTCAGTTAGGGGCTTCCCAGAGTGTGGAAACCTCTCTTCTCCTTCAGCTCCCTCCCAAGAGCACAGGACTCATTCTGCTTCCTTTTTTTGTTTTTGTTTTTTCCTCTCTCTCTCTGGTCCTAAATTAGTTATGTGGAGAATTTTCTTGTCCTTTCAGGTTTCTGAAGTCTTCTGCTAGTGTCCCAAGCGTGCTCTGTGAAAATTGTTAAATTTGTAGATGTATTATTGATGCATTTGTGAGAAGTTAGTTTGACATCCTACTACTTCACTGTCTTGATTACAATCCACCCATTGCTCTTCTTTAAGATGCTATAAAAATACAAGTTCTGACCACCCCTTTGAGTTACTAATCACTGAATTTCTCTTCGGTGGACATGTGCTTCATGTGTTAATCAACTGTTTGTTTTTCTCTTGTTAATCTATATTTATACATCTAGTTTGCAGGGTCCCAGTTACTGAATCTAGGGAAGACAGAAGAAAAGTTGTTTTTTCCCCTCTCTATAATATACTGAGCAATATTCTAAGCATTTTGCATATTCTAGCACATTTAATCCTTAAAACAACTTAATGCAACATATACCATAGTGCTCAGCTAGCAAGTCGTGTCTGATTCTTTGTGACCTCATGAACTGCAGCCCACCAGGCTCAGACTTTGTCCATGGGATTTCCTAGACAATACTTGAGTAGGTTGCCATTTCCTTCTCAAATATCATTAGTAGTACCCATTTTACAGAGAAAGGAAAAAGCATAGAGAGATATGGCAGTCTAACATCACACAGCACTTAAGTAGGAGAGGCAATATTTAGAAAAGCAATGGTTGAAAGGGTTTTGAGTATCAGTCTCTATTTTGGGACTTATATTAAAATCATATTTCAGTTCAGTTCAGTTCAGTCACTCAGTCGTGTCTTTTTGTGACCACATGAATTGCAGCACGCCAGGCCTATGGCAATCCACTCCAGCACTCTTGCCTGAAAAATCCCATGGATGGAGGAGCCTGGTAGGCTGCAGTCTATGCAGTCATGAAGAGTCAGACATGACTGAGTGACTTCACCTTCACTTTTCACTTTCATGCATTGGAGAAGAAAATGGCAACCCACTCCAGTGTTCTTGTCTGGAGAATCCCAGGGACAGTGGAGCCTGGTGGGCTGCTGTCTATGGGGTTGCACAGAGTTGGACACGACTAAAGTGACTTAGCAGCAGCAGCAGCAGGGCTTCNATCAGTCCTGGGTGTTCATTGGAAGGACTGATGCTAAAGCTGAAACTACAATACTTTGTCCACCTCATGAGAAGAGCTGACTCATTGGAAAATTCCCTGATGCTGGGAGGGATTGGGGGCAGGAGGAGAAGGGGACGACAGAAGATGTGATGGCTGGATGGCATCACCGATTTGATGGACATGAGTTTGAGTAGATTCTGGGAGTTGTTGATGGACAGGGAGGCCTGGCGTGCTGCAATTCATGGGGTTGTAAAGTGTCGGACACGACTGAGCAACTGAACTGAACTGAACCATGTTGAACAACATAGATAAGAAGGTTTAGATAACATAATTAGGAATTATTTTTAAATAAAATAGTTAATTATTAAAATAATTTAAGGAAAACTTTATTTAAGATCCTTTTTATTTCCCTGTGAACAAACCAGTGACTCAAAGTCATTTCTACTTTACTGTGTTGTTAGGTTCCTTATAGATATTTGATAAGAGAGTAGGGAGAAGCAAGACTTTTTTTTTAATGATGGTTAAAAGATATTCCTATGCTTAATAGTTATTTTTTACCATTCATAAAGTCAAGTACTTGGGGCTAAAAGCTATGTGGTGTATATATAGATGTCTTTTTGAGTTATGAGACTGCTGACACTTAGGTTACCCTAACTTTCACTGGCTAGCACTTTAACAGGGGGAAAAAAAACTGACAAATACTTTACAATCTTGTTAAAAATAATTTTGAAGCTATCCTTTGACAACTGGGGCTTCCCTGGTGGCTCAGATGGTAAAGAATTTGCCTGCCATGCAGGAGACCTGGGTTCAATCCCTGGGTCCAGAAGATCCTCTGGAGAAGGAAATGTCTACCCACTCCAGTATTCTTGCCTGGAGAATTCTATGAACTGAGGAGTCTGGTGGGCTACATTCCATGGGGTCTCAGAGTCGGATACAACTGAGCAACTAACACATTCACTTCACTTTCCTACAGTTAAGGCCTTGGCATCACATAATTCAAGAAAGAGTAAGGATAAATGACCATAATGTAAAACCCTGAAATAATGGTGTATGTTAGAAATGTTGACAGATCTTTAATTGAAGCAGCACAAAGTGTGCCGCTCCATGTACCATACATCACTGGCAAATAGGAATTTAGTATGCAGTTTTCTCCCTTGACCTTCAAGCTCCAATTGTGTCTTGACCATCAAGAGCCTGTAAATGATATAATTTACAATTTGTGAAAAGAGACTATGTGGACACAATGAACCACATATATGTTACATGGGGAAAAGGGAGATATTAATATACAGTTGGTTTCATAGCGGCAAATTCAGCCAACCTTACACACAAAATTCACTGATGTTAACATGTCAATTTTTAGTCAGTGTCCAATGACTAATGTTTATTCTTAGGTGTATTATTTACGATCCTATAACACAGGCTAATTTTAGAGAACTTCAGACTTTGGCCTAGTGAGTCTTTAGGTCTCCAAGTTTTCTCAGCAAACATTTTTCTGATTATTGTCACTATAGGATGAACACCCCTGACCTACACAAAAGCAAAAGTTTATCCTCTTTTTCCAGAAAGAGAAAGCTGAGACAAGTATAAGTTTGTCTATGTATTAGTAATACTCTGAGGCTGTGCTTCTAGAACATAGCAATTAAGCTGAAATAAACTAAAACAGCACCTTCACAGGCAAATAATTACTACAAAGCCCAGAAGACTGCCTATGGAAGGAGATAATACTGAATGACTGATAATACTGAATAACTGCTGGCAGTCACCAGCAACTAGACACAATGACATCAATTAGAAGTAACCAATAAAAACAAAGGAGTAAAAAGGAACTAACATAAGACTGAACTATTAATTCGTTTTCAGCAGCAAATCACCTACAGTTATTTCAATTCAGCTCAGTTCTGTCATTCAGTCATGTCCAACTCTTTGTGACATCATGGGCTGCAGCACACCAGGCCTCCCTGTCCATCACCAACTCCCAGAGTTTACTCAAACTCATGTCCATTGAGTCAGTGATGCCATCCAACCATCTCATCCTCTGTCGTCCCCTTCTCCTCCTGCCTTCAATATTTCCCAGCATCAGGGTCTTTTCCAATTTGTCAGCTCTTTGCATCAGGTGCCCAAAGTATTGCAGTTTCAGCTTCATCATCTATCCTTTCAATGAATATTCAGGACTGATTTCCTTTAGGATGGACTTGTTGGATCTCCTTGCTGTCCAAGTGACTTTCAAGAGTCTTTTCCAACACCATAGTTCAAAAGCATCAATTCTTTGGTGCTCAGCTTTCTTATAGTCCAACTCTCACATCCATACATGACAGTTATTTAGTCATGGGGCAAATGACTCACTAGTCTTTAAGGGCTTTGTTATATTAGGAGAGAATGCATAATTTTGATGACTTTCAATTGGCAACAGAATGCTAAACATTGTTAAAATGATTTTGAAAAACATAAACTGATACCTTTTAGAAAGGTTTTCTTGAGAAATTCCCTTCCATTCTCATTGTGAATGAACAAAACTCTTGCCTAATCTATAGAGTCTATTGAAGTATCACTTCCCTCGTGATGCCTACCCAGATCCTAACCAGCTAAGGGGGGCAAAACAAAACCTCTCACTCCTCATAATTAAAAATCTGGTCCTTTCCCAGGATATATTACTTTTAGCATTATTTGATATTTATTTTTGGAGATATTTTGTATCTATATAAGATTATAAGGACAGAAGAAACACTAAAATTATCATAGTGGTAATAATAGCAGGAAGAGACTACTATCTATAGGACTAGGAAGCGGAAAAGTTGGAACTATTAAAAGTTAGAAGTTTGAATGAGGTGTCCTACAAAGCTGAAACACAGACCTGTGAATAGGGATTACTGCTTGGCTGTTATTAATGTTTCTGAGTGAGATGATGCAATCCTGTGAGACTGGGGCCCAGATCTATGAGAAAGGGAGTCTACTCAACCAGTGCTGATGTCCCTGAGTATTATGAGGTTGGTTTAGATAATGTTGGAAAAAGTGCAAATCAGAATTAACTACTGCTACCAAGTGAACTGTCACTACCAGAGTGAAGCGTTGCAAGAGTGGCAATGATAGGAAAAGTAGACACAGGAAGAAAATCCAAACAGGAAAAAGCACCTTTATATTCATAGCAGCATTTTTCACAATAGTCAAGACATGAAAACAACCTCAATGTCCATTGACAGTAGAATGGCTAAAGAAGATGTGGTACACATATACAATGGAATATTACTTAGCCATAAGAAAGAATGAAATAATGTCATTTGGAGCAACATGGATGGACTTAGAGATTCTCATACTAAATGAAGTAAGTCAGATAAAGACAAATATTTTAAAATATTACCTATATGCAGAACCTACAATATGACATAAAAGAACCTATCAGTGAAACAGAAACAGACTCACAGATACAGAAACCAGACTGGTGATACCCAAGAGGGAGAGGGATTAGAAGAGGAATGGATTGGGAGTTTGGGATTAGTAGATTCAAGCTGGCATATAAAGAATGGATAAACAACAAGGTCTTATTGCGCAGTACAGGGAACAATATTCAATATCCTGTGATAAACCACAATGAAAAGAACATATAAAAGATTATATATATATATATGTATAACTGAATCACTTTGCTGTACAGCAGAAATAAACACAACATGGTAAATCAACTATACAACACAAATATTTGAAAAAATGATGATAGTTTAGTGACCTAAATGTAAAAGGATTTCCCAGAGGAGAACCAATAGGATGGATGAATGGATGGATAGATAAGCAGATAGGTAGATAGATAAGAAAAAGATGTCCTCTTCATTATAGAAGACTGGAATGCAAAAGTAAGAAGTCAAGAGCTACCTAAAGTAACAGGCAAATTTGGACTTGGAGTACAAAATGAAGCAGGTCAAATGTTAACAGAGTTTTGCCAAGAGAACACAGTGGTCATAGCAAACACCCTCTTCCAACAACACAAGAGAAGACTCTACACGTGGACATCACCAGATGGTCAATACCAAAATCAGATTGATTATATTCTTTGCAGCCAAAGATGGAGAAGATATATACAGTCAGAAAAAAATAAGAACAGGAGCTCATTGTAGCTCAGATCATGAATTCCTTATTGCCAAAATGAGACTTAAATTGAAGAAAGCAGGGAAAAACACTAGACCATTCAGGTATGACCTAAATAAAATCCTTTACAAGTATACAGTAGAAGTGACAAATAGATTCAGGAAATTAGATCTGATAGACAGATGCCCAAAGAACTACGGATGGAGGGTCGTGACATTGTACAGTAGGCAGGGATCAAGACCATCCCCAAGAAAAAGAAATGCAGAAAAGCAAAATGGTTGACTCAGGAGGGCTTACAAATAGCTGAGAAAAGAAGAGAAGTTAAAGGCAAAGGAGAAAAGGAAAGATATACCCATTTGAATGCAGAGTTTCAGTGAATAGCAAGGAGAGATAAGAAAGCCTACCTTAGTGATCAATGCAAAGAAATAGAGGAAAATAATACAATGGAAGACTAGAGATCTCTTCAAGAAAATTAGAGATACCAAGGGAATATCTCATGCAAAGATGGGCACAATAACAGATGGAAATGGTATGGACCTAACAGAAGCAGAAGGTATTAAGAAGAGGTGGCAAGAATATACAGAAGAACTATACAGAAAAGTTCTTCATGACTCAGATAACCATGATGGTGTGATGACTCAGCCAGAACCAGACATCCTGAAATGTGTAGTCAAGTTGGCCTTAGGAAGCATTACTACAAACAAAGCTAGTGGAGGTGATGGAATTCCAGTTGAGCTATTCAGTTGAGCTGAAAGATGGTACTGTGAAAGTGCTGCCCTCAATATGCCAGCAAATTTGGAAAACTCAGCAGTGGCCACAGGACTGGAAAAGGTCGGTTTTCATTCCAATCCCAAAGGAAGGCAATGCCAAAGAATGCTCAAACTACTACACAATTGCACTCATCTCACATGCTAGTAAAGTAAAGCTCAAAATTCTCCAAGCCAGGCTTCAGCAATATGTGAACCGTGAACTTCCAGATGTTCAAGCTGGATTTAGAAAAGGCAGAGGAACCAGAGATCAAATTGCCAACATCCATTGGGTCATTGAAAAAGCAAGAGACTTCCAGAGAAACATCTCTTATGGTTTATTTGACTTCAAGGAGATCCAGCCGGTCAATCCTAAAGGAAATCAGTACTGAATATTCGTTGGAAGGACTGATGTTGAAGTTTAAACTCCAATACTTTGGCCACCTGATGTAAAGAACTGACTCATTGGCAAAGACCCTGATGCTGGGAAAAATGGAAGGTGGGAAGAGAAGGGGATGTCAAAGGATGAGATGGTCAGATGGCATCACTGACTCAATTGATATGAGTTTGAGTAGGCTCTGGGAGTTGGTGATAGACAGGGAAGCTTGATGTGCTGCAGCCCATGGGGTTGCAAAGAGCTGGACACCACTGGTGACTGAACTAAGATAGACAGGAAGGTAGAAGATAGATAGACTTAAAGAAATTGATTCCTGTGGTTGTGAAGTCTTGGAAGTCCAAAATCTGTAGAGTAGGAAGACTGGATATCAGGCAAGGGTTGACATTGCAGTCTTAAATCTGAAAATTGTAAGCCCCACAGTAGGCTGGGAATTAGGATAGACTTCTATACTATGATATTGAGGCAGAATTCCTTCTTTGTCCCTAGAACATGTTTTAGGTCTTAATGACCTCAACTGATTTGATGAATCCCATTCACATTAACAAGAATAATATCCTTTAATGAAAGTCAACTGATTGCAAATTTTAATCACATAGTGTCTACATAACAATGTATTGAAACTTTAGTATTTGACCAAACAACTGGGCAGTATAGTCTAGACAAGTTGATATATAAAATTTATGACTGGAGATCATATCAATAGAAGTATGAATGGAGAGAAGAAGATGAATTTGTAACAATTTATAGGTAGGATCTATAGAACTTGTCAATGGATTAAATGCAAGGATATACAAGAAGGAGGAAATCAAGAATTATAGACTTCTCATATGAACAAAAGATTTTAACCATGATGATCTGGACTAGATGAGTTTTCTAATAGAGGTTGTATGGATTTCAGCTCCAATACTATGACTGACAAGGTAAGAATGCTTGTGCTAAGCACTTTAAATGGCTAATTAATATTGGGAAGAAATTCTGTTTGTATCTGCCTGCTTATATTTGGCTAATCCTAATATAGAATAAAAATTCACCTTACATTCTCTTCCTCACCCAGAAATAATTACATGTAAATAATTATCTGCTCTTTATACAAGAATGTGAAATGGAAGGAAGCAGGGCCAAATATTTTTGGAAGGAACAAACTTCATATGTGCCAGTTAAAGTGACTCCAATTTTTGTTTTTTTTAATTCCTGATTATAGTAGGTCTTATTTTCTAATCAAAGCTTACGTATGCTCCACCAGGGAGTTTGGAAGATACTCTGTCTCAATCTAACGTTACATAGTATCATTCAAATCCAATAAAATGCAGCTTTGTCGAATACAAAAGTTAAGGAGCAAAGAAAATAATATCTTCTCTAAATATTAAGTTGCAAGAAATTCTCTTTGTTCTCAATTATCTCCTTTTCTTAACTATTAACTGTGAAATTAAATAGAAAGTTCTGAAAAAATGGTAGACATTTTCAAAAAGCTGGTTCATAGTGCCAGTTTTTCCTTTCTAAAGTAGAATCAGTTCAGTTCAGTTCAGTCACTCAGTCATGTCCGACTCTTTGTGACCACATGAATCACAGCATGCCAGGCCTCCCTGTCTATCATCAACTCCTGGAGTTCAACCAAACTCATGTGCATTGAGTCAATGATGCCATCCAGCCATCTCATCCTCTGTCATCCCCTTCTCCTCCTGCCCCCAATCCCTCCCAGTATCAGGGTCTTTTCCAATGAGTCAACTCTTCTCATGAGGTGGCCAAAGTATTGGAGTTTCAGCCTCAGCTTCAGTCTTTCCAATGAACACCCAGGCCTGGTCTCCTTTAGGATGGACTGGTTGGATCTCCTTGCAGTCCAAGGGACTCTCAAGAGTCTTCTCCAACACCACAGTTCAAAAACATCAATTCTTCAGCGCTCAGCTTTCCTCACAGTCCAACTCTCACATCCATACATGACCACTGAAAAAACATAGCCTTGACTAGACGGACCTCTGTTGGCAAAGTAATATCTCTGCTTTTTGATTTGCTATCCAGGTTGGTCATAACTTAGAATATCAAATGGATAAAGAGAAAATTATTCCAGAATTAACACTAAGAATTTAGAAAAATAGGAAAATGCTTTTCTAGATTAATTTCTGGAGATAGATGAATACCTTTCTTTCAGTTTATTTCAGAAAATGTTTGCTTTCCTGTCTATATATTACTATAAGTCACAAGTGAAAGTTTTGATAACCCTTAAAGTCAGATTTCTTCAAACCTTTAACTGATTAATGTTACATCAAATTTAGAGTAGGTTTTGTCAGAGTTCAATGACCTCAACTCATTAGTGTTTTATATTTGAAATATTTCTAAATTAATGAAATTTCCTCTACTTAAAAATTGTGTGATTATCATTTAATTCATTCATCTCATAAATTTTGGTAACTTTCTCTATTTATGTACAGTCATCCCTGGATATCCATGGGATATTCAGTATCCCTCATAAGAACCAACAGTCACTTGAGTCCCTTATGTAAAATGCATCTATGTTTGCATGATAGTAGTATAACTAAGGTCAGTTGATTTTATATATGTACATCACCAGATACTGAAATCAGATTGATACTCTTTGCAGTCGAAGATGGAGAAGCTCTATACAGTTAGCAGAAACAAGACCAGGACCTGACTGTGGCTCAAATCATGAGCTCCTTACTGAAAAATTCAGGCTTATATTGAAGAAAGTAGGAACAACCACTAGGCCATTCAGGTATGACCTAAATCAAATGCCTTATGATTATACAATGGAAGTCAGAAATAGACTCAAAGGATTCGATCTGAGAGAGTGTGTGAAGAACTATGGATGAAGGTTTGTAACACTCTCAGGAGGCAGTGACCAAAACCATCACCAAGAGAATGAAACACAAAAAGGCAAAATGATTGTCTGAAGAGGCCTCAAAAAGAGCTAAGAAAGGAAGAGAAGCAAAAGGCAAAGGAGGAAAGGAAATATATACCCATCTGATTGCAGAGTTCCAAAGAATAGAGGGGAGAGATAAGAAAGCCTTGTAAGTGAACAATACAAAGAACAAGAAGAAAACAATAGAATGGGAAAGACTTGAGATTCTTTAAGAAAATTAGAGATATCAAGGGAACATTTCATGCAAAATGGGCTAAATAAGGACATAAAAGGTATGGACTTAACAGAAGCAGAAGATATTAAGAAGAGGTGGCAAGAATACATGGAAGAACCATACAAAAAAGGTCTTAATGACCCAGATAACCACAATGGTGTGAACACTCAATCTAGAGCCAGACATTCTGGAATGAGAAGTCAAGAGGGCTTTAGTAAGCATTACTAACAAATCTATTGGAGGTGAATTATAGCTTTGTCCAGATGTATACCCAGGAATGGGATTGCTGGATCATGTGGTAGCTCTACTTTTAGTTGTTCGAGGAACCTCCAAACCATTTTCCATTGTAGCTATACCAGTTGACATTCCCAACAACAGTATAGGAGGAGTCCCTTTTCTCCATGCTCTATCCAGCATTGGCAGATTTTTGATGATGGTCATTCTGACTAGTGTGAGGTAGCAACTTCAGTGTAACTTTGATTTGCATTTCTATAATAATTAACGATGCTGAGCATCTTTTAATGTGCTTCCTGGCCATCTGTATGTGCTCTATTCTGCCCATCTTTTATTTGTTTATTTGTTTGTTTTGATATTGAGCTGCATGAGCTGGTTTTAAATTTTGGAAATTAATCCCTTGCCAGTTGTGTCATTTGCAAATATTTTCTACCAGTCTACGGGTTGTCTTTTGGTTTTGTTTACGTTTTCTCTTTCTAAACAAAAGCTTTTGAGCTTAATGAGTTCCCTTATACTTATTTTGCTTTTATTTCTATTGCATTGGAATAATGGCCTATGTTCTTTTCTAGGAGTTTTATATTGTCATGTCTTATATTTAAGCGTTTAAGCCATTTTGAGTTTATTTTCGTATCACATCATTTTAAATCTCCCCACTTCTTTCATTATTTCTATAATTCCTTTTTTACATAGCAGACAAGGATCGATGGATGAACAAATGGATGGATGAATGAATAGATAGATAAAATTATTACCCTCTGCTTAGAATCAGATTAAAATATACTGAAAATAACATCTAACCTCCTTCTTCATGATTCTAGGCCCTTGTCTATTTCTAATCTAAACCCAAGTTTCTCTCTCCCAAGCCATTTGGATACCTTAAGAGAAAAAGTCCTGTTTCTGCTAGACACTTATAAAACTTTGTGTTTCTTCTAAACACTTATAAAGTTTTTAATTACATATGTATTTTGTTGTTTGTTTATTTTCTTTCTCCCCACTAAAGGGTAAAGTCCACAAGGTAAGGTCAATATTTACATTTCTGAGCCCTGTATTCTGAGTACCTGGCAGAATTATGGGATTTGGTGGACACTAAGCATTTGCTGAATTAATAAATGCAATGAAATCAGCAGTAATCCTAGGTAAGTGCTTTGAAAAAGTGGCATGGATTTCTAGCTCATAGATAAGAAAAACAGTAATATTAACATACAAATCAAACAAAATACAAGAAACAAAGTTTCACCAAACCAATAGGCATCAGTCATAACCGAGGTCTGAGTAATGACAAAGGATTAAATGTCTATTTTTCATAAGATAATATATATTCTGTTTTTGTTTCTCTTTATTGGGTTGAGACAGGATTGTTTTATTCACTTGGACTTTTTTTTCTTTAATCTCCATTTTATCTTCTGTGAGGCTACTACAAATATGGTCATGAATTCAATTTAAAAATAAAATTTAGAAAGGCTGCAACTAGATTTTATAATTTACCAATCTGTGGCATTTGCCATCTCTGTTAACTTTGGGAAAAATTTTAATTTTCTGAACTTTAGGGTCCTTATCTGCAAAATGGGGAAAATATCTACCTGGATGAGTGACTGAAAAATCAGTAACAATGCACTGAGAGAGCCATAGGTGAAATTGAATTTTCTATAAATGTTCTGGGAGAGTATGTCAGAGTAAATGAGGAAGTGTTTTAAAGAAAGTCTTGGGTGAAACTCCTACCTCCAACAGTTATTATGTGTGTTGTTTTGAAGATCAGAGATAGGCACCAAATGTATTAAATGCCTGACTTTGATTTTTAAAATACTTATAGGCAGTATCCTTGAGTCTTTATATTCTCTGCTTGACAGAAAAATGTATTACACATTGAAAGTGAAAGTGAAAGCAAAGTCACTCAGTCGTGTTCGACTCTTAGCGACCCCATGGACGGCAGCCTACCAGGTTCCTCCATCCATGGGATTTTCCAGGCACGAGTACTGGAGTGGGTTGTCATTATACATTGAACACTCCCAGTAAAATCTGGGCTATACCTCCATCGTGACCATCATCACCAATTGCAGAATAACCCAGATCCCAGCTCGCTTAAGATCTGGAAAGAACAGCATAAAGGACCAAGTTGATTTTTCTGAATAAAGCGGTCAACAAATGCTCTCATGGCACAGAAAAGGATACGCAGTTAAGTTAATCATCACAGGATTTAGAAGGCAGAAGATGAAGTGAAACTATACTTCCTAACAATGGTTGCAGGCAGGCAGATGGCAGATATAAGATTCACAGAGTTTCCCAGAGAGCTCCTAAAAATCACCTGCTTGAAAGCTGCAAGCACCTGGACTGTCATTGAAGGTTTTCTTTCAGTTCTGATAATTCTTGATTTCATACATCACAATGGAAACTTCCTTGACCTTTATATCTAACACTTCCAATGGACACACGAACCTCAAATTCTCTCTATTCAGACTATTCCTACTTTGAATCCCTACATTGCTTTCTAGTTTCCTCAGCGAAACTTGTCTCATAAATAGAAATTGGAAGGAAATGCTAGAATCCCACCATATGTAATCTGAGAGTTTGTTGTATTGTCTAATTAGGGTTACACCAATCATCTATCAAATTATATATTATATTTAGCTCTCATTGAAGATGCTAGGATGAGTAATTTTCATTTTATCCTTATAAATCTTATATATTTTCAAGTTGATGTCATCTCAGTATGGCTATAAATTCACAACTCTCCCTCCGGCTTTTTTTTTTCTTCTTCAGTTAAAAATGTTGTAGTTTGGCAACCTTAGTGAGCAAACTGGATAAGCAGCCCACTAAAGGTAGTGTCTGGCAAGCTCAGGAAGACACTTGAGGTGATCATGGGGAAGAGGGAACTTTGTGTCTCTCCGCCACCTCAACTAGAGTAACTCATGTAGGCTCTCATTTGAACGAAAGATTCCACTGGAATTGCATACAGAAATAAATATGTGCTTTACAGAATCATGTCAATAGGTTCTCACTTGTTTCTATGTGTGCTTATTACACTGTACCTGCTCCATATTTTGTGTGTATGTGTGATATAAAGATTTACTTGTTTTTAAAAAATAAATGTTGTTACTAATAATCTAGTTATTGGCAATATGATCCCTGAGCATTTGACCTACTAAAAATATGATCTAGACAGCAATCAAGTATTTTAGTTTCATTCTGTAGCAAAATAAAGTGTTTAGTGTTTCAGCGGGTATAAAGAAAATATCAATCACAATCCTTTCTCTTATTTTTCCTTTTTGTTCACTTCCTCAGTTCAGTTCAGTTCAGTTGCTCAGTCATGTCTGATCCTTCACATCCCCATGAATCGCAGCATGCCAGGCCTCCCTGTCCATCACCAACTCCCGGAGTTCACTTGGAATCACACCTATCGAGTCAGTGATGCCATCCAGCCATCTCATCCTCTGGCATCCCCTTCTCCTCCTGCCACCAATCCCTCCCAGCATCAAAGTCTTTTCCAATGAGTCAACTCTTCACATGAGGTGGCCAAACTACTGGAGTTTCAGCTTTAGCATCATTCCATCCAAAGAAATCACAGGGCTGACCTCCTTCAGGATGAACTGGTTGGATCTCCTCGCAGTCCAAGGGACTCTCAAGAGCCTTTTCCAACACCACAGTTCAAAAGCATCAATTCTTTGGCACTCAGCCCTCTTCACAGTCCAACTCTCACATCCATACATGACTACTGGAAAAACCATAGCCTTGACTAGATGGACCTTAGTTGGCAAAGTAAGATCTCTGCTTTTGAATATGCTATCTAGGTTGGTCATAACTTTTCTTCCAAGGAGTAAGCCTCTTTTAATTTCATGGCTGCAGTCACCATCTGCAGTGATTTTGGAGCCAAAAAAAAAAAAAAGTCTGACACTGTTTCTACTGTTTCCCCATCTATTTGCCATGAAGTGATGGGACCAGATGCCATGATCTTCGTTTTCTGAATGTTGAGCTTTAAGCCAACTTTTTCACTCTCCTCTTTTACTTTCATCAAGAGGCTCTTTAGTTCCTCTTCACTTTCNAAAAAAAAAAAAAAGTCTGACACTGTTTCTACTGTTTCCCCATCTATTTGCCATGAAGTGATGGGACCAGATGCCATGATCTTCGTTTTCTAAATGTTGAGCTTGAAGCCAACTTTTTCACTCTCCTCTTTTACTTTCATCAAGAGGCTCTTTAGTTCCTCTTCACTTTCTGCCATAAGGGTGGTGTCATCTGCGTATCTGAGGTTATTGATATTTCTCCCGGCAATCTTGATTCCAGCTCGTGCTTCTTCCAGTTCCTCAGTTGTGTCCAAATATCTGTGACACCATGGACTGCAGCACATCAGGTTTCACTGTCCTTCACTGTCTCCCAGAGCTTGCTCAAACTCAGGTCCATCGAGTTGGTGATGCCATCCAACCGTCTCATCCTCTGTCACCCCCTCCTCCTCCTGCCCTCAGTCTTTCCCAGCATCAGGTCTTTACAGTGATGGCTCTTCGCATCAGGTGACCAAAGTTTTGGAGCTTCAGAATCAGTCCTTCCAACAAATACTCAGTGTTGATTTCCTTTAGGATTGACTGGTTTGATCTCCTTGCTACTCAAGGGACTCTCAGGAGTCTTCTCTAGCACCACAGTTCAAAGGCATCAGTTCTTTAGTGCTCAGCCTTCTTTTCTTCAACTCTTACATCCATATATGACTACTGGAAAAACCATAGATTTGACTCAATGGACCTTTGTTGGTAAACTCATGTCTTTGCTTTTTAATACTCTGTCTAGGATTTTCATAGCTTTTCTTCCAAGGAGCAAGTATCTTTTAATTTTATGGCTGCAGTCACCATCTGCAGTGATGTTGGAGCTCAAGAAAATAAAGTCTGTCACTTTTACCACTGTTTCCCCATCTATTTCCCATGACGTGTTGGGACCAGATGCCATGAGCTTAGTTCTCTGAATGTTGAGCTTTAAGCCAACTTTTTCTCTCTCCTCTTTCACCTTCATCAAGAAGCTCTTTAGCTCCTCTTCACTTTCTGCCATCAGGGTGGTATTATCTGCATACCTGAGGTTATTGATATTTCTCCCAGCAATCTTGATTCCAGATTATGATCGATGCAGCCTGGCACTTTACATGATGTACTCTGCATATCAGTTACATAAGCAGGGTGACGATATACAGCCTTGACATACTCCTTTACCAATCTGGAATCAGTCCATTTTCCATCTGGTTTTAATTGCTGCTTCTTGACCTGCATACAGGTTCTCAGGAGATGGGTAAGGTGCTCTAGTATTCCCATCTCTTTAAGAATTTTCCTCAGTTTGTTGTAATTCACATAGTCAAAGGCTTTAACTTAGTCAATGAAGCAAAAGTAGACTTTTTTTCTGGAATTCTCTTGCTTTCATTATGATCCAAAGGATGTTGATCTTTGGATCCTCTACCTTTTATTGAATCATTATTTTCCTTGAATCATATTAAATCAGCAATGTATACTTAAGAATGTTAAGATATGTTATACTGATGATAGATAAAATATGTGATATGATTAAGGAGAGAGAAGCAAGTGTCAAAACATTTAACAGGGTTTCTTGAAGAATCTAGATTTTGTTATTTTTTCCTTCATTGAAATAATTGTTTCAAAAATTATTTTTTTAATCAGAATGTTATACTTTCTCAACTAATATTTCCATTACCTTAGATAGTTTGTTTTTTCTTACTTAATTGATTAAAAGAATGAATGTCATGGAAATTTAAGTGACTTATAGGATTATTTGATTAGTGGACCTTTTAGATCTAAACCCATATCTCTAAATTCCTATTCTAGTGATTCCTCCTCTATTTTATACTATTATTTATATAAAAACATTTATAACTATGACATTAGCAGACAGAAGTCCCTCTTTTAGTTGCATCTAAGGTTTATGAAAACATGAAAGATTAGTCAAAATTTTGGGTTAGTTGGACAATAGGGCATCTTCCCCACCCCCCACCCAGAACTATGGATAAATTTGGTGCTTAACAATTGTCCTTTGACAACCATCAGGGTTAAAGGATATAATTCTGCAAATGTAGAACAAATGAAACTTAAGTCTTTATGTAAACTGGACCTATTTCATACCCAGCTACATTTGCACTAGAATCTAACTAAATTTATTAATGACTTCTGAGCACACCAGGTATAATTTGGATCAAATATATGCTGTACTATCTAGTAGACAGGACAATGCTTTTCAACAAAACAAGCCAGGTTCAAGTCCCTTTTCTGCCACACATTAACTTTTCCTATGCTTCAGTTTTCTTAACCACAGAAAGGGGACAATGAGACCAATCCTGCCATTTTGTTAGAAGTGTTACAGATAAATATATGAAAATGTTCAGCATAGTGCCTGGTACAAAGTAAATACTTCTCTGTGAAAAGTACTATAATTCCTATTAGTCTTAATGTTATTAAATACATCATAAAGTCACAGCTCCCCCTGAGACCCCTAAGACAATGTTTCTTGACTTGTAAATACGACACTAGTAAATTTTTCTCCCTTTAGATGAAATAAAATCTCAAACCTGAAAGATATGTTTTTATAAAATCCCAACAGTTGAGCACACATATATTTCTATTTTGAAACTAGCAGGCCAGATCTCAGACTAATTAGCCTGATATCGTAGTCATTGTCAATTGAAATTTTTTAAGCAAGTGTTTCAATGTCTAATCAAATTGTAGTGAACATTATCTGCCACAACAGGATATGCTCTTTGTTTTAATAATAACAAAATGAGTTATTGGAGGTAAAAAAAAAAAAAGGGCTGGCATTTCAGTATGTTAATTTAGTTCTTTTAAAATTTGGGAGTCTTTAAAAAATTTTTTTTACTCCTTTCAGTAGAAACTTTAAAAATATGAAAGGGATACATAATTACCAAGCTAGTACATATATTTATTCATGAAAGGGTAAAAGGGGATGTATATAATGATCAGGTCTTCAACCCTCTTTTGGTAATTTTACATTGTGTAGATTACAAAAGTGTATTCATATATAGATTCTTGTGTGCAAGTAGCTGCTATTACAAATATTTTTAAAGCATTATGGTAATTCTTAATCACTAGATATTTTTCTCATAAAAAAATCAGAGGCATTGCTGATAGAATTAATGACAAGAGAAACAATAGTGGGATTTTAACTCCATTCATGCCACCCACACCTTGCTGAAAGAAAAAGTACAACTGGAACAAAGTGGTTATTATCCCAATCAAACATTGAACATGAGGTTCTGTTAGTACTTATATAACTCTAATTAAAACATTATGAAAACTGTGTAATGATATCACTGTTATCCTGAAATATTTGAGGGTGGATGGGGTTGGGTCTTGGTGTCTTAAAATTCCTAAAAAACGTATGTCTGGAGCATGTAGCTGAAAACCTGATCACAGAGTCCCTGAAAAACTGTGTGTTTTAATAGTTTTGTCTACTGTCATTGATTGCCTAAGTGTAAGCCAGTTCTACTATCTTTCAAAAGCAAAGTTTTGGGAGGTTATGTGTTTGAAAAGTACTTTTAATGGATTGCTTGCTCTGTTTATTCTTGGCTCAAGACAGAAGCATCTTGACATTTACATTGCTGTTTTCCTGCTTTCAAGGATGCTAACAAAAATTATCTTGGCATGGATTGACTTGAAACTGTCCTCTGAACTTTCCACAAACTGAACTTTCCATTCTGGCTAGCTTGGAAAGGATTTCTTTTATTATGAAGCTGCTTTCAGAAGGACACAAAGCCAGAGACCTACACACATGCTCAGGCTGTCATTCAAATTTCAAATGGGTGTGTTCCCAAAACTGCTGATTAAAACCATTGTTTGGAATTCAGAAGCATCTTTTTAAAGCATTATTACAAAGGTAGTTGCTTAGATAGCTCCTAAAAGACTATAGAGGGGTTTCCCAGGTGCCTCAGTGATAAAGAATCCAGCTGCCAATGCAGGAGACACGCATTCAATCTCTGGTCTGGGAAAATTCCCTGGAGAAGGAAATGACAACCCACTCCAGTATTCTATACTAGTAAAACCCCATGGACAGAGGAGCCTTGTGGGCTATAATCCAGGGAGTTGAAAGAGTTGGACATGAGTTAGCAACTGAACAGCAACAGATTACTTCACGAGGGTATAGCTGAAACACCATGTATTTAGAAAGAACAATAGGACAATACTGCAGCAAACCAATAGTTTTGCTTTAAAGATAATAATTAGCCTCTAATTTATTTTGAATGGTGGTGCTTACGGACGTTCACTTTCCTAGAATCCTATTTCTATTTAGCAGCCAGCATTACACACTGGCTCCTGTTGGCTTTCTTCTCAGTTCCCCATACCCGCAAATCAAAACCAGGGCAATACAAATGCAGTGGATGGATCTCTGCTTCTCCTCACCAGAGCAACACCAAATTTCCTACCTTTTGGTAATATAACCTGATAATACCACCTAATCTCTACTAATAGTGCATGCAAGAGTGTGTGTGTGTATATGTCTGTGTGTGTGTGTGTGTGTGTGTGTATAACACATAATAGGGAGGGAGAGAGGGAAACCTTTAGTAACTTTACTACTTAAGTGCTGTCTCCTTAAATGTGTAGAGAGACTAAACATGGAATTTTATGCAGATGATTTATCCAGTGTATGAATTGGGATAATGGAATATAAGGTCACATTGATATATTTTGTACTCATATATTGGAATTGCCAATTAATAGAAAATGTTTGCCAATCAGATTTTTTTCAGTTCAGCCACTCAGTCATGTTTGACTCTTTGTGACCCCAGGGACTGCAGCACGCCAGGCATCTCTGTCCATCACCAACTCCCAGAGTTTACACAAACTCATGTCCATTGAGTTGGTGATGCCATCCAACCACTTCATCCTCTGTTGTCCCCTTCTCCCACCTTCAATCGCTCCCAGCATCAGGGTCTTTTCAAATGAGTCAGTTCTTCATGTCAGGTGGCCAAAGTATTGGAGTTCCAGCTTCAGCATCAGTCCTTCCAATGACTATTCAGGACTGATTTCCTTTAGGATGGACTGGTTGGATCTCTTTGCAGTCCAAGGGGCTCTCGAGAGTTTTATACAACACCGCAGTTCAAAAGCATCAACTTTTTGGTGCTCAGCTTTCTTTATAGTCCAACTGTCACATCTATATGTGATTACTGGAAAAACCATAGCTTTGACTATACAGACCTTTGACAGCAAAGTGATGCACCTGCTTTCTAATACTCTGCCTAGGTTTGTCATACCTTTTTTCCAAGGAGCAAGTGTCTTTTAATTTCATGGCTGCCGTCACCCTCCACTGTGATTTTGGAGCCCAAAAAAATAAAATTAGTCAATGTTTCCACTTTTCCCCTTCTATTTGCCCCTGTATTTGAAGTGATGGGACCAATGCCATGATCTTAGTTTTTTGAATGTTGAGTTTTAAGCCAGCTTTTTCACTCTCCTCTTTCACTTTCATCAAGAGTTTCTACTGTTCCTCTTATCTTTCTGCCATTAGGGTGGTATCATCTGCATATCTGAGGTTATTGATATTTCTCCTGGAAATCTTGATTCCAGCTTGTGCATCATCCAGCCCTGCATTCCTCATGATGTACTCTGCATAGAAGTTAAGCAAGGTGACAAAATATATCCTTGACATACTGCTATCCAAATTTTGAACCAATCTGTCATTCCACTTACGGTTCTAACTGTTGCTTCTTGACCTGCATACAGGTTTCTCAGGAGACAGGTAAAGTGGTCTGGTATTCTCATCTCTTGAAGAATTTTCCAGTTTGTTGTGATCCACACAGTCAAGGGCCTTAGCATAGTCAGTGAAGCAGAAGTTGATTTTTTTTTTAATTCTCTTGCTTTTTCTCGGATCCAATGTATGTTGGCAATTTAATCTCTCTGCCTTTTATAAACCCAACCTGTACATCTGAAAGTTCTTGGTTCATATATTGAAGGATTCTGAGCATTAGCTTGCTAGCATATGAAAGGAGCACATTTGTGTGGTACTTTGGACATTCATCGGAGACGGCAATGGAGACCCACTCCAGTACTCTTGCCTGGAAAATCCCATGGGCAGAGAAGCCTGGTAGGCTGCAGTCCATGGGGTCGCTAAGAGTCGGACATGACTGAGCGACTTCACTTTCACTTTTCACTTTCATGCATTGGAGAAGGAAATGGCAACCCACTCCAGTGTTCTTGCCTGGAGAATCCCAGGGATGTGGGAGCCTGGTGGGCTGCCGTCTATGGGACTGCACAGAGTCGGACACTACTGAAGCGACTTAGTAGTAGTAGTAGTAGTAGCAGCTGGACATTCATTGGCATTGCCCTTCTTTGAGATTGGAATGAAAACTGTCTTTTTCTAGTTCAATGCCCACTGCTAAGTTTTCCAAATTTGCTGGCATATTGAATGCAGCACTTTCACAGCATCATCTTTTAGGATTTGAAATAGCTCAGCTGGAATTCCATCACCATCCCTAGCTTTGTTCATAGTGATGCTTCCTAAGGCCTATCTGACTTCACTTTCCAGGATTTCTGGCTCTAGGTGAGTGATCACACCATCATGGTTATGTGGGTCATTAAGACTTTTTTTGTACAGTTCTTCTATGCATTCTTGCCACCTCTTCTTAATCTCTTCTGTTTGTTAGGTCCACACTGGTTCTGTTCTNATCCCTAGCTTTGTTCATAGTGATGCTTCCTAAGGCCTATCTGACTTCACTTTCCAGGATTTCTGGCTCTAGGTGAGTGATCACACCATCATGGTTATGTGGGTCATTAAGACTTTTTTTGTACAGTTCTTCTATGCATTCTTGCCACCTCTTCTTAATCTCTTCTGTTTGTTAGGTCCACACTGGTTCTGTTCTTTTTTTGTGTGTGTGTGCCCATGTGTGCATGAAATGCTCCCTTAGCATCTCTAATTTTCTTAAAGTGATCTCTAGTCTTTCCCATTCTATTGTTTTCTTCTATTTCTTTGCATTGTTCACTTAAGAAGCCTTTGTTATCTCTCCTTACCATTCTTTGGAATTCTGCATTCAGTTGGGTATGTAGTTCCTTTTCACCTTTGCCTTTCACTTCTCTTCTTTTCTTGGCTATTTGTAAGGCCTCCTAGACAACCATTTTGCTTTCTTGCATTTCTTTTTCTTGGGTAGGATTTTAGTCACTGCCTCCTGTACAATGGTAAGTACCTCTGTCCATAGTTCTTCAGGCACTCTGTCTACTAGATCTAGTCCCTTGAATCAATTTGTCACTTCTACTGTATAATCATATGGGATTTGATTCAGGTCATACCTGATGGACTAGTGGTTTTCCCTACTTTCTTCAGTTTGGCCTGAAGTTTGCAATAAGGAACAGATGATGTGAGTCAGCTCCAAGTCTTGTATTTGCTGACTGTAGAGAGCTTCTTCATCCTTAGCTGCAAAGCATGTAATCAGTGTGATTCTGATATTGATCATCTGGTGATGTCCAAGTGTAGAGTCTTCTCTTCTGTTGTTGGATGAGGATGATTGCTATGACCAGTGCATTCTCTTAGCAAAAATCTGTTAGCCTTTGCCCTGCTTAATTTTGTACTCCAAGGTAATAATTTCCTGTTACTCCAGGTATCTCTTGACTCCCTTCTGTTGTATGTCAATCCCCTATAACAAAAAATACATATTTATTTTGGTGTTAATTCTAGGAGGTCTTGTAAGTCTTTATGGAATCATTCAACTTTAGCTTCTTTGGCATTAATGGTTGGGGCATAGACTTGGATTACTGTGATATTGAATGGCTTGCAATGGAAATGGACAGAGATCATTGTGTCATTTTTCAGATTGCAGTACTGTATTTCAGACTCTTTTGTTGACTATGAGGGCTACTCCATTTCTTCTAAGGGATTCTTTCCCACAGTAGTGGATATAATGGTCTTCTGAATTAAACTCACCCATTCTTGTCCATTTTAGTTTACTGATTCCTAAAATATCAATGTTTACTCTTGCTATCTCCTGTTTGACCACATCCAGTTTAACTTGATTAATGGACCTAACATTCCAGGTTCCTATACAATACTGTTCTTTACAGTATCAAACTGTGCATGGAACTCTATCACTTGGTTCCTTCCTACCTTTCCATAATCATGAACCCAATAGCAATTCAGAAGACTCCACTTTCTGTGCTTCACTCCCCAGCACACCACACACAACCTCTCCTTTTGTCTCTCTGTTCACTCTATCCTTCCCTGGTAATGCTCCCTTTGTTAGTTCACTTGGACTGATACAACAGAACACTATATACTGAGTGAATTACAAACACCACAAATATTATTTCCCACAGTTCTGGAGGCTGAGAAGTCCAAGATCAAGGTGCCGGCAGATTCCATGTCTGGTTAGGGGTTGCTTGGTGAACTATAGATGACTCTGTCTTCACATAGCAGTATGGGTGAAGGAGGTTTCTTTTGTAAGGATGCTAATCCCACTTATGAGTGTCCTCATGACCTAATTATCTCCTAAAGACTCCATCTCCAAACATTATCATTAGGTCTCAACATACAAATTTTGGGAGGACAAAAACATTCGTCTATAGCACTCCAAAATTTATTGGGTATCCTACCATTCCCTGAATGCTCAAACTACTGCACAATTGCACTCATCTCACATGCTAGTAAAATAATGCTCAAAATTCTCCAAGCCAGGCTTCAGCAATACGTGAACCGTGAACTTCCAGATGTTCAAGCTGGTTTTAGAAAAGGCAGAGGAACCAGAGATCAAATTACCAACATCCGCTGGNTCCTTCTGAAGCTAACACCTATTTTTCTGACATATTTCAAAGTATTTCAGAGGAAGGAACACTTCCAAACACGTTCTGTGAGGCTACCATCACTCTGATACCAAAAACCAAAGATGCCACAGAAAAGTACAGGTTAATATCACTGATGAATATACATGTAAAAATCCTCAACAAAATACTAGCAAAATGAATCCAACAATATGTTAAAATTGTTACACACCATGATCAAGTGGGATCCCAAGTTTGCAGGGCTTTTTCAATTTATCCACAAATCGAAACTACCGTGAGATCTGCAGATCAAAACTACAGTGAGATATCACCTCACACGGGTCAGATTGGCCATCGTCAAAACATCTACAAACAGTCAATGCTGGAGAAGATGTGTAGAAAAGGGAGCCCTCCTGTACTCTTGGTGGGAATGAAAATTGGTTCAGACACTATAGAGAACCATATGAAACTGAAAATAGATTCAGCATATGATCCAGCAGTCCCACTCCTGAACATATATATCTGGAAGAAACCATGATTTTAAAGGATACATGCACCCCATGTTCATTGCAGTGTTGTTTACAATAGCCAAGACATGGAAGCCACCTAAATGTCCATTGACAGAGTAATAGAAAAAGAAGATGTGGTTTATATGTATAATAGAATATTACTTAGCCACTAAAAAGAATGAAATAATGCCATTTCTAACAATATGGATGTACCTGGAGATTATCATACTCACTGAAATGTCAGACAAAGACATATATCTATGATATCACTTAAATGTGGTATCTAAAAAAAAATAGTACAAATTAACTTATTTACAAAACAAACTGTATAGCCTAGGTCATGATGCTCAATACTCTCTAACAACCTAAGTGTGAAAGAGTTTGGAAAATATGTGACTGAAATATGATTGAATTGATTTGATGTACACCTGAAAATAACACTTTGCTAATTATCTATTATCCAATATAAAGTAAAAAAATAAAACAAACAAAAAAAAACTTTTTATTAGTAAAGTGAGAGACAGGATATTCTCATCTGTTTTATTATTTTGGCAAGTCATTTAGCATGACATTTAGCTTTTTTGAGCCCAGTGTCCTCATCTGTAAAATGGAGACCCTAAGAATATCTGATCCATTGACCCTTTGCCAGGATTAAATTAATTAATGCATGGAATGGGTTTAACATAGTATCTAAGACATATTAAAAAGTCAATGAATATTACCAATTAAAAAAAATTAAAATGTTTTATTTTTTGAAACTCTACTTGCCCTCTTTGTTTCATGTCTACTATTTCTGAGAACCAGAAAAACAAGTATGTGCTTGTGTGATCCTCTAAGAGATTAAATTGAATATGACAATGTTTTATTAAAGTATTTGTTGAAAGTGTGAAAATATTTTCAGAAATCACTCTATTGTGGCCCTCTGACCAAATATGTCTCATAACCTTGTTGCTGCAACTTTCCTATAAATTCCTCTCCCCCCTGAATATTTTGCTGCTGTTGTTCAGTCACTAAGTCATGTCCAACTCTTTGCAATCCCACGGGCTATAGCACACCAAGCTCCTTTGTCCTCCACTATCTCTGGGACTTTGCACAAATTCATGCCTTTGAGTCAGTTATTAAACATATTTAATTCCCTCTTAAAATGTAAATAGTTTCTAGAATTAAGCACAAAGTTGTAAATACAGACTTACTAGGATAAAAACATAGGCTTATCTACTGATTCACTATTTCTCCCAATACAACCTACAACACATTTAGTTTTTCAGTAGCTATATTACATTTGGTTCACATTGAATTTAATATAAAAATTCTTAGTCATTTTTTAAATGATACAGCTAACTAGTATCACATGCTGGGCTCTGTTAAGTCGCTTCAATCATGTCTGACTCTTTGGAACCCCATGGACTGCCCGCCAGGCTCCTCTGTCCATGGAATTCTCCAGGCAAGAACTGAAGTGAGCAGTCATTCTCTCTCCAGTGAATCTTCCCAACCTAGGGATCAAACCCTTGTCTCTTATGTCTCCTGCATTGGCAGGCAGGTTCTTTATCACTAGCGTCATCTGGGAAGCCCAACTAGTATCATAGATATAGATAATATCCATATCTATAAATAATATCAATATCTACAGATACAAAGAAAACTAAAGTTTTCTTTATTCACCATGTATGCAGTTGAATTTTGCTTTGAGGGTGGGAGAATGAGCCTCAAATTGTAGATAAAATAACTACTTCACATAAAAAAAAAACAGCCTTATGTTCACAGAAGGTACATATCATATTCTGAAAGTTAAACACAAATATTTCATTGAGAGGCATGAAAATACCAAATTTGAGCACACTTCCTACCTGTAAAACCCTGGCGGTGCATGCTGCACTAGGAAGCTCTTCTCCATGTCCTGGAGAATGTCATTCAGCATCCGCACACGGATGGGAGCTCTTTCCTTGGGGTCATTAGCAGGACGCATCTCATCTGACTGAAAGAGTTCAGCACTCTCCCGCAGGCGTGAGGCCAGGGCTAGCAGTTGAGGGGTGTTGGTTTGGTCACCTGGTAAAGATAAGTAGGCCAATCATAGATCAGAGCATCTCAAAGGCACAATATAGACATTTTATAATCATGTCAAAAGAAAGATTTACCATCAATTCAACTTTTAAAATCTTTCAACCAAAAATATTCTAATACATTCTACTAAGAGTATTAAATTTATTACTATTGTGTGTTAGTCACTCAGTCATGTCTGCCTCTTTGGGAACCCATGAACTGTAGCCCACAAGGCTCCTCTGTCCATAGGATTCTCCAGGCAAGAGAACAGGAGTGGGTCGCCATTTCCTTCTCCAGGGAATTTTCCTAACCTAGAGATCAAACCCAGGTATCCTGGTTTGTAAGCAGATTCTTTACCATCTGAGCCACCAAGGAAACCCACTGCTGATAATAATATCACCAGTAAATATAAACTGATTGTTGAAAGAATGCAACATTCTCTACACTGTCAGGCCATTTGACACAGACACTTCACACAATTATCTCATTTAATATTCACCAAACATTGTATTGGGATGTTTTTTCATAGAGTTAAGGTAAGCAAACTGCCATGGATCATCAAGTAAGTAAGTGACAGGTAAGAATTAGAAGACTGATCTTTCTGACTTAAAATTCATGTTCTTAATGGAATATCCTGTGTTTCAAGGGGAAAAAAAACTGTAAAAGGAATTCTCTTCTCTTCTGAGAATATATTATCCTATGTTGTGTGTCTACTGGGGTCATTTTGCTTTACTAGAGTACTCCTGTAATTTGAAGCTGAAATACACCTTTGATTTGAAAATACACTAAAAACTATCCTATGTAATGTTTATATCATTTTCCTTTTGAGATGATTTTCGTTTGCTTGTTTTTCCATTTGTTTGTGTAACTTACTGGAAGTCATTCTGATAGGAATGGTGGTAGCAAAAGGATCAAAGAATATTCCTTTGACTAAGGGAAGGGCTGCATCGTATAATAATTATGCTGCCAAATCCTAGAATCAGACCACTTGAGTTCAAATCCTTCCTCTACCACAGAGTATAATAGCTTTGTGAAGCTGGGTTATTTTGCCTTAATGTCCTCATGTGAAACAAACATATAGTAGTACTTGTTTATAGATTTTTTTATTGAAAGTTAAATAATTAATACTTCTAAAGTACTCCCCTACAAGTAAGCAGTTCCTAGCTGGTGCTTAAACTTGTTTAAAAAGCTTTCTTTTATCATGCTATGGGGGGCCTTTCATCATCTTCCAGATAGTCCCACCATTAGAGGCAGTTTTTGACACCACTGACTATTGCCTCACCCATTCTCAGCCTAGCTACGACTGACTCCAACAAGGTCAGCACTGCACTACAGAGGATTACTTCAAGTCAAATACTGAAATGAACCTGGTAAATCTCAACTGACAATCCTGAGAGCATGGCATTGAGATAAGTAGGTGGAAGACTGAAAAGGGACCACATGGAACCTTCGCCTGGGAAAGCCTCTGCAAAAGGAAAGGCTGCAAAGAGACACTTTCTCCGAGTGAAGCCTAAGGGTAAGGATCACCAGCTTCCAAAGCACCTGTGTTTTGTGAAAATGCAGATTTTTAGACCTTTTGAATTTCTCTAGGGCCCAGGAATCACAATTTCAACATGCTACTCAGACTATTAAAAGACACTTACTCCTTGAAAGAAAAGTTATCACCAACCTAGATAGTATATTCAAAAGCAGAGACATTACTTTGCTGAATAAGGTCCGTCTAGTCAATGCTATGGTTTTTCCTGTGGTCACATATGGATGTGAGAGTTGGACTGTGAAGAAGGCTGAGCACCAAAGAATTGATGCTTTTGAACTGTGGTGTTGGAGAAGACTCTTGAGAGTCCCTTGGACTGCAAGGAGATCCAACCAGCCCATTCTAAAGATCAGCCTTGGGATTTCTTTGGAAGGAATGATGCTAAAGCTGAAACTCCAGTACTTTGGCCACCTCATGTGAAGAATTGACTCACTGGAAAAGACTCTGATGCTGGTAGGGATTGGGGGCAGGAGGAGAAGGGGACGACAGAGGATGAGATGGCTGGATGGCATCACTGACTCAATGGGCATGAGTCTGAGCGAACTCCGGGAGATGGTGATGGACAGGGCCGCCTGGCGTGCTGTGATTCTTGGGTCGCAAAGAGTCGGACACAACGGAGTGACTGAACTGAACTGAACTGAACTCAGAGTATTCCTTATATCTTAATGTTTAAGAAGCACTGTAGAGAGGTTATGTGCTAAGAAAATGAAAAGTAGATTAGAATCGTAACTGTAGTATAAAATATGTCACAGAATTATTAATACTAACCTTTAACATAGTGATCTTTATTTTCTCTCAACTTCATTTGATGTGAATGATTTTATATGTCAATTTCATTATAGCCCAGCATAATTCTGACACTCAGTAATTGTTTACTGACTAAATAAAGTAGGCTCAATATTTTAGAAAAACATCTAATAAAAAATATAATAAAAATGACAACTATGTAAAGAAATAAGTGGTTTCAATGAAGGCTACAAAGAAAGAGCCTTATTTGTAGCTCTCTGTTCACTAAAATTAACAATATGAATAAAATCAATTATAGGAGTTCACAGAGTTTTGGCATTTGATATTTTCAATGTGTGTTCCACATTTATTAATAATCTTGTTTGATTTTACAACAAAACTTGAGGATGCAACAGAGATATCTTTGCTCATTGAGAGTATCTAGCCTCTTAAGAAACAGTATTAATAATGACAATTTATTAAGATATGGTTTCTCTTTATTAAATTATCATAATATTAACATGGAAAACCTATAGGTGAAATCTTTTTGCACAAGGAAAGAAAAAGAAGGATAAAGCCACATTTGGATTATACTAGAACTGAAAGACTGAACAACAGAGAAAACTAGCTCGACATCTTTAAGAGTCTTCCATTTAAGAAAGAAAAATCTCTTCTGATCTAACATACACCACAGAATTGAAGACATTACCACTGAATCAAGTGAGACAAATTGTACCATTCTACCTTATTTGGCCTTAAATGAATTTATCTTTCGTGATGGTGCAGGTGGAGAAAATTGACAGCTTTAGGAACTGGTTGGTTTTGGAAAGGACCTTAATAGTAGAAACCTGCCACCACAGCATACCCGGTGCATTACTTCAAGGATATGAGGTTACAAATTGAAAAGTAGCTTTATTCCCAGAGGTTCACTCAATCATTTTGATGTATAACTGATGTTCCAAAGATTCCTAATAGCCATTTCTATGATGCCAAATGATTTTCCCTTGTGATCCTTAGGATGAATACTAGAATGCCAGCTCTGTGAGGGAAGAGATTTTTATCTGTTTCATTCATTGTCATTAGGTGTCATTTCCCAGCACTTAAGACTGTGCCTGACAAACCATAATGAATGAACATATGAGTTATATACTGTGATCATAACATCTGTGATATTTTAGCTTTACCTTCATTGTCACTCTTTTCCTTGACTGAAAAGAACCCCACACAAACAGCCAATATGTTTTCTCTCTTTGTATCTCTGTACTCTACCACAATACTTGATATATGGCAGTCATTTATTAAAAATCTTGTTGAATTTATATTGAATTATAAGATAATGTCTTATTTGAGATACAGTATTAAATTATGTCTACAAAATCATTCAGAAAGATATTTAGTGCATAATGAACATCCACAAGTGCTATTTCTTTTACTTTCTTACTAAATATCAATAATGGTTGCATAAAAAGGGAATAAAAATTAAAAAGTTGTTTTAGGGTAAATATAGGTTAAATTAAACTAAATTAAAATTCTACTGATAACCTCCCGCCCCCAAACTAAGACTATTAAAAAAAAAACAAAAACAAAAACAAAAAACACTTCATTTGAGGTACAGTGAATGCCAGAGAACTAACTGAGGTTCTTAACAGTTCAGGTTTAATAATCCATTTGACCAAACAAAATGAACTGGGAGCTAGAGATTTCTGTAAGGATAGATACAATTATCTTGAAGTTTCACATAATACATGGCATCTGAAGACCAGGACTTGGTATAAAGAAAACATAAGAGCCTGGTTTATTTAATTACCATCAATGTGGACATGAACAGATTACTTAATATTGATGTTCTCCAGGCTCCTTGGGGAAACGGTCATTTTACTTTCTAAGTATTTAAGTCACTATATAAACACAAGTTACTATTGGTATTATCAGAGCACACAAACCAAATACAAATTAGTACCAACTCATTTGCTCAAGGCACATACAAAATACTTAAAGAGCTTTGCTAATGATTTTATTCTCATAGACATCATTTCTTATCACTTCCCCCAAGTCGTGCCTCTCCTCCCTGCTACTGTATCACACTCCTCCCCATATATGCTTTCATAAGGATTCCCAACTTTATTTTGCAGTGCTTATGAATCTGGAGCTAGTTTTACTTTCCATGGGCTGGCATCTCAAACCTCTGAAGAACAAGGAGAAGGGTAATATAAAGGGTAAAAGAATTAGGGAGTGATCAAGGTGGCAGAGTGGTAGCACATGAAACTCGCCTTCTCCCAGAAATATCTCAAAAATACATCTATATGTAGAACTATCCTCACAGAATATCTACTGAACACTGGAAGAAGACCTCAGACTACTGAAAGACCAAGAAAATCTCCATGTAATTGGGTATGAAAAGACACTTAAATTTAAAAAAAAAAGGAGTTGGGTCAGAAGCTGTGCCCCTGCGAGAGAGCTGTGAAAGAGGAAAGGTTCCTGTACGTAGAGAAGCCCCTCACCATCAGAAAGATTGGCTGGGACAGAACGGGAGCTTCTGAGTCTCAGAGGAGAGCGTGGCAGCCTGTTTGTGGCAGCCACAGCAGATGGAAAACTGCACAGATGGTTCCACTGCCCTGCACTCCCCAGCCTGACATGCATGTCTGCCAGTGCTGGAGGGGAATGGATGCTGGAACCTAGGCTTCGGGGATCAGACCTGGGGAAAGGACTGAGGTTGACTGTGCTGAGACAGACTGAGGGAGTGGGAATCCTATGAAACTGTGGCTGGCAGTTTACTAAGAGGAACCCTGGACCACCTGATAGGCCAGTCACCATCGTTTGGAGAGCATGGGAAGAAGGAGGTACAGATTGTAGCCTTTCCCTCCACGCCTACAGAGGGCAGGACACTGCCTTCATTGGCTCCAGAGATGGGTGCCAAGAGTGGTCATCACAGGCCACCAGTGTCCCCTTCCAAGACTCCAGGAGTGGTCACAAGCTATACCCACTCCCACTGCATGCTCAGGGGTGTGCCTGAGCTGCCATCACTGAGAACCCCAGGAGTGGGCACTAGTCACTGCATCTGCTTAACTCCTATCAAGGGGATAACGACCAGCACACACTAAGGAAGGAGAAGACAGGCAACTGTACTAAAAACAGCCCTTGTATCAAATATACTAAACCCAAATAAGCTACACAGGAACAGCCCCACACATAAATAGCCCTCCAAAACCATAGTAGATAATTATTTCTCCTAAACTCACAGAGTAGGAGAAATATAAGGAAAATGAAGAAGCAAAAGCACCACTCCCAGTTAAAAGACCAAGAGCGTTCCCCTGAGAGAACAAATGATGAAACAGAGCTCTTCAGTCTAATACACTGGTTTCTAAAAAGAGACAATGAGAATACTGAAGGAGTTCAGAAAGTCTATCAAGAGAAATTCAGATTATTGTTAAAAAAAAAAAAAAGGAACTAGAAACTATAAATAGGAACCAAGAAAAATTAGAAAATTCATTTGGAGAGACACAAGCCGAGCTGAAGGCAATGGATAGCAGAATGAATAATGCAAAATAATGAACAATTGACCTGAAAGATAGAATAATGGAAATCACCCAATAAAGACAGAAGATAGAAAGCCAAATTAATAAAATGAAAATTAAAGCAATATGAAAGATCTATGGGATAATATAAAGCATGACAACCTATGCTTAATAAAGATTCCAGAAGGAAAAGAGAAAAGAGATCAAAAATATATTTAAATAAATTATGACCTAACCCTTCCTAAACCTAAAGAAGGAAACAAATATTGAGGAAGCATAGAAGGTCCCAAACAGGCCTACAACAAGACATATTATAATTAAAGTTTGGAAAAGTTAAAGAGAGTATTCTAAAGGCAACCAGAAAAAAAACAAAAGAGTTTATTACAAGGGAACCCCCGTAAGACTATCAGGTGACTTCTCCTCAGAAATGCTGCAGGCCAGAATGGAATGGGAAAGATACACTCAAAACCCTGAAAGGGAACAATCTGCAACCTAGGATACTCTACCAGCAAGATTATCATTTAGAATAGGAGGAGAGATAAAGAATTTCTCAGACAAGCAAAACTATTCTAAAGGAAATACTGAAAGGTCTTTCTCTAAATTTAAAATAAGCAAAAATCTACAGGGAAGAGAAAATTACAATTGGAAAATAAATCATGTAAGTCAGCACAAAGATTTTAAAAAATCAAATTTTCTGTGAAAGTGAGGATAATCACAATGAACAGCAGAAGGACAAACATAAAGATACAAAAGAAGACATCAAAATCATAAAATATGGGGGAGGAGAGAAAGAAAATGCAGGGTATTTGCCCCCACCCCGCTAGAATGTGTTTGAGACTATATGACTTACAGTCTAGGGCAAGTGGATATAGGAAGAATTTAACATACTCGAAAAACAGGGTAACCACAAATCAAAAATATACAATAAATTCACTAAAGCCAAAAAGAACATAAGTATAATATAAAAGAAAATCATTAAACCACAAAAGAAAAATGGGACAGAGAAGAAATATAAAGTCAATGGAAAAACAAAGCTCAAAACAGCAATAAATACATACCTATCAATAATTATCTTAAATGTCAATGTACTAAATGCTCCAATCAAAACACACAGAGTGGCATATTGAATTAAAAACAAGAAAGAAAGAAAGAAAAAGCAAGAGTCTACAATATGCTGCCCACAATAGATCCACTTTAGGGCAAAGGACACACATAGATTAAAAGTGACTGAATGGAAAAAAGATGTTTCAAACAGAAATGACTTGAGATCAGGGGTTTCAGTACTCATATCAGACAAAATAGTCTTTAAAACAAAGCCCACAAGGAAAGATAAAGAAGGACACTATATAATGATAAAAGAATTAATACAAGAAGAGGATTTTATGCTGATTAATATAAATCTAATATAAGAGCACCCAAAATATATGAAACAATACTAATCAACATAAAGGGAGAAACTGAAAGCAACACAGTAAATAGTAGGAGATCATAACACCTCACTTGATGTTAGAGAGATCCAGTGAGTCAACAGATCCTAAATGATACTATAGAACAGTTAGACTTAATTATATTTTCAGGACATTACATCCATAAAAGCAGAATACACATTCTTTTCAAGTGCTCATGGAAGATTCTCTAGGATTGACCGCTTGTACAAAATAATCATCATCAAATTTAAGAGTATAGAAATTATCTCAAGCATCTTTTCTGATCATAATGGTGTGAAAATAGAAATCAACCACAGAAAAAGAAATGAGAAAAAGACAATTACATGAAGATTAAAAACATCATACCAAAAAACTAACAAGTCAATGATGAAATCAAAGAGAAAATTTAAAACACTTTGAGACATATGACAATGAAAACACAGCCATAAAAAGTCTATGGTGTGCAGCAAAAACTATTCTTAGAGGGAAGTTCATATTGATACAGGCCTTCCATAAAAAAACAGGAAAAATCTCAAATGAATAAACCTAAAAAAATCAATAAAACCAAGAGCTGGTTATCTATAAGGATAAACAAGATTGACAAGTCTGTGGTCAGGCTTACCAAGAAGTTAAGAGAGAAAATTCAGATAAACAAAATAAGATATGAAGGAGACATAACAACTGATACTGCAGAAATACAAAAAAAAAAAAAAAAAAGGAAATATTATGAACAATTATATATACAAAAAATCTGACAAGCTAGAAGAAATGGGCAAGTTTCTAGAAATACACAGCTTACCAAAATTGAATCAAGAATACAAAATTTGGACAGACTGATCATTAAAAGTCAAATAGAATCTGTAATTTTAAAACTGGCAATTTGCTGTATGACTCAGGAGGGATGGGATAGGGAGGGAGGCTTAAGAGGGAGGGGATGCATGTATGTCTATGGCTGATTCATGTTGATGTTTGGCAGAAACCAAGACAATTCTATAAAGCAAATATCCTTCAATTTTAAAAATAAAAAAAAAAAGAACTCCCTATAAATAAAAGTCCAGGACCAGATGACTTTACAGGAAACTTCTGCCAAACATTCAAAGAAGAACTTATACTAACCCTTCTCAACCTCTTCCAAAATATTGCAGAGGAAGGAACACTCCCAAGGATACCAAAACCAAAGACATCACCAAAAATTTTTTAAAAAGGCCAATATTTTTGATAGATATAGATGCAAAAATTCTCAACAAAATATTAACAAACTGAATCCAACAACACATTAAAGATATCATATACAAAAACAAAGTAAGATACATTCCATGTTCATAGGAGGATTAAACATCCACAAATAAGTCAGTATGATACACCACATAAACAAAAATCACATGATCACCTCAATAGATGCTGAAAAAGCCTTTGAAAAAATTCAATATCCTTTCATGAAAAAACTCTTAACAAATGGATATGGAAGGAATGCATCTTAAGATAGTAAAAGCTACTTACGACAAACCCACAGCCAACATAATACTAAATTATGAAAATTCCAGATTCTCACTAAAATCTGGAATGAGACGAGAAGGCCCATTCTCACTTTTTCTATCAATGTAGTATTGAAAGACGTCCACAACAGTCAGAAAAATGAATAAATAAATGTGTCCAAATTGGAAGGGAAGAGGTGAAATCATCACTATAAGTAGATGATATAATATTATATATAGAAAACCCTAAAGACTCCATGCAAAAACTTGTAGAACTGATCAACAAATTCAACAAGGTAGCAGGATACAAGATTAACATACAGAAATCAATTCATTTCTTTACAGTAACAATGAAATATCAGAAAGAAAATGTAAAAAAAATGTAAAAAAAGGTAAATAATAAACCTCACCAAGGAGGAGAAAGACTCCTATGTGGAGAACTATAAAACATTTACAAAGAAAATTTAAGATGATTCAAAGAAATGGAAATATATCCCATGATTAGAAGAAATAATATTGCAATGTTGTTAAAATGACCATACTACCCAAAGCAATCTATGGACTTAATATACGTGTGTGTGTGTGTCCAACTCTTTACACCTCCGTGGGCTACAGTTCACGGGCTCCTCTGTCCATGGAATTCTCCAGGCAAGAATACTAGAGTGGGTCGCCATTCCCTTCTTTAGGGGATCTTACTGATCCAGTCATCAAACTTAGGTCTCCTTTATTGCAGGCAGATTTTTTACCATCTGAGCCACAAGGGAAGCCCATACAGATTTAACATGGTCCCTTTCAAATTACCCGTGACAGTTTTTACAGAGCTAGAACAAACAATCCTAAAATTTATATGGAAACATAAAAAACCAGAATTGCTAACACAATGCTGGGGGAAAAAAACAAAAAAACAAACAAGAGGCATAACTCTCCCAGACTTCAGACAATACTACAAAGCTACCATAATCAAAATAGTGGTGCAAGAACAGACATATGGATCAATGAAACAGAATAGAGAGCCCAGAAATAAATCCACACCCCTATGGTCAATTAATTTTTGGCAAATGAAGGCTAGGGTATACAACAGGGAAATGACTATCTCTTCAGCAAGTAGTGTTGGGAAAGTTGGACAGCCACATGTAAATCAATAAAGTTAAAACATACACTCTCATCATATACAAAAATAAACTCAAAATGACTTAAGGACTTGAACATAAGACTCCTAGAAATTCCTAAGACTCTTAGAAGAGAACATAGACACAACATTGTCTGATGTAAATCTTACCTAAATCTTATGAATTTTTTTTTTAGGTCAGTCCCTAAAGCAATAAAAAGAAACAAATGGGACTTTAATCAAAGTTACAAGTTTTTTTTCACAGCAGGAAAATCATAAACAAAATGAAAAGACATTCTAGAGACAGTTATTGTTTAGTTGTCTGACTCTTTTTGACTCCACAGATTGTAGTCTGCCAGGCTCCTCTGTCCATGGGATTATGCATGCAGGAACACTGAGGTGGGTTGCCATTTCCTTCTCCAGCAGATTTTCACAACCCACGGATTGAACCCATAACTCCTGCATTAGTAGGCAGAATCTTTACCACTGAGCTGCCAGGGAAGTCCATCCTACAGACTATATTTGCAAATGATGAGACTGAAAAGAGTTTAATTTACAAGCATACAAACAGTTCATACAACTCAACAACAAAAGAAAACAACTCAACTGAAAATGCACAGAAGACATAAATAGACATTTCTCAGCACTGGCCACAGGACTGAAAAAGGTCAGTTTTCATTCCAATCCCAAAGGGCAATGCCAAAGAATGTTCAAACTACCACACAATTGCTCTTGTTTCACATATTGGCAAGTTAATGCTCAAAATGCTTCCAGTTAGTCTTTAGTAACAAGTGAACCAAGAACTTCCAGATGTTCAACCTGGGTTTAGGAAAAGCAGAGAAACCAGAAATCAAATTGCCAACATCCATTAGATCATAGGGCTTCTCTGGTGGCTCAGCTAGTAAAGAATCTGCCTGCAATGCAGGATACCTGGGTTCAATCCTTGGGTTGGAAAGATCCCCTGGAAAAGGGAAAGTCCCCTGGAGAATTCCATAGAATGTATAGTCCATGGAATCGCAGAGTTGGACACAATTGAGCAACATTCACTTCACATTAGATCATAGAAAAAGCAAGGGAGTCCAGAAAAATATCTGATTCATTAACTACACTAAAGCCTTTGACTATGTGGATCACAACAAACTGTGGAAAATTCTTCAAGACATGTAAATACTAGACCACCTAACCTGCCCCGTGAGAAACTTGTATGCAGCTCATGAAGCAACAGTTAGAATCAGACACAGAACAATGGACTATTTCAAAATCGGGAAAGGAGTATGTCAAGGCTATATACTGTCACCTTGTTTATTTAATTTATATGCAGAGTACTTCATGTGAAACGCCAGATTGGACGAAGCACAAGCCAGAATCAAGATTGCCAGGAGAAATATCAATAACTTCAAATATACAGATGATGCCACCCTTATGGCAGAAAGCAAAGAAGAACTAAAGAGCTTCTTGATGAAGGTGAAAGAGGAGGGTGAAAAAGCTGGCTTAACACTCAACATTAAAAAACTAAGATCATGGAATCTGGTCCCATCAGTTCATGACAAATAGAGGGGGAAAATATGGAAACAGAGACAGACTTTATTTTCTGGGCTCCAAAACAACTGTTCTCCCACTGTTGCAAAAGTTCTAGAGCCCACATCAGATTTCCCAAGCTGGGAATCCAGCAAAGGGATAGAGAACCCACAGGAAATTTGACTTCAAAGGCCAATGGGGTTTGATTACAGATCTTCCACAGGACTGGGGAAATAGACTCTTGGAGGGCACAGACAAAACCTCGCGCATACCAGAACCCAGAGGAAAGGTGCAGTGATACCACAAGAGACTGAGCCAGACTTGCTTGTGAGTGTCCAAGATTCTCCGGCTGAGTGGTGGGTTCACAGTGGCCTGATATGGGATCAAGGGCACTGAATACAACAGTTCTGGCATAAGTCTTTTTGAAGGAGGTAACCATTATCTCTACCATAGTTTGGCCTCAGATCTAACTACAGGATGGGAAAAGAGCCCCACCCATCAACATAAAATTGGATTAAGATTTGCTGAGTATGTCTCTGCCCATCAGAGCAAGACCTAGATACACAATTACAGAAAACTAACCAAACTGATCCCTTGGATCACAGCCTTGTATAATTCATTGAAACTATAAGCCATGTGGTGTAGGGTCAACCAAGGTGGATGGGTCAAGGTGGAGAGTTCTGACAAAATGTAGTCCACTGGAGAAGGGAATGGCAAACCACTTCAGTATTCTTGCTTTGAGAACCCCATGAAGAGTATGAAAAGGGAAAAAGATAGGACACTAAAAGATGAACTCCCCAGGTAGGTACGTGCCTAATATGTTACTGTAGAAGAGTGGGAAATAGCTCCAGAAAGAATGAAGAAGCTGAGCCAAAATAAACAAAAAAAACACCCAGTTGTGGATGTGATTGGTAATGGAAATAAACTCCAGTGCTGTAAACAGTATTGCATAGGAACCTGGAATTTTAGGTCCATGAGTCAAGGTAAATTGGGAGTGGTCAAACAAGAGATGGCAAGATTGAACATCAACATTTTGGGAATAAGTAAACTAAGATGGACCAGAATGGGCAAATTTAATTCAGATGACAATATATTTACTACTGTGGGCATGGACCTCTTAAAAGAAATGGAATAGCCCTCATTGTCAGCAAAAGAGTCTGAAATACAGTACTTGGGTGCACTCTCAAAAATGACAGAATGATCTCTGTTCATTTCTGAGGAAAACCATTCAATATTACAGTGATCCAAGTCTATGCCCCAACCACCAATGCCAAAGAAGCTGAAGTGAATGACTCTTTGAAGACCCACAGGACCTTCTAGAACTAACACCAAAAACAGATGTCCTTTTCATCATAGGGGGTGGAATGCAAAAGTAGGAAATCAAGTGCTACCTGGAATAACAGGCAAGTTTGGCTTTGGAGTACGAAAATGAAGCAGGGCATGGTAACAGAGTTTTGCCAAGAGGGTGCACTTGTCATAGCAAACACACTCTTTCAACAACACAAGGAAAGACTCTATACATGGACATTACCAGATGGTCAATACAGAAATCAGATTGACTATATTCTTTGCAGCCAAAGATGGAGAAGCTCTGTATCGTCAGCAAAAACAAGACCAGAATCTGACTATGGATCAGACCATGAACATATGATTGCAAAATTTAGACTTAAACTGAAGAAAGTAGGGAAAACCACTAGACCATCCAGGTATGACCTAAATCAAATCCCCATGTATATACAGTGGAAGTAAGAAATAGGTTCAAGGCATTAGATCTGATAACTAGAGTGCCTGAACAACTATGGATGGAAGTTCTTAACACTGTGTGGCAGGGGGTGATCAAAACCATCCCCAAGAAGAAGAAATGCAAAAAGGCAAAATGGTTGTCTGAAGAAGCTTTACAAATGTCTGAGAAAAGAAGAGAAGTGAAAGGCAGAGGAGAAAAGGAAATATATACCTATTTGAAAGCAGAATTCCAAAGCATAGCAAGGAGAGATATGAAAGACTTCCTAAGTGGCTGATGAAAGAAACAGGTGAAAACAATAGAATGGAGAAGACTAGAGATCTCTTCAAGAAAATTAGAGATACCAAGGGAAATTTTCATGCAAAAATGGGCACAATAAAGTATAGGAATGATATGGACCTACAGAAACAGAAGACATTAAGAAGAGGTGGCAAGAATACACAGAACTATACAAAAAAAGATCTTAAATATCCAGATAACCATGATGGTATGATCACTCATCTAGAGTCAGACATCTTGGAATGCAGAATCAAGTGGGCCTTAGGAAGCACTACTACAAATAAAGCTAGTGGAGGTGATGAAATTCCAGTTGAGCTATTTCAAAACCTAAAAGATGATGGTGTCAAAGTGCTTCACTCAATATGCCAGCAAATATGGAAAACTCAGCAGTGGTCACAGGATGGCAAAAAGTCAGTTTTCATTCCAATCATGAAGAAAGGCAATGCCAAAAAATGTTCAAACTACTACACAATTGCCCTCATCTCACATGCTAGTAAAGTAATGCTCAAAATTCTCCAACCTAGGCTCTAATAGTACATGAACTGAGAACTTTCAGATGTTCAATCTAGATTTAGAAAAGACAGAGAAACTAGAGATTAAATTGCCTACATCCATTGGATCATGGAAAAATAAGGGAATTCCAGAAAAAATATCTACTTCTGCTTCACTGACGATATTAATGCCTTTGACTGTGTGGATCAAAACAAACTGTGGAAAATTCTTAAAGAGATGGGAATACTAGTCCACCTTACCTGCCTTCTTAAAAATATATATGCAGGTCAAGAAGCAACAGTTAGAACTGGACGTGAAACAATCAGTTCAGTTAGTCATAGCCGACTCTGCGACCCGACGAACCACAGCACACCAAGCCTCCCTGTCCATCAACAACTCCTGGAGTCCACCAAAATCCAGGTCCATTGAGTCGGTGATGCCATCCAACCATCTTATCTTCTGTCGTCCCGTTCTCTTCCTTCCCGCAATCTTTCCAAGCATCAGGATCTTTTCAAGTAAGTCAGCTCCTCGCATCAGGTGGCCAAAGTATTAGAGTTTCAGCTCCAACATCAGTCCTATCAATGAATACCCAGGCCTGATATCCTTTAGAACAGACTAGTTGGATCTCTTTGAAGTCCAGGGACTCTTAAGAGTCTTTTCCAACACCACAGTTCAAAAGCATCAATTCGTCGGCATTCAGTTTTATTTATAGTCCAACTCTCACATTCATACATGACTACTAGAAAAGCCATAGCATTGACTAGATGGACCTTTGTTGACAAACTAATGTCTCTGCTTTTTAATATGTTGTCTAGGTTGGTCATAACTCTCCTTCCAAGGAGCAAGCGTCTTTTAATTTCATGGCTGCAGTCACCATCTGCAGTGATTTTGGAGCCCCCCAAAATAAAGACTGCCACTGTTTCCACTGTTTCCCCACCTATTTGCCATGAAGTGATGGGACTGGATGCCATGATCATAGTTTTCTGAATGTTGAGCTTTAAGCCAGTGTTTTCACTCTCCTCTTTCACTTTCATCAAGAGGCTCTTTAGTTCCTCTTCACTTTCTGCCATAAGGGTGGTGTCATCTGCATATCTGAGGTTATTGATATTTTTCCCAGCAATCTTGGTGCCAACTTGTGCTTCCTCCAGCCCAGAGTTTCTCATGATGTACTCCACATATAAGTTAAATAAAGAGGGGTGACAATATACTCCCTTGATGTACTCCTTTTCCAATTTGGAACCAGTTTGTTGTTTGATGTCCACTTTTAACTGTTGCTTCCTGACCTGCATACAGCTTTCTCAAGAGGCAGGTCTGGTGGTCTGGTATTCCCATCTCTTTCAGAATTTTCCTCAGTTTATTGTGATCCACACAGTCAAAGGCTTTGGCACAGTCAATAAAGCAGGAATAAATGTCTTTCTGTAACTTTCTTACTTTTTTAATGATCCACCAGATGTTGGCAATTTGATCTCTGGTTCCTCTGCCTTTTCTAAAACCAGCTTGGACATCTGGAAGTTCATGATTCACATATTGTTGAAGCCTGGCTTGGAGAATTTTGAGCATCCTTTGGCATTGCCTTTCTCTGTGATTGGAATGGAAACTGACCTTTTCCAGTCTTATGGCCATTGCTGAATTTTTCAAATTTGCTGACATATTGAGTACAGCACTTTAACAGATCATCTTTTAGGACTTGAAATAGCTCATTTGGAATTCCATCACCTCCACTAGCTTTATTTGTCGTGATGCTTCCTAAGGCCAACTTGATTTCACATTCCACAATGTCTGGCTCTAGATGAGGGTGAGTGATCACAGCATTGTGGTTATCTCAGTTGTGAAGATTTTTTCTGTACAGTTCTGTGTATTCTTGCTACCTCTTCTTAATATCTTCTTCTTCTATTAGGTCCATAGCATTGCTGTCTTTTATTGAGCCCATCTTTGCATGAAATGTTCCCTTGGTATCTCTAATTTTCTTGAAGAGATCTCTAGTCTTTCCCATTCTGTTGTTTTCCTCCATTTCTTTCTTTGATCACTAAGGAAGGCTTTCTTAACTTTCCTTATATTCTTTGGAACTCTGCATTCAAATGGGTATATCTTTCCTTTTCTCCTTTGCATTTTGCTTCTCTCCTTTTCACAGCTACTTATAAGGTCTCCTCTGACAGCCATTTTTCCTTTTTGCATTTCTTTTTCTTGGGGATGGTCTTGATCCCTGTCTCCTAAACAATGTCACGAACCTCCATCCATAGTTCATCAGGCACTCTGTCTATCAGGTCTAGTCCCTTAAATCTATTTCTCCCTTCACTGTATAGTCATAAGGGATTTGAATCGGGTCATACCTGAATGGTCTAGTGGTTTTCCCTACTTTCTTCAATTTAAGTCTGAATTTGGCAATAAGGAGCTCATGATCTGAGCCACAGTCAGCTTCCAGTCTTGTTTTTGTTGACTGTATAGAACTTCTCCATCTTTGGCTGCAAAGAATGTAATCATGTAATCAATCTGATTTCAGTGTTGACCATCTGGTGATGTCCATGTGTAGAGTTTTCTCTTGTGTTATTGGAAGAGGGTGTTTGCTATGACCAGTGCATTCTCTTGGCAAAACTCTATTAGCCTTTGCCCTGCTTCATTCTGTACGCCAAGGCCAAAGTTGCCTGTTACTCTAGGTATTTCTTGACTTTCTACTTTTGCATTCCAGTCCCCTATAATGAAAAGGACATCTTTTGGGGGTGTTAATTCTAGAAGGTCTTGTAGGTCTTCATAGAACCATTCAACTTCAGCTTCTTCAGCATTACTGGTTGGGGCATAAACTTGGATTACCGTGATATTGAATGGTTTGTCTTGGAAATGAACAGAAATCATTCTGTTGTTTTTGAGATTGCATCCAAGTACTGCATTTTGGACTCTTTTGTTGACTATGATGGCTACTCCATTTCTTCTAAGGGATTCCTGCCCACAGTTGTAGATATAATGGTCATCTGAGTTAAATTCACCCATTCCAGTCCATCTTAGACACACAAGCTTCCCTGATGGCTCCCACGGTAAAGCGTCTGCCCGCAATGTGGGAGACCCGGGTTTGATTCCTGGGTTGGGAAGGTCCCCTGGAGAAGGAAATGGCAATCCACTCTAGCACTCTTGCCTGGAAAATCCCATGGATGGAGGAGCCTGATAGGCTACAGTCCATGGGGTTGCAAAAAGTCGGACACGACTGAGCGACTTCACTTTCCTTTCACTTTAGTCCATCTTAGAGCACTAATTCCTAGGATGTTGACATTCACTCTTGCCATCTCCTGTTTGACCATTTACAATTTGTCTTGATTCATGGACCTAACATTCTATGTTGCTATGAAATATTGCTCTTTACAGCATCAGACCTTGCTTCTATCACCAGTCACATCCACAATTGGGTGTTGTTTTTGCTTTGGCTCCATCCCTTCATTCTTTCTGGAGTTATTTCTCCACTGATCTCCAGTAGCATATTGGGCACCTACTGACCTGGGGAGCTTATGTTTCAGTATCCTATCTTTTTGCCATTTCATACTGTTCATGGGATTCTCAAGGCAAGAATAATGAAGTGTTTCACCATTCCCTTCTCCAGTGGACCACATTCTGTCAGACATCTCCACCATGACCCGTCCATCTTGGGTGGCCCCACACGGCAAGGCTTAGTTTCACAGAGTTAAACAAGGCTGTGTTTCATATGATCAGATTGGCTAGTTGTCTGTGATTGTGGTTTCAGTCTGTCTACCCTCTGATTCCCTCTCTCAGTGCCTACTTTCTTACTTGGGTTTCTCTTATCTTGGAGTTGGAGTATCTCTTCACAGCTGCTCCTGCAAATCGCAGCCACTGCTCCTTACCTTGGCCATGGGCTAGCTCCTCTTGGCCAACAGACTGGTTCAAAATTGGGAAAGGAGTTCATAAAGACTGTATATTGTCACCTTGCCTATTTAACTTTTATGCAGAGTACATCATGCAAAATGCTGGACTCAGTGAAGCACAAGCTGGAATCAAGATTGCAGGGAGAAATATCAATAACCTCAGAGATGCAGATGACACCACTGTTATGTCAGTAAGGAAAGAGGAGCTAAAGATCTTCTTGATGAAAGTGAAAGAGAAGAGTGAAAAAGTTGGCTTAAAACTCAACACTCAAAAGACTAAGATCATGGCATTTGGTCCCATTGTTTCATGGCAAATAGATGGGGAGACAAAGGAAATAGTGAGAGACTTTATTCTCATGGTCTCCTAAATCACTGCAGATCATGACTGCTGCCATGAAATTAAAAGACACTTGCTCCTTGGAAGAAAAGCTATGACAAACCTAGACAACATGTTAAAAAGCAGAAGCATTACTTTGCCAATAAATGTTCATCTAGTCTAATCTATGGTTTTCAAATACTCATGTTTGGATGTGAGAGTTGGACCATAAAGAAAGTTGAGCACCAAAAAATTGGTGCTTTTGAACTGTGGTGTTGGAGAAGACTCTGAGAGTTCCTTAGACTTCAGAGATCTAACCAGTCAATCCTAAAGGAAATCAGTCCTGAATATACATTGGAAGGACTGACACTGAAACTAATGCTCCAATACTTTGGCCACCTAATGTGAAGAAGTGACTCATTTGAAAAGACCCTGATGCTGGGAAAGGCTGAAGGCAGGAAGAGAAGGGGATGACAGAGGATGAGATGGTTGTATGGCATCGCTGACTCAATGGACATGAGTTTGGGAAAGCTCTGGAAGTCAATGATGGACAGGGAAGCCTGGCATGCTGCAGACCATTGCGTTGCAAAAAGTTGGACATGACTAAACTACTGAAATAAACTGAAAATTACTACAGATGGTGACTGCAGCCAAAAAATTAATATATGCTTAGTCCTTAGAAGAAAAACTATGACAAACCTAGACATCATTTAAAATGCAGAGACATCACTTTTAGACAAAGTTCCATATAGTCAAAGCTAAGATTTTTCTGGTAGTCATGTACCGATATAATAGTAGGACCATAAAGATACTGAGGGTCAAAATGTCGATGCTTTGAAACTGTGTGTGGTGCTGGAGAAGACTCTTGAGAGTCTCTCAGATAGCAAGGAGATCAAACCAGTCAATCCTAAAGGAAATCAACACTGAATATTCATTGGAAGGACTGATGTTGAAGCAAAGCTCCAAAACTGATGCAAAGAGCCTACTCATTGGAGAAGACTCTGATGCTGGGAAAGATTGAGGATAGGAGGAGAAGCGGTGGAGGATGGGATGGTTGAATGGGATCACTGACTCAATGGACATGAATTTGATCAAATTCTGTGTGGTAGTAAAGGACAGAGGAGCCTGGCATGATGCAGTCCATGCAGTTGCAACTATTTGAGCAACTGAACAACAACAGCAACAACCAAAGAAATACAAATTGTCAAAAGGTAGATGATAAAACCTCAATATCATCAGTTATGAAAGAAATGCAAATCAAAACTACAATGAAATATCACTTCACACTTGTCAGAATGGCCATGATTAAAAAGTATACAAATAACAAGAGTTAGAGAGGGTGTGGAGAAAAGGGAACCATGCTACACTGTGAGTGTAAACATAAATTGGTGCAGCCACTGTGGAAAACAGTTTGAAGGTTTCTCAGATAACTAAAAATAGAGTTTTCATATGATACAGCCATCCCATTCCTGGGCATATACCTAGACAAAACTAAAATTTGGAAATATATATGCACTCCTATCTTCATAGCAACATTATTCACAATAGCCAAAACATGGAAACAACCTAAATGTCTGCAGACAGATGAATGGATATTGAAAATGTTTTACATATGTAGAATGGAATACTACTCAGCCATTAAAAGAATAAAATGATGCCATTCACAGCAACATGGATGGACCTAGTCAGAAAGAGAAACACATGTATCATATGATATCACTTATATGTGAAATCTAAACTATGACACAAATGAAAATAATTATGAAACAGAATCAGAATCACAAACATAGAGAATAGATTAGTGTTTGTCAGGGGGTGGGGGGTAGAAAAGTGATGGATTTGGAATTTGAGATTAACATAAGCAACCTAATATACATAGAAGGGATATTAAACAACAATACCCTACTGTATAGGATAGGGAACATTATTGAATATACTGATAAAACATAATGGAAAATGATATGAAAACAACTGTATACATGTGTGTATGTGTGTGTGTGTGTGCATGCGTGCATGTGTGTGTGTGTATGTATAATTGAGTCACTGCTGCATAACAGTAATTAATACATTATAAATCATCTATATTTCTATAAAAAAATACAGAACTAGACAATCAATCTTTATTTTTTTTCTTTCTACTTCTTGACTATTATTTTTTAAATTAATTTGTTTTAATTGGAGGCTAGTTACTTTACAGTATTGTGGTGCCTTTTGCCCACACTGACGTGAATCAGCCATGGATGTACATGTGTCCCCCCATCCTGAAGCCCCACCCACTTCCCTCCGCACTCTGGGTTGTCCCAGAGCATTGGCTTTGAGACCCCTGCTTCATGCCTCGAACTTACACTGGTCATCTGTTTTACATATGGCAATATACATGTTTCAGTGCTATTCTTCAAATCATCCCACCCTCACCTTCTCCCACAGAGTCCAAAAGTCTGTTCTTTATATTTGTGTCTCTTTTGCTATCTTGCATATAGGGTCAGGTGACCATTTTTCTAAATTCCATATATATGCATTAATATACTCTATTGGTGTTTATCTTTCTGACCTACTTCACTCTGTATAATACAATAAAACTTTAAAATGGACCCTTTTATATCTTTGCTCTTGGTGAAAAGCCAACCATTATAAGATTTTACAGCATGGTAGAACATAATGATTTGTGACAAATATTGAATATAAACCTTAATATAATATAAAATTATTGAGACTACCTATTAAAATTATCTTGATGTTATTCAAGAGGTAATTGAAATGTGCTTCTAAATTTCAAATGAAAACAGTTTGCATTTTTTCCTCCATTTCTATGCAAAATACAAATATATTTTCACCAACTGCTTATTGAGTCCTATTTTGTATACTGTTTTATAAGTACTGGTTCTGTAAGACACATAAGACTAAATATCTAGTCTTAATAGATCCCTAATCTAGTTATAAATAATCCAAAAACATGGAACAAATAAATAGGAAGTAAAATAAATGCTCTTAAAGATGAAGGAATACATCATTGTGTATAGCAATATTCTAATTAGATCCCTGGGAAGAAGTGAAACTTGAGAGATCATGAAATTACACAGAAACCAACCTCTAATGGAACTCTTAAAAGTCTGGAAACTGCCTATATTAAAGCAGTTGAGGTAGGGTGTTCCATCTAGAAACACCAATATGATTAGTCTTCCCTCATTTCCCTCAGTCTTCATCCTTCTAGAGGATGAACCCACGTCTAAATTAAACCCTTCCATTTTTCCAGGTTTCTGTTGAAAGCACAGGGCTGGATACTATAATCAGTATTAATATTAAGTGAAGAGGAAAAGGGAAGAGTGAAGGAAGGAGGAATTACGAGTCGGTGGATATAGAGATGGATATTGCGATCTAGACAAGTCACTTCAGGAGAAACTAAAATATACCGGAGGAAGCAGATCCCTACTCCTCAGAGAGTTCCCTGCCTTCTAGCCAGCAATCACCCTGTGCTCTTCTCCCCAGTCAGAGGCAGCCTAGGGTAGTGGGAGGGCAGAGGCCTTGGAATCTGATGGACCTATATTCCAGTCCTAAATTTACCACATAAATGTATACACGCAAGAAAGACCCTTCCTAGGCAATTTCTTAATCTCTAAATTGGTCAAAATACTCAGCTCAGCCCATGAGGTTAGAGTAAGGTTAAATGTCACAAAGAACGTAAGGCTCTTAGCACATTACCTGGGTTTTAGGGAGTGACCCCTAAAGTGGCAAGGTGCTTCCCAGAAAATGTGTTCTTGAGTACCCTTGGTATAGGATCCTAAAATACCTTCCAACAATAGATCAGATGCTTAAAGTTATATAATACACGTCCTACCCACAAGGCCTCTAAGGCTTCTGGGTACGAACAGTAACTACAGGGCTGACTACACTCCTTGAGCCTACAGATGTTCCAACCTGCAGGGTCTGAGACCAGCACAGACAGCTTCTTATCCTGCAACACTTCATACCTTGGTGAGTTTCTGCTTGGCAGAAACCCATGTGTATTGTGTCTGTTCTGCAGTCACCTGAACAAATTTATAACTGCCTTATTTTAAATAATGGTTTTACTGCCTACTGTTGTGGCCTCTCGAGTTTCATACTTCAAAAAGTTTTAGTTTATATCTATCTTTTGGTTCTGCTTTGTGGCTGTACTTTAAAAAACCCACTCAATTTCATTTTGAATTAAGAATGAAATGTACTGGTCATACTCTAAAACTATATTTTTATAGTTTGATATATTTTTATATCAAACTAACATAGGCTTTTCAGAGAAGGCAATGGCACCCCACTCCAGTACTCTTGCCTGGAAAATCCCATGGATGGAGGAGCCTAATAGGCTGCAGTCTATGGGGTGGCTAAGAGTCGGGTATGGCTGAGCAGCGTCACTTTCACTTTTCATTTTGATACATTGGAGAAGGAAATGGCAACCCACTCCAGTTCTTGCCTGGAGAATCCCAGAGGCGGGGGAGCCTGGTGGGCTGCCGTCTATGGGGTCGCCCAGAGTCGGACACGACTGAAGCGACTTAGCAGCAGCAGCAGCAGCAACATAACCTTTTACTTTAATAGTATTTCACAGTAACTCTTTTTCTACAGATTGAGCTTATTACAATTTTAAAGGTGCTAACAATTGCACAATCACAGCTTAGATTTCACTGATTTATAGTGCTAAGAAAAAGTATGATTTATGTTCTGCATAACACAGCAGTTAAAAGCAGAATATAAGATTATTTGGTGGGGGGGATACATGCTACTTAATGTTGTCTTAAAAATATCTTCTGGCATCACTAAAGAGAAGAAAAGAAATTTCCAATATGATTTCAACCAGGAGAAACAACAGTCCTTTATTGCCCTACATTTTCTATTCTTCATCCTGCCTTCTTTAGTATGAATCACAATGAATCATCTCAGCTGGTTATTTAAAGAAGTTAAACAAACAAAAATGCAGGTAGAGAAAGAAGTGTGAGAGCTACTGCACTGCTGATATTCAAATAATCGAACATTGATTCTACAATGCATAAATAAAGGGATATTATTTTCAAAATGCAATATGCCAGAAGACAATAGATAATTATTTCTAAACTGAACACAGTAGAAATTCTTTTTGCAAAGATGCCAAGGTGGCATGCTTAGAAGAATCAGGTGGGCCATTTTTAAAAACATAGGCAACACATTCTAAAGATTCAGTTCAGTTCGGTTCACTTCAGTCACTTAGTCATGACCAACTCCTTGTGACTGCATGAACCGCAGCACGCCAGGCCTCCCTGTCCATCACCAACTCCTGGAGTTTACCCAAACTCATGTCTATTGAGTCAGTGATGCCATCCAACCATCCCATCCTCTGTTGTTCCCTTCTCCTCCTGCCCTCTAAAGATTATCTTGCATTCAAATATTATCCAAAAAATCCAGGGAGCCAAGGCAGATGGAAATGTAGCAAGACATTTCATATATTGCATTGAATGGGTTCTCCCAACAGTGTCTGTCTGCCTAGCACAGAAATTGAACCAGAGGCTCTCTTTATGGCTCACAGATATGGCCACTGTATTCTGTTTGCAACTACATGATCTGGTTATTGGTGTTTCTGGAAGAGTGAGCACAAGCTTTCTTGAATGAATTAAATTAATGTGTGGTTTATTTTTTATCACTCTCTTCCTGAGGCAGAAAGTTGGAGTTTCATATTTAATAAAACATGTAAGTTTAATTATGCTTTGACCAAACCAAGAAACTGAAAAAGAAAAGGCTTCAATACAATTAATCAACATGAGGGCAGGGCACTTTATGCTCTGTTACAAGCTATAATTAAAAGTATCTTTAAAAAAAAAGTGACTTTGTAAGTGTTGCCAGTGAAACAACATTTAAAGCCTAATGGGTTGTAGTGCTATCCTGTCATGGATACAGGGTTTTATCCTAAAACTACTCTTAGAAAAACCAATTCACAATATAATAGTTCATTATTGTGATAGTAAAAATGATACTAAGTCATTAATCTATTTCAATCAATGTAGTGACACATGTGAAAAGAAACCTTCAAGCAGATTTGGATGAAGGATTCAGAGCAGGGAAGAAAGTGATGATCACAAAAGAAAGCTGTATGAATAGAAACAAATTGTGAGATGGGTAAAACGGAGCAAAGAAAGTATAACTGTGAGGAAAACAAAGGAGGCACCATATTTAGGATAAGAATTAAGGAACATTATGCAATGAAAATATGAGTTCAAAAAGAAAGGAGGAGAAAGAAAATCTAATTTCAGAAGACAAACATTGACATTTTAGAAATGATCAGATTTGTTGCAGACCCAGCTGTCTCACATTCCTTTTTGGATGAGGTGTGGAATATTAATAAATGAAATACAATCGGTAATATAGTTATATAATCAAAATCCATAGAGAAATATAATGCAGACTGAAACTAAACATATTTTTTTAGGAATTTACACCCAATGAATGGTTAAGCTCTTATCAAAATTCTCTACCAATTTGGGTAAACCATGTAAGACACTTCTCAGAATGTTTTTAAGTCCTTGGTCCTTGTGACACCAAAAACTCAGTTCCAGAAATGCTAGTTCAGACCACTACTAATCTGGCATGATTCAGAATTCCCTTGGAAACACAATTTCTCCCTCGAAATATTTGGATTTTAGATGATCTGCTTCAGATTTCTCAGGGAGAACTCAGAACCAGATATCTACCCTTTACTATCTATAGGCTGGTCCAGAGTTTGAATTGGTAGTCATTAAAACCAAGACCGGATACAGAGAGACTGAGGATGTGATCATGCGATTTATAAAGTGCACATTTATTCACAAATTGGGAAATTCGTCTTACATAACTCAGAAAGGGGGAAAAAAAAGACATCACACAGGTCCCAATCACTTGGGATTGTAGTAAAGAACATGACAAGTGAAAATATGAAACTACAAATCTTAAAGAAATCATAGAGCTTGCCTCAGTGGCATCATCACGTTGAAATACTATCCCTCCTCCTAAAATGAAGTGATTGACGCTAATGAATTATCAAAGTTTATAAAGAAACAAACAAAGAAAAAAGTCAGATCAAATCAGCATTGTTAGCATTTCAAAAAACAGCAGAAAAGCTGCCAACAACCATTTCACATTGAGTGAGACAATCAGAGGTGGCAACAAGCCACACAGTTTGAAATTGCGTTTCCTGTTGGGTCTGGATTGCACTAAATGTGTACATAGCCAGACCAAATGAAAATTATTTTTACTTTATTTGGTCATTTGTAGTTTTTATAATCATGCTAAATAATTAATATCCAGGATTCTGGTGAAGAAAACAAAAAGCATCAGAATTACACAGTTGTTAATTCTTTTGAAGTGCTATTTTTGCATTAGAAAGTAGATGAAGTGAGAAACTATAAACTTAAACAAAAAGTATCAGAATTATATAGCTGTTAATTATTTTGAAGTACTATTTTTGCATTAAAAAATGGATAAAGTGAGAAACTGCAAACTTAGTAAGGTCATCACGTGCTTACTCCTTAACTGGCTTCCAAGTTCAGGAGTATGGTAAGTTAAACTTTACTTATTCCTGACACTCTTCTTTGCCCCCATAAACTAGTACCATTGGCTTGTGTGTGCATTTTTTGGACATACCTTAATTTGTCATAAATACATCTGATGCATGTCAGTTATCTTATCAGTCACTATTTATACTATATCCCCATGCACCAGCCATGTTATAAATATTCATCCTCTATTATGTGCTTGGCATTGACCAAATATTAAGAGCCAAGGTCACTCAGTCAAAATGAGCTTTCAAGAACCATCTAATAAATCAACTCAAACAAATTATTCACTGGTAAATTATCCTTCTTTCTGGGGGTTGTGAGAAGGATAGAGAATGGTCTGCTGCTACCGTAAACTAGTGTAATAAATAAACAAGATGGCTGGTTGTCAAGGGGTAAAAATTACACCATTGAAAATGCAGTTGGGTTTCAGAGACCTTCATACTTAAACTCTTTGCAGTAAGGAGAAACTATTTTATAGTTCAGCCTTGAAGGTCATTTTTTAAACTGTAGTTGAGAACTTTAGACTAATCACCATTAACTGTCATAGAAATATAAGAAAATATATCAACAATTAAAGCTTGTATCAAGTGCTAAAACTATATGTTTCATTTAACATGGTATAGGAACTCTGTTTAGCTGGTGAAATCATCTAGCATTGTAGCTAAAATTGAAACAAATATTTATTTAGTTGTTGATAAGTGATGTCCATTATTCATGCTTAGAACATTAAAATATCCTACTTTAAAACTAAGGTTATAACCAAAGTAGTCAAAACAGAATAAGTAAACAAAATTGCCCACAATTTAGCAAACATTTAAATCATCTTTTACTATGATTCAGATAATTCACATAGTTTTAAATCTTGATGACTAAAAAAATGTATAGCTTAAAGATGACTACTCATATCCCTTTGATCAAATAGTTATAGCCAGGTCATGGTAAAGGAATAATTTTTGCCTATATGGGGGGTTACATTTTGTTTTGCTTTGCTTTGTCTTTTTCGTATGGGCGTATCTCAAGTCTGGCCACATCTTTCTGAGTGAAAGTGATAGGGAGACCCAGGGAGTTTCACATCAAAAGAAGCAAAACTCAAAAATAACCAACAACCAAAGAAGAAACAGTCTGATATAACAGCAAGAAGCCAAACTGCTCCTGGCTCATCCAACTGAGAATCTGAGACTTTCAAGGGGGTTTCATCTAGACTTTGTCATGTCTGGCCTGCAGTGGAAATCACTGTAGAATGACTGCAGTTTCATCTTGTCTTGTTGTCTCCCCTGTACTGACATGCTTTTAGATATAGCTATCAAAGAAAGGATTAGCAACCCGGCCTATTCTCAGACTGTTTTCTTTAATTGTTTGCCTCAAACGAAACCTGGCTCTCCACTATTGACAAGGCTCCTGTCATATCACTTTTCAGCAGTAGCTCTCTTTTCTCCCAGGCCCTCTATACCACTAGCCATAGGAGAACAATATGTAGTGTCTTTAAGTCCCTGATCATTCTCTGAAGATTTTACCTCCTGGTTCAATCACTGTTTCTTATGAGAATTACTCCTGCCTTCGCTCTTGACAGTATCAACATCCACATAGACATAGTCTGGTCTCTTTTTCCACAGCTCTTTTCCTCTGTTGATCCACTACCACACTTCCACGGTCCTGCCTCAACCCTGACGCTGTCATTACCAATATCTGCACTCTCTTTATGATCAGATTTCCAACAATTCCCATTGCGGGTCTTTTCCACTTACTTTTTCTAATTATTTGGATTGACAATAAATGAGGTCTATCGATCCTCTGTTCTTTGTGCTCACTCTCAGTCCCTTTGTATCCTTACTTTATTCCGCATCCAGTTTAGGTATGTCAGTCCATCAGTATGAGCACTCCTTTTCAGACACTCTCACTCATTTTTCCTAACCTTATCTAGCTCCTTTCCCCCTCCCAGCAAAGCCCTAGCTCTGATTAAATCCAAATCTGCCTGTTCTATGCCTGAATCCTCAGCTGAAGGTTGGAAAAAAAAAATACACAATTATGCTGAATTATCTCACTTAAAGACTTCCCTGATGACTCAGATGGTAAAGAAACTACCTGCACTGCGGGAGACATGGGTTCAGTCCCTGGATTGGGAAGATCCCCTAGAGGAGGGCATGGAAACACACTCCAGTATTCATGCCTGGAGAATCTCCATGGACAGAGGAGCCTAGAGGGCTACAGTCCATGGGCTCACAAAGAATCGGACATGACTGGGAGAGAAGGCGCAGCACACAGTGCATCTCACTTAAAACATTTCTTCTGGATGCTTCAGTTCAGTTCAGTCGCTCAGTCATGTCAAACTCTTTGCAACCCCATGAATCACAGAACGCCAGGCCTCCCTGTCCATCACCAGCTCCCGGAGTTCACTCAAACTTATATCCATTGAGTCGCTGATGCCATCCAGCCATCTCATCCTCAGTTGTCCCCTTCTCCTCCTGCCCCCAATCCCCACCAGCATCACAGTCTTTTCCAATGAGTCAACTCTCCGCATGAGGTGGCCAAAGTACTGGAGTTTCAGGTTTAGCATCATTCCTTCCAAAGAAATCCCAGGGCTGATCTCCTTCAGAATGGACTGGTTGGATCTCCTTGCAGTCCAAGGGACTCTCAAGAGTCTTCTCCAACACCACAGTTCAAAAGCATCAATTCTTCGGCACTCACTTTCTTCACAGTCCAACTCTTACATCCGTGCATGACCACCAGAGAAACTATAGCCTTGACTAGATGGACCTTTGTTGGCAAAGTAATGTCTTCTGCTTTTCAATATGCTATCTAGGTTGGTCATAACTTTCCTTCCAAGGAGTAAGCATCTTTTAATTTCATGGCTGCAGTCACCAAAGAGTCTGAGATGACTGAGCGACTGAACTGAATTGAACTGTTCTCAATTCCAAGCTTTCCATCTAATAGCTGTTTCTGCTGCTGCTGCTGCTAAGTCACTTTAGTCGTGTCTGACTCTGTGTGACCCCATAGATGGCAGCCCATCAGGCTCCCCCATCCCTGGGATTCTCCAAGAAGAACACTGGAATGGGTTGCCATTTCCTTCTCCATTGCATGAAAGCGAAAAGTGAAAGTGAAGTCGTGCAGTTGTGTCTGACTCTTAGCGACCCCATGGACTGCAGCCTACCAGGCTTCTCCACCCATGGGATTTTCCAGGCAAGAGTACTGGAGTGTGTTGCCATTGCCTTCTCCACATCTAACAGCACCAGTCCCCAATTTATCACTTCTCATTTTCTTTGAAGCCCTCTTAGACAATTTTGTATACCACTCTACTAAAATTGTTTTGGCTGAGATCACCAGTGACCTCCAAATTGCTTAATCTAGCTGTCAGTACTTGGTCCTCACATTTCTTAACCTGTAGTAGTATTTGATGGAGTGGATCCCTCCTTCTTCTTTCAAAGCTTTTATTCCCTTGGCTTCAAGATAGCAAATTCACCTAGTTTGTCTCTTATCCTTTGTCTCCTTCTCATTCTCTTTCTCAGATTCCCTTTCTGTTCCTATTTCTAAATGTAGACATGCCCAGAAATCATAAGCCTTTTCTGTCCCTTTGCTGTTGCGGCGCTGTGCTCCATCCTGTCTGATTCTCTGTGATCCATGGACTGTAGCCCGCCAGGCTCCTCTGTCCATGGGATTTTCCAGGCAAGAGTACTGGAGTAGGGTGCCATTGCCTTCTCCATTCTGTCCTCTATCTGCACTCAATTAGAAATCTCATCTGGGACAACTCTCACATATATATTCCCGGACCAAAGCTCTCCGCTGTGCCCTGGATACAACTGCAGTCAGGTGTGCTCTGTAACACTTAATACAAATTTACTCCAAAGTGATTGATATTAGAGAACAATTTGAGCATAAAGCTAATTTAAAAATTGCTTTGACTTATGGCAATATTGTTCTACCATGTATATATGTTTCTTAGCAGTAGAAATTTTAATTTTGTTTTATTTATTTATCTAGAGGCTGGGTTTTATGTTTTGGTTTTCAGTCATATAAACTATACCAGCAATACCATGGATAGTCAATAAATATTTGTTAAGCAAATGAATAAATGAGTTCAGGATCTTGTAAAGTCTGAGGGATATATGTAAACTGTTTTGTACAAGTGTAATTTTCTGAAGAAAGAGACAGTACTTTCCTGTATTTTCAAAGAGATTCTTAACTACCTGCCCACACACACACAAAGGAAAAAAAAATGTAATGACATAATTCTGACAATGATTCAATGATTCATTAGGACTTTTTTATGACCCTTAGAAGTAGACTACATTAACTAAAACACTCATATAGAAATAGTAATGCTAAAATATTACTTATAGATTTTAAAAGTACACCCAATTGTTTAAAAAATAATAGAATTTGTAACTCAAAATGACAGTATTGCTACTGCTTTTGGTTTTACTGGCTTTGCTTAATTTTAAAAATATATCTTGATATCTTTATTACAAAGGTATTAAACATTTATCATAGATCTGAACTCGGAAAAGCAACCTGTAAATCATTTATAATTCTATTGTACAGTGTTACTATTTCACAGTATACTCCTTGAGGCTCATTGCTATGCAAGAGAGTTATTCTTTATAGATGGACAAATCTTCTTTTAATACAAATAAGTCTCTTCCATTCGTTCTATGCAAGTTTTAAGTATAATATGAAGTACCAACTGAATTTTTTAAAGTATGAAAATGAGAACTAAAGAAAAAGCAAAATAGTCTACAGAACAAATAAAATAGATGTTTAAAAGAAATCCTTGCGAAGAATGTATTATGCACAGATGTTTTTAACTCTTTATTTATGCTTACACTATTCTTATTTTATAAAATACCATATACTTGGTTACGCTTGGGGCTGGTGCACTGGGATGACCCAGAGGGATGGTGTGTGGGGGAAGGTGGGAGTGGGGTTTGGGATTGGGAACACGTGTACACCCGTGGCAGATTCATGTTGATATGTGGCAATACTGTAAAGTAAATATAATAATAATAGTAATAAATTAAAAAAAGAAAATTTTAAATGGAGGATAGAGTGACTGCTACAGGCAGTCATACTGACAACAATAAAATGAAGCTTGACAAAATAGAAAAAAATAGAGACAAGCTTAAATATCCCCAGAGTAGGATAATATGAGGCCATTTAGTATAGGAGTAAAAGGCCCTAAACAGCTCAATTGCTCCCAAGGTCACAATTTTACAGCCAATATAATAAAAGTCATAAGAATCACTGAGGGGAAAAAATATTTTATTGTAGTACTCTCTGGATTAAGAACGAATCCAGGTAGTCACAACTTTCAAAGTATTAAAGCTTTAGATACTAGAACTGGTTGGCTCTTTAGACTGACCCATTTTCCAAGAATTACTGCTTAAGTATTATAGTGAAAATATTTGCTTTTATATTGAGAAATGTATGTTTAAAAATGATATGGTAGCAAAATGTGTGGCTCAAAGAGAAGGAGGATGCACTTTTAAATTATTTACAACACTGCCCTTTGTATTTTGGGAATAGAGATAAACTAAAAGTTTGATTGAAAGGTTTATATATAGAAAAAGGGAAAATAAAGGTAATTATTACGGTGACATTAAAAATTTTAGAAAGAGATATATGCAAACATCAAGCAACTGAAATAGAGACTATGGAAATAATTTCCTGGTTTCCTCCTTGTCAGTCTTAATCTAGAATGAGCCAACACTTCAGTCAAATGGACCCAGCCTATACCTCACAGAAACCAATTTCAAAGCACAAATTTTCAGCCAACATTGTTTGAACTGACTAAATATTAGGCATGTGGTGGGGTTTAATCGGTAAGTTGTGTCCAACTCTTTCAACCTCATGAACTGTAGCCCACCAGGCTCTTCTGTCCATGAGATTTTCCAGGAAAGGATACTGGAGTGGGTTGCCATGCCCTCCTCCAGGGGATCTTCCCGACTCAGAGATGAAACCCAGGTCTCCTGCACTGCAGGAAGATTCTTTGCCAACCTTATTCTTATTGACATGGCAGCCAACATTCTTCTAAGCTCTTCTCAACATTATCCTCTATATAAAGGAAAGTGCCATATTACCATACCTAGTGAAATAGTTGTTGACTTTATACCTGTTGAAAATTAGTTGAACATTTTCATTTGCTAAAATTACTATAATTCAAAGAAAAATTACCTTTAAGGCTGTTTTGAACTTCTAAAGCTATATCAAGAGCATTAAAGGGCAGAACTGGTTCGTTGGCAATTTGCAAAATCACTTCTCCTGAGAGCTGAAAGAAAGAGAAAAAAAAAAAAAAACTAGAATTTAGTATGAGGGGTTTTGTTTGTTTTTCATTATTTCATGCAATTTTATACTCTTATCTAGAGTTTAAAAAAAGAGGGCAAATTTATTTTTATAATATTTCTTTTTTTTTTAAACATTAAAAAAAAAATTTTTGTCTTTCTGTAAAGAAAAAAAAAGTCTTCAGTATATTTTCCATGTCTCAGAATAGTATAAGGAGATAAAATATTTTCTTTCTTTGGGGCTAAAATATTAAGAAATAGTTTCCCTGTTGAAGGAGTTGTTAAACATAAACTTTAAAACAATTCCTTATAAAACAGTTCAGAATGTCACATGATAAAAATCATCAAGAGGAACAACTGCAAATCGATAGCTGGTTATAGGAGCTAGGAAAATTCCAGGCAAAATTAATGATCAGTTAATTTCATGTAAGATATAATTTTTAAAATCCTTTAAAATCCACATACTTCATGCTTTACTATATTCGTAATCAGTTTTCCAAACTTTATCAAAACTAATACCACTTATATATCTCTGAGGTCAATGTTTAAATTAAATTATAAAAATATAAAAATTCAAATGGCATTCTCTAAACTCACACCTGGAATTTTCACACATGCATATGTTTCTACCACTGCACTCCAAAACTGGGTCTGGAAACCAGCATATGCACTACAGCTGAACTAGCATCTGCTTAATAGATTGAACAAGTCATGCATTTTTATACATCTCTAACCCACTCCAGTGTTCTTGCCTGGAGAATCCCAGGGACGGGGGAGCCTGGTGGGCTGCCGTCTCTGGGGTAGCACAGAGTCAGACACCTCTGAAGTGACTTAGCAGTAGCAGAAGGAACTTAGGGCTGGGGGCAAATGCCATTGTTACTCCTCACCCCCTCAAGTGATATTTAATGTTTACCTAGGTTTAACAAATGTCCCTACATCTCTTTTAACCCTAAAGCTGGCACACAGGGAAATCTGACTGTGTTGATGTTATTAATGTACTATGAAATTTTGTTAATGAATGAAAACATTGTCTTGTGAAACTACACAGGGGAAATGAACACAGTAATTTGAGACCATAAAGACCATATAAAAGAAGCAACTTACAAGGAGAATGTGATGTTAAATATTCAAATCTACACATTTAACAAGGGTCAAATTTCATTTAATATTGAAGAGTTATATTTCCCAGTTGTTTGCACAATTTATATCAAAATGAAAGTACAGCTTGAGGGAATGTATTTCTTAGAAACAGGAAAAGAAAACACCTTTGAGATCCCTTTATTTCTTTGAGATATTTTTCTCCCAATGTAACGACCGCTTCTCCCCAAATGCCTCAAGTATTTTGCAGCATTTTATCCTCAGCATATGATCACAAAAATCCTAGGAAACTGCCTACTTTGACTATGCTGTTAGCTATTCAGTAAAAAAAAGCATTATGTACAACATGTTGATATGAATCCTGTTTCTAGCTCACTCCACCCCTTCTAAACCATGTATGGAAAACCAGTATTTGGAAATAAATTATTTGTAAAAGGAATGTTTAAAGAAGATTAAGAGTCATTATGGTTTCTTTTTTCCAATTTGCATTGGAGAATAGAAACTACAGAACAGACGTGTTTTGTTTACATTTTTGGAATCTGGAAACTACACATTACAAAAGATTAAAATAAAAGAATTGGAAGGCAGGAGAAAGGCAGCTGCTTCTTGTGCCGCTGGAGAAAGCTGCTTTGTTTTGGGTCTTTTGAATCATTTGGCAGCTAGAACAACTAGAATATAAACCAGCCACCTTGCTATGTTACAAAAAGAAGCTGGTAACAAAATCCTGGGACTTCAAGTCACCTGGCCAATGGTGGAATGCTTCAAGTAAATAGGCTTTATTTGCATCTTCAATCACATGAGGGAGATTTGTATATGCTGTGCCACACAGTGAGAAGAGATAAACCATACTGCATACCCTTTTTGTGGATTCTGGAATTCATTTTTATTGAGGCATGACAAAGTAACTTTCCTTTGCATTTAAATAAGGCTCCTTTCTTTTCAAAGTGCTTTATACACATATTGTCATCTCATTCAATTATCTTGCCAAGCCTAGAGGCAGATCAGTTCAGTTCAGTTCAGTTGGTCTATGTATCCAACTCTTTGCAACACTATGGACTGAAGCATACCAGGCTTCCCAGTCCATCACCAACACCCGGAGCTTGCTCAAACTCATGTCCATCGCATTGATGCTGCCATCCAACCATCTCATCCTCTGTCATCCCCTTCTCCTTATGCCTTCAATCTTTTCCAGCATCAGGGTCTTTTCCAATGAGTCAGTTCTTCACATCAGGTGGCCAAAAGTATTAGAGCGTCAGCTTCATCATCAGGCCTTCCAATGAATATTCAGAACTGATGTCCTTTAGGACTGACTGGTTTGATCTCCTTGCTATCCAAGGGACTCTGAAGAGTCTTCTCCAACACCACAGCTCAAAAGCACCAATACTTTGAGGCTGAACTTTCTTTATGCTGCAACTTTCTAATCCATACATGACTACTGGAGAAACCATAGCTTTGACTATGTGGACTTTTGTTGGCAAAGTAATGTCTCTGCTTTTTAATATGCTGTCTAGGTTTGTCTTAGCTGTTTTTCCCAAGGAGCAAGTGTCTTAATTTCATGGCTGCAGTCATCATCTGCAGTGATTTTGGGGACCAAGAAAATAAAGTCTGTCACTGGTTCCAATTTTTCCCCATCTATTTGCCATAAAGTGATGGGACCAGATGCCATGATCCTGGTTTTTTTAATGTTGAGTTTTAAGTCAGTTTTTTTTTTTTTAACTCTTTTCTTTCACTTTCATCAAAAGGCTCTTAAGTTTCTCTTTGTTTTCTGCCATAAGGGTCATGTCATCGTCATATCTGAGGTTGTTGATATTTCTCCTGGCAATCTTGATTCCATCTTGCACTTCATCCAATCCAGCATTTCACATGAAGTACTCTGGATATAAATTAAATAAACAAGGTGACAATATACAGCCTTGACGTCCTCCTTTCCCAATTTTGAACCAGTCCATGGTTCCATGTCCAATTCTAACCATTGTTTCCTGACCTGCATACAGATTTCTCAAGAGGAAGGTAAGGTGATCTGTATTCCCATTTATTTAAGAATTTTCCACAGTTTGTTGTGATCCACACAGTCAAAGGCTTTAGCATAGTCAATGAAGCAGATGTTTTTCTGGAATTCTCTTGCTTTTTGTATGATCCAATGGATATTGGCAATTTGATCTCTGGTTCCTCTGCCTTTTCTAAGTCCAGCTTCCATATCTGGAAGTTCTTGATACACATACTCTTGAGACTTAGCTTGGGGAATTTTGAGCATTACTTTGGTAGCATGTGATATGAGTGCAACTGTGCCATAGTTTGAACCTTCTTTGACATTATTCTTCTTTGGAATTGGAATGAAAACTGACGTTTTCTAGTTTTGTAGCCACTGCCGAGTTTTCCAAATTTGCTGGCATATTTAGTGCAGTACTTTCACAGCATCATCTTTTAGGATTTGAAATATTTCAACTGGAATTCCATCACTTCCACTAGCTTTGTTCATAGTAATACTTCCTAAGGTCAACTTGATTTCACACTACAAGATATCTGGCTCTAGGTGAGTGATCACACCATCATGGTTATCTGGGTATTTAAGATCTTTTTTTGAATAGTTCTTCAGTGTATTCTTGCCATCTCTTCTTAACATCTTCTGTTTCTGTTAGGTCCATACCATTCCTGTCCTTTATTATGCCCATCTTTGCATGAAAAGTTCCCTTGGTATCTCTAATTTTCTTAATGAAATCGCTAGTCTTTCCCATTCTATTGTTTTCCTTTATTTCTTACAACTGATCACTTAGGAAGTCTTTCTTATTGCTCCTAGGTAGTCTTTGGAACTCTGCATTCCGATAGATATATATTTCCTTTTCTCCTTCACCTTTCACTTCTCTTCTTTCCTCAGCTATTTGTCAGGCCTTCTCAGATAGTGGAGGAATTAATCCTACATTGAAAACATTGAGTATAAGCCTTACTAGGTTGCAGTTAAGATAATAAGATAGGAGGTTCCTGAACTCCCCTCCTCCCACAGATACATTGATTCTACAGCTATACATGAAACAATTCCATATTGAAAATAAAATCCAGAAATCAGATGAAATGACCCTGGCACACTGGGGGAACAACAATTAAAAAAAAAACACATTGAAATGAATAACAAAGTCTGAGACATGCTCCTGCTATAAACTCCACACCATCACAGTGATATACAATAGGAAAGGAACTCAGAAGTCTCAATTTCTCCTTGAAGAAGAAATGTTAAGACCCAACATCTAAAGGCTCAACTTTTAAGACTTCCAACCAAGGGACAAAATATCAAACCCTGAAGGACAAAAGGCCTCTGTCCACACAGTATACAACACTACAGCCAACAAAGAAACAGTCCCTAATGAACTCAAGAGGACTCACTCCAGTTCCCTATCTCAGGCTCAGTACAGAGGAAAAATGCCCACCATCCAGCCTTTACTTGAAGAGGTCTTATTGAATACCTTAAAAGTTGCTGCCTGCAGGTCATATCTCTAATTTTTAGGGACACAACTCAATCATCAGTGAAGAACAGGGAAACCAATTGAAAAATAGAACCATCTGAATGCAGAGTTCCAGAGAATAGCAAGAAGAGATAAGAAAATCTTTTTTAAGTGAAAAGTGCAGGTAAATAAAATAAAATAAAAAAGCAATAGATTGGGAAAGACTAGAGATCTCTTCAAGAAAATTAGAGGTATCAAGGGAACATTTCCTGCAGTGATAGACACAATAAAGCACAGAAAGAGTATGGACCTAAGAGAAGAGGAAGATATTAAGAAAAGTTGGCAAGAATATGCAGAGAACTATACAAAAAGATCTTAATGATCCGGATAACCACAATGATGTGCTCACTCACCTAGAATCAGACATCCTAGAGTGTGAAGTCAAGTGTGCCTTGGGAAGTATCACTATGAACAAAGTTAGTGGAGGTAACAAAATACCAACTGAGCTATCTCAAATCCTAAAAGATGATGCTGTGAAAGTGCTGCACTCAATATGCCAGCAAATTTGGAAAACTCAGCAGTGGCTACAGGACTAGAAACGGTAAGTTTCCATTAAAATCACAAAGACGGGTAATGCCAGAAAAGGTTCAAACTACTACACCATTGCAATCATCTCACAGTCTAGCAAGGTAATGCTCAACATCCTTCTAGCTAGGCTTCAACCGTATGTGAACCTAGAACTTCCAGATATGCAAGCTGGATTTAGAAAAGACAAAGCAACTAGAGATCAAATTGCCTACATTCATTGGATCATACAAAAAGCAAGAGAATTCCAGAAAAAAACACTTACTTCTGCTTCATTGACTATGCTCAAGCCTTTGACTGTATAGATCACAGCAAACTGTGGAAAATTCTTAGAGATGGGAATACCATCACCATACCTGCCTCCTGAGAAATCTGTATGCAGGTCAAGAAGCAACAGTTAGAACCAGACATGAACAATGGGAAGATTCAAAATTGGGAAAGGATTATTTTAAGGGCTGTATATTGTGACCCTGACTATTTAACTTATATGCAGAATATATCATGCAAAATGTTGGACTGGATGATGCTCAAGCTAGAATACAGATTGCTCGACAAATATCAACAACCACAGATATGCAGATGATGCCATCTTTATGGCAGAAAGTGAAAAGTAAATTAAAGAGTCTCTTGAAGAAGGTGAAAGAGGAGTGTGGAAAAGTTGGGTTAAAATTCAGCATTCAGAAAACCAAGATCATGGCATTTGATCCCATCACTTCATGGCAACTAGATGGGGAAACAATGGAATAAGTAACAGGCTTTATTTTCTTGGGCTCCAAAATCACTGTGGACTGTGACTACAGTCATGAAATTAAAAGACACTTGCTTCTTGGAAGAAAAGCAATGATAAACCTAGATAGCATATTAAAAAACAGAGTCATTACTTTGCTAATACAGGTCTGTATAGTCAAAGCTATGGCTGTTCCACTAGTCATGTATGGATGTGAGTGCTGGACAATATAAAAGGCTGAGCACTGAAGAATTGTTGCCTTTGAACTGTGGTGTTGGAGAAGATTTGAGAGTCTTTTGGACTGCAAGGATATCAAACCTGTCAATCCCAAAGGAAATTAACCCTGAATATTCACTGGAAAGACTAATGCTGAAGCTGAAGCTCCAATACTTCAGCCACCTTATGCAAAGAACCGGCTCATTGGAAAAGACACTGATACTGGGAAAGATTGAGGGAAGGAGGAGAAGGGGACCACAAGGGATGAGATAATTGGATGATATCACTGACTCAATGGACATGAGTTTGAACAGTCTGGAGATGGTGAAGGACAGGGAAGCCTGGCATGCTGCAGTCCATGGAGTCACATAGAATTAGACATGACTGAGTGACTGAACAACAATAACAATAGATGCCATCTCAGCATTCTCCTTGTAGCCCTCCCAAACCACTGAGACCTCTCTAGAAGCAGCTTACAGACATACATCTGGCACCATGGCTTTTGCAACTGCCACGCAGGGGACACACCCCTCAATCATTTGGCTGTTATCAGCGGGACTTGCATTTATAGGTCTCACAGGACTGAAACAAACAGAGAAACACTTTTTAACTATGCTCAGCACAGAAGAAGACTCAAATGCCCATCACTTAGTTTTTTGCTGGAAGAGGTTTATTTGCATAATGCAAAATCTTCTGTCTGAGAGTCTGACTTCTAATTAGCTTGCATCTAGGTGTTGACTGAGATATTCCCCTCTGGGAGACTAACAAGTATTAGCATATCCTCAACTACTGAAAGTCACTTAAAAAAAAAAAAAAGGAAAGAAAGAAAGAAAGAGGCTTGGATAATAACAAAAGTTTGTGATACAATCAAGAGGTAAAGCTAGGCTAGATGATAAGTTTTATGTCCTACATGAGACCATTCCTTAAGAATAAGAGTGGCTGTTTTATCTAATGCAGAGAAACCAATAGAGTCAAAGAAAATGAAGAAACAAAAAACAAAATTCCAAAATAGAACAAGATAAAACTTTATTTACAGACATTAAGGAAAGGAAGATAAGTGATTTACTTGAGAAGCATTCAAAGTAAAATCATATATTTCCTCACCAAAGTCAGAACAGTACATTAACAAAGTGAGAATTTCAATAAAGAGAGAGAAAATATAAGGAAATCCAAACAGTAATCACAGAACTGAAGAATACAATAGCTGAACAGAAAAACTCAATAGAGGGTTCAGCAGAAGACTAGATCAAGAGGAGCAAAGAATCAATGAACATGGAGACAGAACAGTGGAATTCATCTAATTAGAGGACAAAAAGGAAAAAAAACAATGAAAAAGAGTTAATAGTTTAAGGACATATGGGATACCACCAAACACATCAATATTTGCATTATATAGGTCCTGGAGAAGAATAAAGTGAGAAAGGCTGATTCAAAGAAATAATGGTTATACCTGAAAGTAACACAATATTATAAATCAACTATACTTCAACTAAACAAACAAACAAAAAAAGAATAGAAATAGAACTAGATCACTTTTTAAAAAAGAAAAGTAAAAAATAATAATAATACAAAAAAGAAAGAGAAAAGTTCCCTCTCCTGGGGAAGGAAACAGACATCCAGATCTATAAATCCTTGGCAGTTCCAAATGAGATGAATCCAAACAGACCTACATGGAAACACGTTAAAATTAAATTGTTAGATTTAAAAGACAAGATGTAGTGGGGTTCTCTATCCTACTTTTAACAATGAATATATTGTTCAGATCAAAACTCCATAAGGAAACATTGGACTGAAACTATGCATTGGACAAGATGTACCTAATACACATTTATACATTCTATCCAACAACAGCAGAATATACTTTCTTTTCAAGTGAAAAGAAACATTTTCCAGGACAGATCATATGTTAGGTCACAAAACAAATCTTAATTAATTAGATAAGACTGAAATCCTATTCAACAACTTTTTCAGCCACAAAGATATGAAACTAGAATTCAATGACATGAAGAAAACTGAAAAATTCACAAATATGTCAAGACTGGGGATGGTGAAGCATCTCATTGGCTCAGGCAACTAAGGTCTATGACATTGGCAACTGTGTGATCCTTGACAGCAAGAGCTGTGTTTGCATGTATGTGTGTGTTTGGGGGTGGGGGTGTTCCTTAGTAGCTGCAAGGACTAGTGGTATCTCAGCAACAAAAGACCAGGGTGGTCGCGAGAGCTAAAATCTGTGGTGTATATATGCTCAAATGCAGGGCTGGATGCAGGTGTCTGAATGATGGCAGGGACTATCTTCAGGCACACCCACACTGGCAAGGGCCTAGAGCAGTGGCTAGGGGCAACTCTGGGTGAATGAGCAGCTACAGGACTCATGTGGTTATAAAGACTAGTCACAGTCTTGTGCACCATAGTGGGAGTCAGTGACAGAAAATCTAAGTCATAGTATACGTAAGGTTTGAATGATAGGGGCTACTTAAAAGCATAGATAGTGATACTGATCTGGGTTAGCAGTCAGGACTAGCTTCCAATACAGGAGCAGCAGTGGGGCCCTTGGTTGTCAGCATGTACTCATACAGCTACATGGGCCAGCCATGGGTGGGTACATGACACTGGAGAATGATACTGGGAGATCGGGCCAGTGGTGTGTGAGTTCATGGCTACACAGGGGCTAGCTGCTTAAATGACTGAAGGTGCAGGCCAATGATAGGAGTTGGGGTCAGGTCCTTTGGGCAGTGCCCTGAAAGGCTGGGGTAAGCTGGTCACTCACTCTGTTCTCTATTTTCTGGTCTGGTAGACAGAATGATACTGAACAGGCAAAATGTATTATTTGGGTGCGGTTATTCTCAGGTTATTTTGCTCTGTTATGTGCTAAAGTTTCTTAAGTAAACTATGAAGTTTCCCAGAGATAATTTCATTTTTACATTAAATTATCTAATTGTTGTCTTTGTGGGAAAATGGAGGTTGGTATCTCCTACCCTGCCATCTTATTGACAGCATTCCCCTGAACTCCCTCACAGTACATTATAAGTAAGTTCACAGGTACACCATCTGCCTCAAGATCCCTGTGTCCTTCTTTCTTCACTCCAGATCGTCCTACATCTGACCAGAGATTAAAAGAACAATACGTTAGACTGAAAAGAAAATTATGGAAGTAAAAGTGTTCAAAAAAATAAATAAATAAAAAGATTGTACTAAGAAATGAGTTAATGAACACCATGTTGCAAAAGTTTTCCTGTCTTATGAAATACTATTGACATTTCTATAGTTAATGGTTTCATTGATATTAGGCAAGATCAGGTTGTTGAAAGAAAATAATTACTAAAAGAGCCTTCTCTTAGATTGCGTTGTATTAGTTGCTCAGTCATGTCTGACTCTTTGAGAGCCTATTGACTGTAACCCACCAGGCTCCTCTGTCCATGGGATTCTCCAGGCAAGAATACTGGAGTGTGTTGCCATTTCCTTCTCCATCTCTTAGATTATAAAGGTAATAATGGAAAATAACAGTTATCCTGATAAAAATTTCTCTTTCAGCTTGAAATATTTTCAGTTGTACTTTAAGGTTCAAAAGAGTGTTTTTAAACTTAATAAAGGAAAATATATGTATATACACACCTGCTTTTTTCTTAAACTTTGTAAATAACAGTTTCCTTATTGGAAGGTATGTTTATAGTTTCTGACTTTGTCACAAATCTTTCCCTTACTCATCAGTCTAGAAAAATATATTTATTTACTAAACTCTAAATATATAGACTTGGAAAAGGAAATGGTAAGCCACTCCAGTATTCTTGCCTGGAGAATCTCATGGATGTAGAAGCCTGTAGGCTACAGTCCACAGGGTCACAAAGAGTCAGACACAACTGAACGACTTCACTTTCAAATATATAGACTAGGGTCATTCTCCCCCTAACTCTACTCACATATAGTATCTCATAGACCAGTATGATAACTGTATTGACAATGAATATTTTAAATGAATTTACTACTTAGTACATGAATAATGCAATTAGACATAAATAGGTTCACTAAAATAATTACCATAGAATACCATGGTTTCATAATGTAATTTCTTTTTAGCTACAAGCTGAGATACTCAGTAATGTGTGGCTTCTTCCATTTATATAATTTTAAATTAAAGTAACCATAGTTTATACTTCATCCCTAATTCATTAGTTAAACTATCATTGTGAGATTGGTTTTATGTCTTCAATCACACTTAAAATGTAGTATCACCGCACTCTGAAAGGGAATGCTGTGAGATGATCCTAACAACTGTTTTATAGGTTAGTGTGAGAAAGAAATTGGGAGAGACTGGGTTGTTATAGCATGGTGTGACATAATATGACAAACAGTAGATGAAACATGAACCATGAATGTAAGACAGTTTCGCCCATTAAGACTTATTTTACTCTTAGAGACAAGTCTTACCACTTTTACAAAATGTGAAAAAATAAATTAACAATATAAAAATTCTCACACATGAATCTTTTTCCCTAGAAAATACCATTTCCTACTTTTTTAAAATTTATTTTTTTATTAAAGGATAATTGCAAGAGAGAATTTTGTTGTTTTCTGTCAACCTCAACATGTATCAGCCATCAGTTCAGTTAGTCACTCAGTCATGTNAGGGATGAGATAATTGGATGATATCACTGACTCAATGGACATGAGTTTGAACAGTCTGGAGATGGTGAAGGACAGGGAAGCCTGGCATGCTGCAGTCCATGGAGTCACATAGAATTAGACATGACTGAGTGACTGAACAACAATAACAATAGATGCCATCTCAGCATTCTCCTTGTAGCCCTCCCAAACCACTGAGACCTCTCTAGAAGCAGCTTACAGACATACATCTGGCACCATGGCTTTTGCAACTGCCACGCAGGGGACACACCCCTCAATCATTTGGCTGTTATCAGCGGGACTTGCATTTATAGGTCTCACAGGACTGAAACAAACAGAGAAACACTTTTTAACTATGCTCAGCACAGAAGAAGACTCAAATGCCCATCACTTAGTTTTTTGCTGGAAGAGGTTTATTTGCATAATGCAAAATCTTCTGTCTGAGAGTCTGACTTCTAATTAGCTTGCATCTAGGTGTTGACTGAGATATTCCCCTCTGGGAGACTAACAAGTATTAGCATATCCTCAACTACTGAAAGTCACTTAAAAAAAAAAAAAAGGAAAGAAAGAAAGAAAGAGGCTTGGATAATAACAAAAGTTTGTGATACAATCAAGAGGTAAAGCTAGGCTAGATGATAAGTTTTATGTCCTACATGAGACCATTCCTTAAGAATAAGAGTGGCTGTTTTATCTAATGCAGAGAAACCAATAGAGTCAAAGAAAATGAAGAAACAAAAAACAAAATTCCAAAATAGAACAAGATAAAACTTTATTTACAGACATTAAGGAAAGGAAGATAAGTGATTTACTTGAGAAGCATTCAAAGTAAAATCATATATTTCCTCACCAAAGTCAGAACAGTACATTAACAAAGTGAGAATTTCAATAAAGAGAGAGAAAATATAAGGAAATCCAAACAGTAATCACAGAACTGAAGAATACAATAGCTGAACAGAAAAACTCAATAGAGGGTTCAGCAGAAGACTAGATCAAGAGGAGCAAAGAATCAATGAACATGGAGACAGAACAGTGGAATTCATCTAATTAGAGGACAAAAAGGAAAAAAAACAATGAAAAAGAGTTAATAGTTTAAGGACATATGGGATACCACCAAACACATCAATATTTGCATTATATAGGTCCTGGAGAAGAATAAAGTGAGAAAGGCTGATTCAAAGAAATAATGGTTATACCTGAAAGTAACACAATATTATAAATCAACTATACTTCAACTAAACAAACAAACAAAAAAAGAATAGAAATAGAACTAGATCACTTTTTAAAAAAGAAAAGTAAAAAATAATAATAATACAAAAAAGAAAGAGAAAAGTTCCCTCTCCTGGGGAAGGAAACAGACATCCAGATCTATAAATCCTTGGCAGTTCCAAATGAGATGAATCCAAACAGACCTACATGGAAACACGTTAAAATTAAATTGTTAGATTTAAAAGACAAGATGTAGTGGGGTTCTCTATCCTACTTTTAACAATGAATATATTGTTCAGATCAAAACTCCATAAGGAAACATTGGACTGAAACTATGCATTGGACAAGATGTACCTAATACACATTTATACATTCTATCCAACAACAGCAGAATATACTTTCTTTTCAAGTGAAAAGAAACATTTTCCAGGACAGATCATATGTTAGGTCACAAAACAAATCTTAATTAATTAGATAAGACTGAAATCCTATTCAACAACTTTTTCAGCCACAAAGATATGAAACTAGAATTCAATGACATGAAGAAAACTGAAAAATTCACAAATATGTCAAGACTGGGGATGGTGAAGCATCTCATTGGCTCAGGCAACTAAGGTCTATGACATTGGCAACTGTGTGATCCTTGACAGCAAGAGCTGTGTTTGCATGTATGTGTGTGTTTGGGGGTGGGGGTGTTCCTTAGTAGCTGCAAGGACTAGTGGTATCTCAGCAACAAAAGACCAGGGTGGTCGCGAGAGCTAAAATCTGTGGTGTATATATGCTCAAATGCAGGGCTGGATGCAGGTGTCTGAATGATGGCAGGGACTATCTTCAGGCACACCCACACTGGCAAGGGCCTAGAGCAGTGGCTAGGGGCAACTCTGGGTGAATGAGCAGCTACAGGACTCATGTGGTTATAAAGACTAGTCACAGTCTTGTGCACCATAGTGGGAGTCAGTGACAGAAAATCTAAGTCATAGTATACGTAAGGTTTGAATGATAGGGGCTACTTAAAAGCATAGATAGTGATACTGATCTGGGTTAGCAGTCAGGACTAGCTTCCAATACAGGAGCAGCAGTGGGGCCCTTGGTTGTCAGCATGTACTCATACAGCTACATGGGCCAGCCATGGGTGGGTACATGACACTGGAGAATGATACTGGGAGATCGGGCCAGTGGTGTGTGAGTTCATGGCTACACAGGGGCTAGCTGCTTAAATGACTGAAGGTGCAGGCCAATGATAGGAGTTGGGGTCAGGTCCTTTGGGCAGTGCCCTGAAAGGCTGGGGTAAGCTGGTCACTCACTCTGTTCTCTATTTTCTGGTCTGGTAGACAGAATGATACTGAACAGGCAAAATGTATTATTTGGGTGCGGTTATTCTCAGGTTATTTTGCTCTGTTATGTGCTAAAGTTTCTTAAGTAAACTATGAAGTTTCCCAGAGATAATTTCATTTTTACATTAAATTATCTAATTGTTGTCTTTGTGGGAAAATGGAGGTTGGTATCTCCTACCCTGCCATCTTATTGACAGCATTCCCCTGAACTCCCTCACAGTACATTATAAGTAAGTTCACAGGTACACCATCTGCCTCAAGATCCCTGTGTCCTTCTTTCTTCACTCCAGATCGTCCTACATCTGACCAGAGATTAAAAGAACAATACGTTAGACTGAAAAGAAAATTATGGAAGTAAAAGTGTTCAAAAAAATAAATAAATAAAAAGATTGTACTAAGAAATGAGTTAATGAACACCATGTTGCAAAAGTTTTCCTGTCTTATGAAATACTATTGACATTTCTATAGTTAATGGTTTCATTGATATTAGGCAAGATCAGGTTGTTGAAAGAAAATAATTACTAAAAGAGCCTTCTCTTAGATTGCGTTGTATTAGTTGCTCAGTCATGTCTGACTCTTTGAGAGCCTATTGACTGTAACCCACCAGGCTCCTCTGTCCATGGGATTCTCCAGGCAAGAATACTGGAGTGTGTTGCCATTTCCTTCTCCATCTCTTAGATTATAAAGGTAATAATGGAAAATAACAGTTATCCTGATAAAAATTTCTCTTTCAGCTTGAAATATTTTCAGTTGTACTTTAAGGTTCAAAAGAGTGTTTTTAAACTTAATAAAGGAAAATATATGTATATACACACCTGCTTTTTTCTTAAACTTTGTAAATAACAGTTTCNTCTCTTAGATTATAAAGGTAATAATGGAAAATAACAGTTATCCTGATAAAAATTTCTCTTTCAGCTTGAAATATTTTCAGTTGTACTTTAAGGTTCAAAAGAGTGTTTTTAAACTTAATAAAGGAAAATATATGTATATACACACCTGCTTTTTTCTTAAACTTTGTAAATAACAGTTTCCTTATTGGAAGGTATGTTTATAGTTTCTGACTTTGTCACAAATCTTTCCCTTACTCATCAGTCTAGAAAAATATATTTATTTACTAAACTCTAAATATATAGACTTGGAAAAGGAAATGGTAAGCCACTCCAGTATTCTTGCCTGGAGAATCTCATGGATGTAGAAGCCTGTAGGCTACAGTCCACAGGGTCACAAAGAGTCAGACACAACTGAACGACTTCACTTTCAAATATATAGACTAGGGTCATTCTCCCCCTAACTCTACTCACATATAGTATCTCATAGACCAGTATGATAACTGTATTGACAATGAATATTTTAAATGAATTTACTACTTAGTACATGAATAATGCAATTAGACATAAATAGGTTCACTAAAATAATTACCATAGAATACCATGGTTTCATAATGTAATTTCTTTTTAGCTACAAGCTGAGATACTCAGTAATGTGTGGCTTCTTCCATTTATATAATTTTAAATTAAAGTAACCATAGTTTATACTTCATCCCTAATTCATTAGTTAAACTATCATTGTGAGATTGGTTTTATGTCTTCAATCACACTTAAAATGTAGTATCACCGCACTCTGAAAGGGAATGCTGTGAGATGATCCTAACAACTGTTTTATAGGTTAGTGTGAGAAAGAAATTGGGAGAGACTGGGTTGTTATAGCATGGTGTGACATAATATGACAAACAGTAGATGAAACATGAACCATGAATGTAAGACAGTTTCGCCCATTAAGACTTATTTTACTCTTAGAGACAAGTCTTACCACTTTTACAAAATGTGAAAAAATAAATTAACAATATAAAAATTCTCACACATGAATCTTTTTCCCTAGAAAATACCATTTCCTACTTTTTTAAAATTTATTTTTTTATTAAAGGATAATTGCAAGAGAGAATTTTGTTGTTTTCTGTCAACCTCAACATGTATCAGCCATCAGTTCAGTTAGTCACTCAGTCATGTACGACTCTTTGTGACCCCATGAATCGTAGCATTCCAGGCCTCCCTGTCCATCACCAACTCCCAGAGTTCACTCAGATTCATGTCCGTCGAATCAGTGATGCCATCCAGCCATCTCATCCTCTGTCGTCCCCTTCTCCTCCTGCCCCCAATCCCTACAGCAACACAGTCTTTTCCAGTGAGTCAACTCTTCGCATGAGGTGGCCAAAGTACTGGAGCTTCAGCTTTAGCATCATTCCTTCCAAAGAAATTCCAGGGTTGATCTCCTTCAGAATGGACTGGTTGGATCTCCTTGCCATCTATTTATGGAAAAAATTACTTGAAAATAAAACTTTCTTAGAAAAATCAAGGACTTATATATCGCCCCAAAAAGTATCACTTTAGATCAAACCCACACATCACAGAAACCAGTGAGCAAAACTTGGATGCTACAACTGCCCCCTCAGACCTAAAAGGGTTTGCCCTATAAAGGTTGCTTGTGTAATTAGATACTTAATCACCATGGAAGAGACTTTTCATCATAGCCAACAGATAACTTGAGAGTTCCTTTCTTTCTTCTAAATTTAATTGTTTTATTTTGGGATATAGTTGATTTACAATATTATGTTAGTTTCAGGTGTACACCAAAGTGTTTCAGTTTTATATTTACACGTATCCCTTCTTTTGCAGGTTCTTTCCCATATAGGTGAATACAGAAGATTGAATAGAGTTCCCTGTATTGTTTAATAAATCCTGGTTGATTTCTAGCTTATGTATAGTAGTGTATATATGTTAATCTCAACCTCCTAAATTATCTTGAGGGCTCCTTTCTTTAGAGTTTTGTTGAGATGTTTGGGAGGCCTTGCTGAAGACCTTGTTTCCATTGTTCTGCATATATATCTGTGAAGCTCAATAGTATGGGGGAGAAAGGGATGGGATATTGTTATAAAATCTCTAAGCTTCCAGGAAAGAAACGGTTCAAGATTCTACCTTTCCATTATTAAGATTTCAGAGATATTAGGCTAGTTCTAATGGGCTAAGGTAGTCTCAAATGAAGTTGCCTGATAGCAAAGGTTTTAAAAAATCAGTGAATTCTAAAAGTTACAGAAAGGAAAATCCATCTTAAGGAGAACAGTTTTAATCAAAGAAAATATATGGGATATGTGGTTCCTAAACTTTGTGGCTTTTGTTAGTTAGGAACTTGTGGTGGCTGATCATTTCTGGCCTGTGGACCTAGTGAAGAAGTCATGCTTGTGAGTCTAAAGACCTAGGCTAGCAAATAGCGGTAGACTTGGGAACCCAGCAGCACTGCAAGTGGAACACTCATGGCTCTGGATACTATAGGAAAAGAGTTATTTTCTGTCCAGCACCTTGAGAAAATGCTTTTTCGGTCACTAGCATGTCTCTTACAGCTGCCAAGGGCTCAGCAAGAATTCAGGCACATGAGGTTTGGAACTAATACATGTCTTCATTGCAGGGTTGCTACAACTGACAGACAATTCAAAAGAGGTCTCAGGATCCCTTGGATATGATGGCAAACTGATGGAATATGGACTAAAGAAAGAAGCAATAAATGTAGCATGTATCCACAGCATTTTAATTTGATGATTAATGATATTGGTCCTTATTTTGTCTCTTAAATTGATAAAAGTGTGTGTGTGTGTGTGTGTGTGTATTTACAAACACACACTAACCATTTATAAATGTCAAGATATTAAAGAACCAAGAAGGTCACCTCTTCTGGCAAGAAACGACTTGGCTTGGAATACAAGCTCCCTGATTCGACCCTCTTTTCTATCCTCTGCTCCTGATGGAAGCCTATCTCCTCTGTGTTCTTAGTCTAAATTCTGACCATGCAAGTTAATATGAACCTTACTGTTTTTTCTCCCAGAAGGCTTGACACAGATTTGAGTGCAAGCATTTCAGTGAGAGGTGAAAGTAAATGAATGGGGGGGATACAAGAAGGAGAAGATGGTCAACAGAAGCCATTTGATCAAGTCACCTACCATTTTGGTTGACCAGAGCTTAACTTTGTTGGAGTAAACCTGAGAGCCAGTCTAAGATAGATTCCTCATCGTTTCTCTTAAAAAATAAGAGTAAGGGAAGTTCTTTCCTGGGGACCTAGTGGCTAAAACTCTGCACTCCTAATGCAGGGGGCACTGGTTTGACCACTGGTTGGGGAACTAAAGATCCTGCATACACATGGCCCAGCCAAAAATATAAAATAAAATAAAAATAAATAATAGTTTTAAAAAAGAGAAAAGGATCTGGGTATTGATTCCTCAGCTCTCATCAGTCATTGGATGAGGGTAGTTTCACGGAGATATTAAATATTTAACTGTCTGAACTGTTGTCTGTGGTTGAAGAAAGACTTAGACAAAGAAACAGAAATCTATTGCTAAAATAGAATACAGAATACTTGCTTCCTATTCCCAGACCACAAAAGTATCTGATATAATTTTTGACAATGGCAAGTTATCTGTACTCTTTCAGTGATTGTTATCAACCATTTCTTATTAAACTGTAGCAGAGAAAACACATTTACAGATTATATTGGAAACAACCAAGATGCTGGCATTTTTAATCATTACTTTTCAGTGCATTTGGTCATGTTTTGACTCTATAATCCAGTCGTATTTTATGTTAGTCATGTTGCTTTTAGAGAGGACCACTGTATGTTGAAGTGTCTTAAATCATTGAAGAAAAGACACTTTAAGATACCAACTTTTATTTTATGTGGGGTCACAAAGAGTCAGACATGACTGAGCAACTGAACTGAACTGATGCTTGGTGGAAATCTAAAGAGAACTATGTGTGCTGACTGACAAACTAAAATTTAATTTTCTTTATTATATTCACTAATAACTAACTTCAGCACAATATTAATAATAATAATAGCAGGTAACATTCATGAGTTATTGCTATGTGTCAAGCATTATTCTAAATATTTACATGAATTAATTTAATTCTCACAATAGCCTTATTCTATTTTACAGGTGAGAAAACAGAGACACTGCTTAATTAAATAACTTTCCCAAGGCCACCTGGGTGGAAATTCTGAGATCTGAGGCCAAACATTCTAGCTGCAGATTGTGGACTCTTCCATTAAATTACATTAAAAAAAATTTATTTCCAATCCCTCTAAACTTGGAGATATTCAACAAACTAACAAATCACGAATGCCGGTGGCCACTAAGCCAACATTTACCAAACCTGAATATGCGATTTCTAAGAAATCATCAAGGACTGATTACACCCATCAGGCATACTTAAAATCAAGACCACAAGTAGTTCTATCAGGGATTATACTTTTGATACTTCTCAGGCTTTCCTGAACCTAGATAAATGGATGCAGAGATTTATGAAATTATGTTCTTAGCAATTATTTTCTCATCTTTCTTACAATAAATAGCATTGATTAGGTAAGTATCAAAGCAACTAGAAGAGTACAGGTAATAAACACGGAGGATCAGGTTGTACACATAACAACTGGTATTTGTCTAAGGAGACTGTAAAATATTATTACTCCAACTCTGATTTCTTTGAACAAGGTTCTTAGAACAAAGTTAGTTTAAAATTAATGTGTGTGTACGTGCTAAGTCATTTCAGTCCTGTTTGACATTTTGTGACCCTAGGGATTCTTGGAGTCCTTGGGATTCTCCAGGCAAGAATACTGGAGTATGTTGCCATGTCCTTCTCTAGAAGATCTTCCCAACCGAAGGATCGAATCCATGTCTCTTCTATCTCCTGTACTGGCAGGTGGGTTTTTTACCACTAACGCCACCTCAGAAGCCCAAAGCTAACATGAAAACTTACCAAATGGTTATCAGTAATCACCCATCCACCCATATTTATACAGCTTGAGGACATTTATAGTGTTAAAATCAATATATACTGGGCATTGCTAATATGTCAGAGACTGTGTTAGCTGCTTGGAGAAGGCATTGGCAACTGACTCCAGTACTCTTGCTTGGAAAATCCCATGGACGGAGGAGCCTGGTGGGCTGCAGTCCATGGGGTCGCTAAGAGTCGGACATGACTGAGCGACTTCACTTTCACTTTTCGCTTTCACGCATTGGAGAAGGAAATGGCAACCCACTCCAGTATCCTTGCCTGGAGAATCCCAGGGACAGGGGAACCTGGTGGACTGCCGTCTATGGGGTCGCACAGAGTTGGACACGACTGAAGCGACTTAGCATAGCATAGCAATGCATCTGAGGAAATCAGGAATTGCTTCCTTGAGAAAATTCCTTCTCTGAAAAAGGTACCGTGCTGTATTGTATATCCTATAGGAAAAATCAGAAGCAGATTTCATGCAAACATCAGTTTACACAGAGATGCTTAGTTGAATTTTACAAATCTTCACCATAATAATAAAATTTAAAAGTCAAAAATATATTTTATTATTTACCTTACATACATTTCATGAGATTTTCTTTGAAAGAAAAATTCATGTCTCTCAGTAGGGAGAGCTAGCTACCCTCTCTCAACTCTCCTCATATCTCTAACACCAGAGAAATCAAGTTCTGTTGTTGTAGATACTACTAACAGCTCTGGTGTGGCAAACAGGGTAGGGGTTGTTTATTTTTAAAAGTGTAATTGTATGTTTATTAAACCATGAACTTTGCAAATTATCTGAAGTAATTAATCACGGAAAGAAAGAGAATTGATTTAGCAGAGTTTGTAATAACACAAAAGAAACATACATCAAATATACATAATACAATAAGATGGAGACCAAGATTTTCCTGCTTATAGCTTATTTTTAGAGATTGAATTTTCAGAGCATAATGCTGGAAATCTGCACATGCAAAACAATGTGGTTTTAGTTTCCACTTTAAGAATTTAATAAAACAGTGCTTCAAGTAAAGGATACAGACAGTATTTCTTCCTAATACCCAATCATTAAAGAAAGTATATTTTGGTGATAATGGATTCAATTTCATATAAAGTCAATTATTTAGTTAATAGATTAACATTATCATTTTGACATACATTGTTAACAAAGTATTTCCGCCTATATGTCCTAATTAAAAACCCAACAAAAAATAAACTTCTACTCTAGATTTGGACATGGAGTAAAATTTTATCTTTGTAATAATATTTTAGAAACATTGTTCTATTTTTACAAAAATACTAACATAGGAATATAATGACATCATATTTCTATAATATAGCATCAATAAGGGCAATAGACAAACATAGAGATATGAGAATGAAAAAATAAACTATTTGAACTTTCCTTGGTGGCTCATATGGTAAAGAGTCTGCCTGCAGTGCTGGAGACCCAGGTTCGATCCCTGGCTTGGGAAGATCCCCTGGAGAAGGAAATGGCAAACCACCCCAGTATTCTTGCCTGGAAAACCATTGACAGAGGAACGTGGCAGGCTACAGCCTGTAGGGTCACCAAGAGTCAAACACAACTAAGCAACTTCACTTTTCTTTCTTTTGAACTTGCTATCTCTACTTAGAGATGCTTTGAATGATGCCCAAAATATTTATACGTGACCCTTACTATATGCAAATATATTATTAATGCAGTTTATTTTCTGGCTAAAAATGCAATAAATGTAGACTACAAACTACCGAGTGAGACTTGACTTTATAAAAATAGTGAAAGAAACAGGACATATTTAAATCTTTTGATTTGAGATTATATATGTATGACAAGTTTCTTATACCGACTTTCTCTGACCTAGATGTTATTATTCAGTTGAATCCAAATATAAGTGTATGTAAATATGAGCTTGCACAAAGAGAACATATAGTCTAGCTCTAGAATATCCATGATATTTTTTTCTTTACATGTTGCTCAGTGATAGACAGGGCTCTTATAGCTCCTTGAGTCTCAAACATCCCAGGATGTCCTCTAGACATGTCGTCTAGATGTTCTGTCCATCTCAGAACAACATATAACATTTCAATAATTTTTTAATATTATTTTTAACAGGTAATATTGAGGCAGGAGGTAGATGTCCAGCCTCCCACGGTAAAGCGATTGGAGATTCATTCCCTGTGGACCAAGACTCCAAGATGAGAGTAACAGGGCAATTAAGAGAGAAGGCTGGGCCCTGCCCAGACCACATATTTCTTATTTTCAAAGTCAAGAGACCTGCCCAACCACATATGCACAGAAAGGCTCCTTGGAGGTCAAAGGGGAGTGATGTTTAGAGGTGTTCTACCCACAGGCCTCTTTGATAGAATATCTCTCGGCCAAGAGATGCATTCACACACCTAGGAGGACCCTGAGATATACCAGATATGGACTATGAACAAGGTAAATCAAAACAACTGGCCAAAGGAATCCCGAAAGATATGGCCCTTAAAATTCATTCACACTGCCACAAGGGTGTGACTCAGCACCTCTCTCTATCTGAGTCTGCCTGTGTATCTGCCTACATGTTCTGCACTCTTTTCTCTTCCTAATAAATACTTGTTTCATCCCTTTCCATCACTGTGGGAATTCTTTCCTGCAAAGCCAAAAAGCCTTGTCACCGACCACTGGCTTGGTGGCTAGGATTCGCTGCTCTCACTGCGATGACCTGACCTTAATCTCTGGCTGAGAACCCAAGCCCCACTTCAAGCCATTGCAGACTGAGGCCACCGGGGATCCATATGATCTTTAATTTTATAATTAATTCTAGAACATTTCATCTTAGAGCTATTTATTTTGAAGAAGTGCTTATATAAGGCATCTAGAATTCAAGAGCCTTGGGTTAAATGCTAACAATGTGAAGCAGTTCTTGTAGTTAAGGTGTTTATGAATGGGAAGCCAAGATATTAGTAAAACAAAAAGGGCATACAAAGTGATGTGACTAAAAAGTCAAATGAGTAAAGCAGTGACCAAAAAAAAAAAAAAAGACATTATGGACAACAATAGCCCAAGAACATTTCCTGAAGATTCCACTTCTGTTGGGCCTTAAATAAAGCAGACAATTTAGAAAGGTATGGAAATTTGAAGGCAGCACTTCTCAGTAAAATGAAAGGCAAATGCAAGTCCTGATTCCAAATACTAAGTCTGTTTCCAAGGAAGAAGGATTCTTAATTTTAAGGGAGAAAAGGAAAATAAAATCTGAGAAGATTTTATTTTAAGAGATCTCTGTCCTTGTCAATGAGTTTTTTTTTTATAAAGGAGAAAGTTATTACATTTATACTGAGATGTCTTTATAAGTTTTTAAAAAAACTTTTTTTAATCAACAATATATGATTAAGAAGTAATTAACCTGGAAAAAATGCTGATACCATTCTAAAGCCTGATATGGAATGGTAAAAATAGAGAAGCTTTCATTTCTTCATTTTACCCAATAGCTGGCAATTTGTGTTTCAATGTTGCCACTATCACCTAAAATCAGTATTGGAATGTATGTTGTTAAAAACACAAAGGCTTTTAATTTAGAATGTATAGATTTAATCCTTGCATCTCTATGAGTCTCAGTTTCCTTGGGTCTGTAGGACCTTACTCTCTAAAATTCAACCACAATATTCTCTTGAATTTTAAATTCATGGTTCTTTATTGGGGTGTACTGAGAGTATTGAGGGATTCAATCTAATAACAAAAATTGAGCCTGTCTAAAGAGCTTAATGTGACTATTTTGTAGAACCCGAAGTGGATTTTAACCAACCACTATGTTTGCCACAACAAACTCCATGTTTCATAGGCAGCGCACTCCCACAGATACTATGAACTTACTAGGGAACCATGGACTGAAACCATTCGCCCTGGCCAGGCATGAAAATAACCACTTGCATAAGCTGTCTCTCAACAGGAGATGCTAGTAAGGAACACAGAGCTGACACACTGCTGCCAAAACCAACCAGAAGAATTTGGAAGGAGCCAAAACGTGGAAGGAGGTGGCCAGCCCGTAATATATGTCCTGCCAACCTCTCAGAAATCCTTACTCTGAGATCCATCTTGACTGAGAGATGCATATGTCACCAGGAAGGGCCCTGAGCTGGACTAGATATGAGTATGAGTAAGATGACTGGATAGAGACAACCCAGAAACCAATCCTATCTCCAAAAAACCTGGGACTGTGAGCCAAAAGGCAGAGAAGTTCTTCTTAACTTGCTGCTCTCTGCTTGAGCATCACTTTCTAATAAAGTCTTTTACTTTATTAGTATTTGTGTCTTCTCAGAAAATTTCATTTCCTAGTGGTAGTAGCAGCAGCAGCAATGTTAAACAGGAGCCCACTTTCAGGCCCTTGAAGGGGTCTTTCTTTGGTAATAAATTGAAAAGTCTCTTCCACAGGGAGAATTTGTGTGAAGGCCGGGGTTCAGAAACCTGTCACTATTTGTTGATTGAGATGCAGGAGGAGGCATGCTTCCCCCAGGCCTCAGGAGTCTTTCTTCCTTTGCTCTCTAGACTTTGTGCTATCTTTGTGTATTTAGTTCCTCAGAGAAAATAGGAACATTATACTACCCATCACTGAATAATATGTCTTTTCACTCTTTGTGAAGAAACGAAAGAAATGATACGATAAAATAATGGGTTTTCCTAAGTTTCAAAGGAGGGTAGATGAAAGGAGTCTTAATTGAAAGTCTGTGTGCCAGACCTTTCATTAATACCATAAATATATAGTTTCATTTAATTTTATCAGCAAACCTGCCAGATTTCATTAAGCAATGATGGTAAAAATGTTGATTGAAGCAAAGCTGTGAAGAGCCTGGTGGGTTACAGAAACACATTCAGACTTTGTATTGCAAACCAGAGTATCTTGGTGTCTGGTTTATCTGCATAAGAATCACTCATGAAACTTTTTAAACTGCAAATTCGACACCATGTTCCTCTGTTCCTCTACTCACACAAGATTCTAACTCAGTTGATCTGCAGAGAGATACTAGAACTCACCATTATAAAATAAGCTCCATTGCTGGTCCTGATGCAGGTGGTTCAGAGATCAAACTTTGAGAACTAGAACTATATAAAGTAAAATTCAATAAAGGATGTTTGCATTAATAAACACACACATATATGTATAAACTTCCTTGATTGCTCAGATTATAAAGAATTTGCCTGTAATGCAGGAGACCTGGGTTCAATCCTTTGATCAAGAAGATCCCTGGAGAAGGGAATGGCAACCCAGTACAGTATTCTTGCCTGGAGAATTCCATAGACAGAGTAGCCTTGCAGGCTCTTTGAGGTCACAAAGAGTTGGACACGACTAACCAACTAACACACACACACACACACACACACACACACATATATATCTATATGTCTATAATGTTACCAAACTTCTATATAGAAAAATCTTGAAATATGAATGAGATGCCATAATTGGTTCATAAAAAAGTACATATATAAATAGGGCTTCCCTTGTGGTGCAGCTGGTAAAGAATCTACCTGCGATGCAGGGGACCTGGGTTTGATTCTTGGGTTGGGAAGATTCCCTAGAGAAGGGAAAGGCTACCCAATCCAGTATTCTGGCCTGGAAAATTCCATGGACTGCATAGTCCATGGGGTTGCAGAGTCAGACACGACTATGTGACGTTCACTTCCATATATAAATAAGAGGAAATATAAGAAGGCATTTAGCAAACATAAGGACAAAGCAATAAAAGGAATTCTGAAAAGCTTATTATATCATTCAGTTAATTTTGAATAGGAAAGATGCATTGAGTAATAGAAACATAGATGTCTCCATTTAAAAATGCCATTTATTTAGTGGGAAATGGCATTAAAAGAGGCAATAGGTGGTAATGTGCCTATTTGTTTTTCATTTTATGTATGATTAAATTGCTAAAACTGTATAATTTTTAAAGAAGACAACAGAATCAATTGCCCCTCCATTCAACTTATTTAGAAGACTGGGAACATAATTTGGGTCAGGTGGTAGTGAACGATCTCATTTATTTAGGTAGATCAAGAGGTCCTGAGAGTTTTTTATTTCAGATCTGTATTATGGCATTCATGTAATAAATAAAATTGCTCTATTTGCCTGAATTTTGTAATGGAAAATATTAATTGCTAGGCAACATATTTTGTGAAATATATAATTTAAATACTTATTTATAAGTAACAAAACTCATCCCCCAAAACTCAACCCATCCCCCAAATATTTTTCATAAACTTACAGAGCAGCAAATGGTGAAAGAAATCTTAGCTGTTAGATCTTAACATCTCAATTTGCAGATAAGGAAACAAGGGTGGAAGATTGAAATGATTTGCTTAACATCACACAGCTATTTCGAGGTAAAACTAGAACTGGGATTAAGATCTTCAAACTCTCAATACATTGCTTTTTACATGACAAAATGCTAGAAGTAGCATCTAAGTCATGCGTGTATATTTGTGTGTATGTGTGTGTGATGAAAATATGGAAGAAGACTGGCAACCTTGGTAAGCAAACCATATACACAAGAAATATACAGATGATAGTGGGCTATTAAATTTGTCCATTGCATTATCATGGCACATCTATTCTAATGCGTTAAAAATTATTTCCCTAACCCATTATTCTCTAAGTCCTCTAGAAGTAAATGTTTGACAGTCTTCTCTAGAGCATCAGAATCTCTCATCTACGCTCCTATCTATTCACCCCAATTCCCATGATAATTTTTGTCCTATACCGATTTATCCTCAGTTTCTCTGTATCCTTAGATAATCTCCAATCTCTCAGTTTCTACAAAAAGTAGGTTAAAAATCCTACATTGTGGTTGTGGATGTATTGATTCCGTCTAACAGTCTGATAATTTTTATTTAGTATATATACACTGATTGGTACTAATGAGAGGGTAACAGGCAGGAAGGCCAGGGGTCTCTAAAGGGAGGAAATAGGCTGCAAGTGTCAGACATTTTTTTTTTATCTCTCTCTTAAGTGGCAGGAGGAAGCAAACTAAGAGTGTTAAAGATTTTTGCCCCTTCTCTATACAAATTTAATGGAGAAGGCAAAGGCACCCCATTCCAGTACTCTTGCCTGGAAAACCCCATGGACGGAGGAGCCTGGTAGGCTGCAGTCTGTGGGATCACGAAGAGTCGGACAAGACTGAGAGACTTCACTTTGACTTTTCACTTTCATGCATTGGAGAAGGAAACGGCAACCCACTCCAGTGTTCTTGCCTGGAGAATCCCAGGGACGGGGGAGCCTGGTGGGCTGCCGTCTATGGGGACACGACTGAAGTGACTTAGCAGCAGTAGCAGTATACAAATTTAAAAAGAGGTTTCCCTTAAAAATCTGTGTTGCCATGACAACACCTGGCTCCACCAAAACTTAACTTTTCTCAAACCTTGAGCTAACCCATGCATTTTTCTTATGGAAATGTTTGTCTTAAGCTAAGTTAAAGAACTATGTATTTACCTTAGACTGTCTTCAAGTCAGTTCTGCCTAAGACTCAGAACCCACTTGACAAACCAGTATGTTTTACTCATCCAAATGTTCTCTTAAACTATGTTAATGAGTGATCAAGCCTCATCACTGGCCACGGATTAAATTCATCTCCTCCAGAGGCCAAGAACCTCCACGTCTTTCATGGTTCAGCAACAACCTTCCACTAACATATTTGGAATACTGTATCTTTCCAAATAATTCTTTTTTTTTTATGAGATAATCCTCATTATATAAACCTCTACATTTGAGCTGTAAAATTCTATTTGATCTTGTGCTAATAATCCTACATAAATTTTCTTTGTTTAATATTTATCTGATATACCATTTTTATTTTAAAACTCTCTTTACTTTCAGGTTTTCTGTCTCAATATTTTGTCTAATTTGAAATTAGCAAATAATTGCATTTCTTGAGATTAAAAAAATCATGTCTGACAGACTTTCTTTCGACTGATTTAACCTGTATATAGTTATTATAACTACAAATGTATTTGCATTTTTTCTATTGTCTCATTCTGTGTTTTCTAGACATAATTTTGACTGAGTTTTCTTTGTTCTGTTTCCTATGTCTTCTTTCTGTATTAAAATCTGGCTTCTTATTTACACTCATAATGCCAGCCATCATCCTTGAGGCCCGTGACCATGTGGTCCTCAAATTCACTTTGAACCAGGCTCACTTTAAGTCGCTCTCATTTCCCAGGACACTCTAAGGTCTTCCCTGCCTTTACAAATTTGCCTATGATTTTCCCACTAATGAAATTCTCTATTTCCAATTATTTGCTGAGCTGACTCCTTATCATCCTTTAAACCTCGGTTTAATTTTGAGCTTCTTCGTCAAGCTTCCATGTAGAATTCTTGCTCCTTTTCTCCAAATTCTTCTGAGTTCTCTGTTTATTACATATATAAAACTTTTTATTAGTATATGCATATAGTAACTTGGTTAACTTTTTCATCATTAATTATATATCAGTTCTTTTTTAAAAAATGTATTTATTTATTTTAATTAAAGGCTAATTGCTTTACAATATTGTAGTGGTTTTGCCACACATTGACATGAATCAGCCATGGGTGTATACGTGTTCCCCCATCCTGCAACACCCTCTCACCTCCCTCCCCATCCCATCCCTCAGGGTCATCCCAGTGCACCGTTCCTGAGTGCCCTGCCTCATGCATTGAATCTGGACTGGTGACTATTTCACGTATGGTAATATACATGTTTCAGTGCTATTCTCTCAAATCATCCCACCCTCACCTTCTCCCACAGAGTCCAAAAGTCTGTTCTTTATATCTGTGTCTCTTTTGCTGTCTCACATATAGGGTCATCGTTACCATCTTTTTAAATTCCATATATGTGCATTAATATACTGTATTGGGGTTTTTCTTTCTGACTTACTTCACTCTGTATAATACACTCCAATTTCATCCACCTTATTAGAACTGATTCAAATGCATTCTTTTAATGGCTGAGTAATATTCCATTGTGTATATGCACCACTGCTTTCTTATCCATGCATCTGCCGATGGACATCTATGTTGCTTCCATGTCCTACTTATTGTAAACAGTGCAGCAGTGAATGTTGGGGTACACATGTCTCTTTCAATGCTGGTTTCCTCAGTGTGTATGCCCAGCAGTGGGATTGCTGGGTCGTATGGCTGTTCTATTTCCAATTTTTTAAGGAATCTCCACACTCTTCTCCATAGTAGCTGTACTAGTTTGCATTCCCCCCAACACTGTAAGAGGGTTCCCTTTTCTCCATACCTTCTCCAGCATTTTTTTTGTAGACTTTTTAATGGCAGCCATTCTGACCGGTGAGATGGTACCTCATTGTGGTTTTGATTTGCATTTCTCTGATAATGAGTGATGTTGAGCATCTTTTCATGTGTTTGTTAGCCATCTGTTTGTCTTCTTTGGAGAAATATCTGTTTAGTTCTTTGGCCCATATTTTGATTGCGACATTTCTTTTTCTGGTATTGAGCTGCATGAGCTGCTTGTGTATTTTTGAAATTAACTCTTTATCAGTTACTTTGTTTGCTATTATTTTCTCCCATTCTGGAGGCTGTCTTTTCACCTGGCTTATAGTTTCCTTCATTGCACAAAAGCTTTTAAGTTTAATTAGGTGCCATTTGTTTATTTTTGCTTTTATTTCTCAGGGATGTGGGTCATAGAGGATCTTGCTGTGATTTACATCCGAGAGTGTTCCGCCTATTGTTTTCCTCTAGGAGTTTTATAGTTTCTGGTCTTACATTTAGGTCTTCAATCCATTTGGATTTATTTTTGTTTATGGTGTTAGAAATATATATCAGTTCTTTAAAGGGAGCTGTCCACTATATACCCAGTACCTTCTACAGTTCACTCTTCACAGTAAATGATAAAGGAACATTCATTTAATGAATAAAGGTTTTGTAAAACTAGTCATGTCTATATCTCCAAATATCTCAGTACTATTGTATAGTCGTATGTTGAAATTTTTTTTTTACTTAATTTATTTTAATTGGAGGCTAATTACTTTACAATATTGTGGCAGCTTTTGCCATACAGTGACATGAGTTAGCATGGGTGTATATGTGTCCTCCCATCTTGAATGCCCCTCCCATCTCCTTCCTCAATCCATCCCTGTGGGTTGTCCCAGAGCACCAGCTTTGAGTGTCCTGCTTTATCCATCAAACTTGCACTGGTCATCTATTTTACATATGGCAATGAAATTTTTGACTCCAATGTTCTTTTATCAATTACCATCATTTGCAAAGGAAAAATATATAAAATCATTATAAGATTATTTTGAAATGTCTATGCCCCCCAAAAATAGTACTATTCATATAGGTAACAATTAGAAATAAATCAAGGAAAAATGTGAGGTTTTGAAAATATTACTATTATATTAAGCATTTTAAACATCACCTAAAGGGAATTCATATGTGATTCAACAAAGCAGAATAGAACAAACACTGGGGTGTCAGTCAGCGAAAGTGGATTCTAATGTGGTTCTGTCATTAACCATGTGTCCTTAAAATTAATTCTCCAGGCCTTGTTTTGGGGTTTTCATTTTATTTTTAACTTCATGCAAGATGATGTGAGAGTAATTTATCTAATACCAAGGAAAGGATTTATAAATACTTAAGGCACTATTACTATTAACAATAATATAAACAATATTGGAGTAAATCTGATCATTCTTAAATATTTATAACTACTTTTAATATGAATAGATAATTGACACAAGAGAAAATATTGATTGTTTTAAAAGCCTGATTTGAACATAATGTCAAAGTTATTTAGGAACTCCTTTCAGTTCAGTTCAGTTCAGTTCAGTTCAGTTGCTCAGTTGTGTCTGATTCTTCGTGACCCCATGAATTGCAGCATGCCAGGTCTCCCTGTCCATCACCAACTCCCGGAGTTCACTCAGACTCACGTCCATCGAGTCAGTGATGCCATCCAGCCATCTCATCCTCTGTCGTCCCCTTCTCCTCCTGCCCCCAATCCCTCCCAACTTCAGAGTCTTTTCCAATGAGTCAACTCTTTGCATGACGTGGCCAAAGTACTGAAGTTTCAGCTTCACCATCATTCCCTCCAAAGAAATCCCAGAGCTGATCTTCTTCAGAATGGACTGGTTAGATCTCCTTGCAGTCCAAGGGACTCTCAAGAGTCTTCTCCAACACCACAGTTCAAAAGCATCAATTCTTCGGCGCTCAGCCTTCTTCACAGTCCAACTCTCATATCCATACATGACCACTGGAAAAACCATAGCCTTGACTAGATGGACCTTTGTTGGCAAAGTAATGTCTCTGCTTTTGAATATGCTATCTAGGTTGGTTACAACTTTCCTTCCAAAGAATAAGCGTCTTTTAATTTCATGGTTGCAATCACGATCAGCAGTGATTTTGGAACTCCTTTGCCAATAATTAAGTAACATCATAGATACATCTAAAATGCTAACCTTCCTCAAAAAAATCTCTGTACTAGAAGTCATGAAATCATGTTAAATATATTTTAGCAGCCAATTCCATATGTATATAATTATAGAAATTTTTATTTCAAGACAGTAGAAGACATTTGCAAGAATAAATGGAGTTACTTATTTTTAAGCAACCAAAGTCTGTGAATAAAATCACAAGCTGCCAGGAATATTCTATTCTATTCTTCTAAACAAAACAATATTTATACTTAAAATGAATCAAATTAAAAATCATTGATGAAAGATATATTAGGTGGACAAGTAAAAACATGAAAAGCTATCTTACTTTAAATTGTTGTAGTTGGGATCCTACTAAGCATTTTACCAAATCACAACAGTGAAATTACTTGTCTGTGAATCTTAACTTTGTCATTATCACCATACAGGAAATCTACCAATTCAGAGTTTATATATGAAAATGAAACCAATGTTTGACTTCTAATTTCAGACTGTAGGAGAAATAAACTCATATATTAAGTTGCATTTGAATTGTTTTCCTATTAAATCACAATTTGTACAGCTTTTAGATAAGACCAGTGGTTTTGAGACTTTATTAATTACCTCACAAGCTACAGTCATGGACTAGGTTATGCTGCAATAACAAATTAACTAGTAAATCTCAGTGGTTTAGCATAATATTGGTCAATGGGGTTTCTATCTCATATGGTCACTTGTCCTTAGGACACCTGAATCTTCCCTTGGGACAATGCTGGCTGACATGACAAGTGAAGTGAAAGAGTGGAGCGCCACTCACTGACTATTAAGTGCTGTGGCTCAAAACTGACCTAAATGTCATCTATTCATTGTACACTAGTTAGAGCTAGTCACATTACCTCCGTCTGACTGCAAAAGGTCTGTGAGATGTGGGGAAGCACACAAATGGATGGTGAGCAATAAAAGGTCTTACCCATCAGACCTGGGTTTGAGCACCAGCTATGCTAATTCTCAGCTATGAAAAGCTTAGATAATTTCAACAATTATATCACATCTTTAAGCTCCAACATTGTCATTCATAACTAGAATATATTTCTGGTTTTTAAAAGTTAAATGAGACAGTATATACCACGTGCTTATTTTATACTTAATATTGTGTTAGCATTTTGGAGAGATGTGATGATGTGATATATGTTTCCCTAAAATGTTAAAAAGTATAAAAATAGATACTAAGGAGCAGAAGAAAGATACAGTTAAAACAGAAAGGAATAACAGTAAGGAAGAAGTATAAAGAATTTTATTCAGAGTTTTTAATCAATATACATTAAGTCTGTTTCTCCTATTTTTTTCTTAACTCTAGAACCCACCATCTACCCAGTTGTTAAAGGCAAAACCTAGAAATTTTGACTCTATTTTGTCCATCATTCTTAAAATAGGATGGAGATATTGACCTGTTTTGTGTATTGTTATGTCCCAGCACCTCAAACAGTGGATAGAATAAGCAGATATAAAATAAATATTTTAAAATAAGTCCATTACTCAATGTTTCTTGAATTTGGCCATTTCTCTTAATTTCTTCTGCCATTAATCTATTTCAAGACACTGCTACCATTCATCTGACCACAGTATCTACTTTCTAACCAGTCTCCCTGGACTCATTCTCATCACTTTCCAATCCATTCTTTACATTGTAGTAGGATAACCTTTTCAAAATGCAAGTCTAATATTATTTCATCATTCTTTAAAACTTGTCAGGGTTTCCTTTTGTTCCTAGGATAATGTCTAAACCTATTAACATGTCTTCATATGTCTTCTTACCTCTTCAGCAATAGATCTTGAATCTGTTTTATATCTTGATCTCTATTTCTAGACATATTGAATTTCTTTTGTTTTCTTAGTGGGCTAACTCTCTCTCACCTCTGGAATTTACCCACAACCTTGCACTTGCCTTGAATACTATTTTCTCTCTGCCTCTCTCTCTCTTTTTTTTTTTTTTTTTCATTTTAGGACATCATTTCTTGGCTCTATTTGACACCACTGTTTTCTAGAAAGTGTTTCCTAAAACCCAGGATAGGCACCTGTTCTATATTCTCCCTTAGGCCTATATTTTTTTCTATCAAAGCAATCAGCACACTTGCTACAATTTTTAATTCACTGTATATCTAATAAACTTAATTGTGAGCTTCATGGCAGCATCTGCTGTTTCCATTGTATATCTCCTGAACTTCAGTATTTCAGGGAAATCTCTGCTCCTAGGAAAGTTTTAAACAGTATTTGAATAAATGAATTATTTCATTTCATCCCTATAATACCACCAAAAATCTCTCTCTCTCTCTCATCTACATATAAAGAAACCAGACTCACAGAAATCAAAAAATTTCAAAGATATGTCAATTACTTGCTATGCGATATTCTAGTCTAGTGTTCTTGATACTTAGTTTTGTCATCAATACACTAGAAGCAAATAATGTTTGCCTTGACATGGATGACAGAATTTGAAATGAAAAAGGTGAATGTCTAGAACAATGGTCCACAGGTAAATCCAATCTACTCCCTGTTTTTAAATGAACTGTGAGCTAAGAATGGCCTTAAAAATTTTAAAGAAGAATTTCATAATATATAAAAAATCATGCAATATTTAAATTTCACTCTCCCCATAAATAAGGTTTCATTGGAACGCTACTACATTTACTCACTTACACATTGTACTTTGCTTTAGTCCCAACAAACTTTGGTAGTTACAACAGATCTATGTGGGTCACAAAGCCAAAATGTTTAGAAAAATGCCTGTAGGCACTCAATTATGCACCTATAATTTTTAATATTGTTTTTAATAATAAAGAGACAAGTGACTTCCTAGTATAAATATATACTAGGAAGTATATAAGTGTGTGTATATATATATATATATACATGGAAGTATTTAAGTATAAATGACTTATACTTCATCTAACAGGAAAATTTATGACTAATAAAAAACTATAATGATAAGTTCCTCTGTCATTATTCCAAGTAAATACATTATATACATAGAGTCAAGTAATCAAACATTGTTTAGCTTTCAATGAGTTAAACGATTTAACGATATAAATACAAAGAACTGCATATGATATTTAAAGTACTCTGGAGGTGGAACTCAGTTTTTCAGAACTCACCTTACTTTCTACCTTTGTACAATAATATAATAAATATTTATCAAAGATATCCCTTTAAGATCAGGATACGGTACAGCAACATTGAAAGGTTAAACTGAGCATCCAAGATGTGTAAAGAAGTTAGGACTAGTCTCAACCAGTTACTGAAGCCCTCTTTTTTTAAAATATAAATTTATTTATTTTAACTGGAGATTAATGATAATGTGCAGTCTCTCAGACACTAAAGGATTCTAGTGTAGAAGTTTGAATTAACAACATCTTCTCATGAAGTATCAGTGTATTCTGGAACTTAGCTCAACAATGGAAATTTATAAATATTTAACTGTTTGGGATTCTGGGACAAAATCAAACCATTTGGAACACTGATACTTTGGGAAATATGGAGTAATGGATGTTGGGTACACATATCACAAAATATAATTTGAGCAGGCAAATAAAACTCCTGAGAGCCAGAGATTTTACACCCACCCCCTTTGTTATACAGTGCATCTCTTCCCACTCACTGTTTCTTCTTCATACTGCGTCATGACCTATTTTGCAATCATCTGTTCCCCCGGCCTCAGTCTTTCTGGACATGTGGAGCCCCAAAGCTATTCAAAATGAAGGCTATTTACATGACTGCATTGAAAATGTCCCATTACTTTCCTTGCCTATGTCCTTTCTTAAAGACATTTTCCTAAAACCTTTCCTCCATCAACATTTTTAGATTACTGACTCATCTTGTTTTGAGCTTTATGTTGAACTCCTTCCTAAGAAACAGAGTTAGATAAGTTGAAGAGATGATTTGGGCCTAGGTCAAGCAGATCCAGATTCAAATCTCAGCTTGTCACTCAACTGGTTGCATGATCTTGGTCAAGTTACTTAGGCAAGTTTCATACAGCTCAGTCTTAAAGTCTTCACTTATAAAAACTAAATAATAATATTTAACTTAAAGCATTCTTGTGAAAATCTAAATAACATATAGAAAATATCTAGCATAGTCCCTGGCTCACAGTATCAATCAGTATTAGTTTCTTTCCTTTCTTCCCTTTATCTTCACTTCTGGTTGCTTTAGAATGGGAAAAGTACAAAAATACAATCAGAAAAAAACTTCTTTATGAGTAAATAGAATATTGGGTCACCTGTTAAAAGAATTCTGCCCTCTTCCCAAAATCCCTGCAACATATGTAACACCAAAGTATAAAGCCTTGTATCTAAATTAGAAATTTACTACTTAAAGAAATGCTAACTAGATACACAATACAGTATAAAATGTACCCAATGGGAGTTAGGAGAAGACCTGGTCTCGAGTTTGGGCTCTGCTATTTATTTTCTATACCATTTGTATTCAATGGGCCCCATTTTCCTCTCCTAAAAAATTAGGATAAAATCAACCATACAGGCCTCATAGGTTGGTGTAACATCCTTTCATGGTTCTCATCTCTTACCTCCTCTCCAGCTTTTCTCTCACTGCTCCTTCTCTCTAGCTGTACAAGACATAATTCTAAAGATTAGCAAGGTTCATGAGCAAACACCCCTGAATAGTTTTGTTTCTTCCATCTGGAATTAATTTCTACCTCAAGTTCTGATTTGCCTTTCACATATTCCTCATCCAGAAGACGGTCTCAGCACTAACCCTTTGACACAGAGTTCATCCTCCCTTCTTTGCTCCCATAGTCATTCGTTCATAAAACATTCACATATTTCATCAGGGTTAAATGAAATTTCTGATTACACATGGAGTCCAGATTTCAAAATAAATTCTAGGGCTCAATCAGCTTTTTTTTTTTTTCTTTCTTTTCTGGCCATGTCATGTGGTATGTGAGATCTTAGTTCCCTGATCAGGGATGGAACCTGGCCACCTGAAGTGGAAGCAGAGTCTTAACCAGGGGTCCTCATTGACCTTTGACACTTGGATATCAAGTAGAAGTAGCACACAGATCTGTCCAAGTAAGATGGGGATATATGAGCAAGATTATTAATCTTCAAAGTCACTACAATTCCTACCTTTAAAGAACTTGGGAAACAAAAACACAGATTAGTGCAGAGCAAATGACTGTATGGGGAAGATTTTGTATTGAAAATCTGTGAAGAGTTAGGATACATCTGGAATTTAGATGAAGAACAGAGGCCAGAAAAGAAAAGGAATTTAGAAAGTGAAGGGGGAAAAATGACACATAGATGCTTGTTTCATATTTTTTATTGTATTGGGAAAAGGCTACCTGTGAAAAAATATTTTAGCCTATTTGTATGTCATAATATCAGTTAAACAGCTCTAGGGCGGGGAGGTTTTGTCAGAAGTACTATTTTAAGCATGGCATAGAAAGTATTGTTTCAGGAATTCATAGGATAGGAGTGAATTTTAGAAATTATATCTTCCAGGCCCTTTCAAGTGTTTGCATCTAACATTGCACAGAATGCAGAGCTCCAGAGAATAGCAAGGAGAGATAAGGAAGCCTTCTTAAATGAATAGTGCAAAGAATTAGAGGAAAACAATAGCATGCGAAAGACTAGAGATCTCTTCAAGAAAACTGGAAATAACAAGGGAGTATTTCATGCAAGAATGGGCACGGTAAAGGACAGAAACAGTAAGGATAAGGACCTACAGAAACAGAAGAGATTAAAAAGAGGTGGTAAGACTACAGAGAAGAACTATTAAAAAACAAAAAAACAGTCTTAATAACCAGATAACAATGACGGTGTGGTTACTCACATCCTGGAGTGTGAAGTTAAGTGGGTCTTAGGAAGCAATGCTATGAACAAAGCTAGGGGAACTGATGGAATTCCAGCTGAGCTATTTAAAATATTCTAAACGATGATGCTAATAAAATACTATACTTGATGTTTCACATGTCAGCAAACTTGGAAAACTCAGGAGTGGCCACAGGACTGGAAAAGTCAGTTTTCATTTTAATTCCAAAGAAGGACAGTGCCAAAGAATGTTCAAAATACCATAAAGTTACATTCATTTCCTATGCTAGTAAGATTATGCTCAAAATCCTTCAAGCTAGGCTTATATGTGAACCAAGAACTTCCATATGTACAAGCTAGATTTCAAAGAGGCAGAGGAATCAGTGATCAAATTGCCAACCTTGGTTGGCCTATGGAGATAGCAGGAAGTTCCAGAAAAACATTGAGTTCTGCTTCATTGACTATGTTAAAGCCTTTGTATAGACCACAACAAACTAGAAAGTTCTTGAAGAGTTGGGAATAGCTGCCCACCTTATCTGTCTGCTGAGAAACTTCTGGGCGGGTAAAGAAGCAACAATTAGAACTGGACATGGAACACTGGACTAGTTCAAAATTGGGAAAGGAGTACATCAAGGATGTATATTGTTACCCTGCTTATTTAACTTATATGCAGAGTACATCATAAGAAATGTCAATCTGGATGAATCACAAGCTGGAATCAAGATTTCCAGGAGAAATATTAATGACCTCAGATATGCAGAGGTCACCCTAATGGAAAGAAAGAGAGAGAGAGAGAGAGAGAGAGAACTAAAGAGTCTCTTGTTGAGGGTGAAGGAGAGTGAAAAAGTTGGCTTGAAACTCAACATTCAAAAAACTAAGATCATGGCATCTGGTCCCATAACTTCATGGCAAATAGATGGGGAAACAATGGAAACAGTGACAGGCTTTATTTTCTNCATGTGGTATGTGAGATCTTAGTTCCCTGATCAGGGATGGAACCTGGCCACCTGAAGTGGAAGCAGAGTCTTAACCAGGGGTCCTCATTGACCTTTGACACTTGGATATCAAGTAGAAGTAGCACACAGATCTGTCCAAGTAAGATGGGGATATATGAGCAAGATTATTAATCTTCAAAGTCACTACAATTCCTACCTTTAAAGAACTTGGGAAACAAAAACACAGATTAGTGCAGAGCAAATGACTGTATGGGGAAGATTTTGTATTGAAAATCTGTGAAGAGTTAGGATACATCTGGAATTTAGATGAAGAACAGAGGCCAGAAAAGAAAAGGAATTTAGAAAGTGAAGGGGGAAAAATGACACATAGATGCTTGTTTCATATTTTTTATTGTATTGGGAAAAGGCTACCTGTGAAAAAATATTTTAGCCTATTTGTATGTCATAATATCAGTTAAACAGCTCTAGGGCGGGGAGGTTTTGTCAGAAGTACTATTTTAAGCATGGCATAGAAAGTATTGTTTCAGGAATTCATAGGATAGGAGTGAATTTTAGAAATTATATCTTCCAGGCCCTTTCAAGTGTTTGCATCTAACATTGCACAGAATGCAGAGCTCCAGAGAATAGCAAGGAGAGATAAGGAAGCCTTCTTAAATGAATAGTGCAAAGAATTAGAGGAAAACAATAGCATGCGAAAGACTAGAGATCTCTTCAAGAAAACTGGAAATAACAAGGGAGTATTTCATGCAAGAATGGGCACGGTAAAGGACAGAAACAGTAAGGATAAGGACCTACAGAAACAGAAGAGATTAAAAAGAGGTGGTAAGACTACAGAGAAGAACTATTAAAAAACAAAAAAACAGTCTTAATAACCAGATAACAATGACGGTGTGGTTACTCACATCCTGGAGTGTGAAGTTAAGTGGGTCTTAGGAAGCAATGCTATGAACAAAGCTAGGGGAACTGATGGAATTCCAGCTGAGCTATTTAAAATATTCTAAACGATGATGCTAATAAAATACTATACTTGATGTTTCACATGTCAGCAAACTTGGAAAACTCAGGAGTGGCCACAGGACTGGAAAAGTCAGTTTTCATTTTAATTCCAAAGAAGGACAGTGCCAAAGAATGTTCAAAATACCATAAAGTTACATTCATTTCCTATGCTAGTAAGATTATGCTCAAAATCCTTCAAGCTAGGCTTATATGTGAACCAAGAACTTCCATATGTACAAGCTAGATTTCAAAGAGGCAGAGGAATCAGTGATCAAATTGCCAACCTTGGTTGGCCTATGGAGATAGCAGGAAGTTCCAGAAAAACATTGAGTTCTGCTTCATTGACTATGTTAAAGCCTTTGTATAGACCACAACAAACTAGAAAGTTCTTGAAGAGTTGGGAATAGCTGCCCACCTTATCTGTCTGCTGAGAAACTTCTGGGCGGGTAAAGAAGCAACAATTAGAACTGGACATGGAACACTGGACTAGTTCAAAATTGGGAAAGGAGTACATCAAGGATGTATATTGTTACCCTGCTTATTTAACTTATATGCAGAGTACATCATAAGAAATGTCAATCTGGATGAATCACAAGCTGGAATCAAGATTTCCAGGAGAAATATTAATGACCTCAGATATGCAGAGGTCACCCTAATGGAAAGAAAGAGAGAGAGAGAGAGAGAGAGAGAACTAAAGAGTCTCTTGTTGAGGGTGAAGGAGAGTGAAAAAGTTGGCTTGAAACTCAACATTCAAAAAACTAAGATCATGGCATCTGGTCCCATAACTTCATGGCAAATAGATGGGGAAACAATGGAAACAGTGACAGGCTTTATTTTCTTGTCTTCCAAAATCACTGAAGACAGTGATTGCAGCTGTGAAAATTAAAAGATTCTTGCTCCTTTGAAGAAAAGCTATAATAAACCTAGACAGTATATTAAAAAGCAAAAACATTTTGCGAACAAAGGTCTGTATAGTCAAAGCCACAGTTTTTCCAATAGTTCTGTATGGCTTGTGAGAGTTAGACCATAAAGCAGGCTAAGTACCAGAGAATTGATGCCTTTGAACTGTGGTGCTGAGGAAGACTCTTGAGAGTCCCCTGAATTACAAGGAAATCAAACCAGTCAATTCTAAAGGAAATCAATCCTGAATATTCATAGGAAGGACTGTTGCTGAAGCTAAAGCTCCAATACTTTGGCCATCTGATGTGAAGAGCAACTGGAGTCACAAAATGTTAGTCATGACTTTGGACAACAACAAACAGATTTTGCACAGAGGACAGAGGAAACAATTTCTCACAGCATAGAGCTCTCTTTCAAGTAACAATATCTTATATTTATGGAGTATTTAGTTTATTGCAAGGACTGTGCTAAGAATTTTAGAATTTTACATTAAACTTATTAGCAAGTTTAATCCTCACAACAATTCTAAGAGGCAAATATGATTCTATCCCCATTTTGTAGAAGGAAGGAGAGACATGCAGAGAAAGAAAATATCTTGCATATGTCTTACCACTGAGACACGTTGAGTCATTATTCAAGAATTGACAATTTGGTTTGAAATCAGTACTCTTAAACTCCATACCAGTGGAAGTCCCCAGAGGTCTTATTAAAGCACAAATTTCTGACATTATCTAGTGCTTTAGATTCAGTCTGGGGTTGAGTTCGATGATTTGTGTCTAAGGTATTCCCTGGTAATGCTGATGCTGCTGGTTCTCAGACAATAATTTGGAACCCTTAAGATCACTGCCTGATTTTAAGCTAATATTCCATTTACTCATAAAGAAATTTTTTTCTTCACTGTATTTTGGTACGTTTCCCATCCCTCCTGTGTGGCGATAATCATTGTATTGCAGAAGCTTCTTCCCAAAAGATGGACAACATCCAACCAGGTTTACTGGCTTCCAGAATCAACTAGTCATTTCTAGAATATGACATTTCCACTAAGAAGAAAGAATCATTTCCACTAAGTTTCATGATTCTGTGAAATACTTTTCATGGAAGAAAGTGGAATCATGATTCTACTCCCTAAAACATTATACATAACCCCACTAATCCAATAACCTCAGATACTGCTAATTGTAAAAATTAATATTTAAAAACATTTATTTCACTTTGAGACTCAGAGCATAAGTTAAAATTTACAGAAAAATTTAACTTATGTTGTTAAACATAATCCTCACAACTGTGTGAAGTTGGGTATTTTTATTCCATTTTGCTCATGAGAGAAATGGAAGCCTGAAAGAAACATTTGTAAGGTCACAGATATGACAATAGGCAGAGCTGGACTATAAAGTCAATCAGATTTCAACTCTATGAAATCCTTGTTTGTTTGAGGACCTCATATTGTCTGACTTCCAAATCTTACATATGGGGGAAAGAGGCCACAAGTTATATTGTTGAAGAACATGGGCTTTGGAGACAGTTGTGAGGGCAAATTCCCACACTCCCCATTTTCTGACTCCCAAGTTCTGTGACTAACCTAGGATAAATAACTTATCTTCTCTACATCTCAGTTTCCTCATCAGTAACAGCACTTAGTAAGTTTAGCATGTAGAATAAAGAATGCACGAGTATAGTCAGCACATAGTACATGAATCACATTAAAAAATAAATCCTTTGTTAGGATTTATGTGGTCTTGGCATGCACTTTATGACCAGAATAACCTTATGACCCACAACAGCACTTAAGGAGTTCTTTCTCGGCCCCTTGAGGACCCGAGAAATTAACATAATTAGGGATAAAATTGGACAAGATGGTATTTTATAAAAGACTGGAATTAGTTTCAGAGACTCTTAGGGAAAAACATTTAGAAAAGGAAGGTGTTTTCTCTTCACAGAGCTACTAGCCATCAAAACGTTTTTCTTCCTTAATTCAAGAATCCAAACTCTTTCAGTTTTATTTTTTCAGTTATAACAGGATCAGAATCTCATTCAAGCCCAGTCCTGAAGCTCCAAAGGAAACTCAAGAGTCAATTAATTATTTAGATGAACTCATATAGAGTATTATGAATGGACACCTTTTAAGAAAATGATATAAAATGTGTTCATCCCATCAAGTAGAGGGATGAAAAAAGAAAAAAAAAGATATATATGAGTTGATTTATTTAGCTCTCAGCAACTTAGGTTAAGTAATAAGGAAAAGAAGGTTCTTAAAGAAAGCATTAATTATAGTACAGATATTAAGGACTGTCCAGTTTCTCCCTAGACTAGTAGAAAATGCCAAAACTGTCAGACTTATAACACCTTTGAGAATCTCTAGACAGTTTGATGGACTTCCTGAATTATTTTATAATTATGCTGCTTGTTCCCAAGTTTTAATGATTCACTTGCAAAAGAAATTTCTCTTCACATTAAAAAAATCTGTTCATGAGCTGAGAAAATAGGATTCCAAGAATGCTTTAAATTCAGGGGTTATTTACAAGAAAAATTCCGTGAGTGCTAGTGCATTTTGATTGAGTATTATTCTATCCCTAAATTAGAACTCCAATGGAACATCTTTCTAATTTTTCAGAAGACAGTCAATCATGAAACTAAATTTAATTAAGATAATTTATACAGCAGATAAAACATAGTAAGCATATTGCAAAGGATATTTCATAGCATTTCAGCAGAACACTATCCTCTTTCAGTTATGAGAAATGAAACGTCTTATACCCACTTATATTTTGTGTTATTTTCTTCTCTTCAGTGCACTCCTTTTTAGATTTAAAGTCACAATCTAAAGATCTACTCTTCTGATCCATAACAATATATTCTTCTGGAGATTTTTCTTTTTCATGTGCTGACAATTTAGTTTACAATATGTACTTAGCTAGTAAGATAGCTTAAGTACATGAAATAGAAAGAATTGCTGCTGGTTTGTTTTCTTAGATTCATCCTTTGACCACTGAGAAAAGTTTAACTCTTAGAAGTTGGGGGTTTTAAAATTAGTAACATTTTGATAACTTTTATCAGGATCTTTCATGGAATAGATGACAAATTCTATTATGTATCTTACAGTGAACTATAACTGAAATCCAAAGGCCACATTTATTTGATATGTTTAATGTAATACTTTTAGTCAAGTATTTTTTGTTATTCTATATCTTTGTGGGTAGTGATTATGTTTTTCTGTTTTTTCCTGTCTTTCATGAGGCCTAGGAAACTTTCAACATGATAAGCCCTCTGTAAAGATATTTTTATAGCAATTTGGCAACAAAATAAAATCAGCACACTTAAGCTACTTTGAAACATGAACATTAACTCTATCTTCCAAATTTTTTACTGAGGACTTCATGTAAAGATATATGAGTAAGTGAGTGCGTGCTCAGTTGTGTCTGACTCTTTGCAACCCTGTGGACTACAGCCTGCTAGACTCTGTCCGTGGGATTTCCCAGGCAAGAATACTAGAGTGAGTTGTTTTTCCTTCTCCAGGGGATCTTCCTGACCTACAGATCAAATCCATGTCTCTGGCATCTTCTTCTTGCATTGGCAGAAGGGTTCTTTACCACTAGCACCACCTGGGAAGCCCCAGGTGATATATGGGATTGTCACAGATTGTCATTTGTGAATAACAGCACCTTTTGTGCTTTGTGACCTGCAGATAAAGAACATCAAAACTTTGACACCAGACCTCTATAAAGTACTGCTAGAACAGAATTACAAGATTAGCTTTGTATTTCTTTTTTTTTAAGTGCCATTTTATAAGACCATTTATTATCTTGTTAAATGTTAGATCTAGCATATTTGACATATTCATAATTTATTTTCTCAAGGAAAAGAACCTCAGAGGAAACTGTAAATAAATATTGGAGATTTGGAGGGTCTAATAAATATAGCTGAATACATTAGCTCTGATGATAGTTAAAGTCCATTTATTCAGGAAATTGAAATTTGGATACATTAGTGTGGTGTTCACTGAGTTTTTAAAAACAGAAGCATATAATAAAATTTAAGAACATGCAGTTTGCAAACAAAACGAGAATTTTAATATATAGTTAATATTACCTAAATGTAGATGTTAATTCAATTATAATAATCCTATCACATTAAGTACATTTTTGGAAATTTGAAATGCAAGTGGAAAAACTATTTACCAGAAAAATTGGACTTCAAAGACAATTTTTGTTTCTTTTTCTACAAATACAATCATGATATTAACATTATAATTGTTCCTAATAGGGTTCCACTGGTGTTGGCTTCTTCTGCTGATTCTTTCTGCTTGATACACCTAATCCAGTAGAATCATAGTGAATTAGCCAATTGCAGTTTTTCCTAAGTCTACAAGCACAGTTTTTCAATGGAATACATGGTATTTCTGGTAAACAAATATGTGAAATCATCTGCTGATTAGAAGTACACAGGGATAGTAGAGACATGTCTGTAATGAGAGACTGAATATACAAATAATGGCTGGGCTATATATAAAAAAGAACACTAATCCACAATCTGCAACAACTAGACAGGGTGTCAACCCAGAAGTTTTATAACACACAACATCAGAACAGCCAAATTTTACCAAAACTGATAGATTCTCTAATTTTCACCCCCATTTCCAACACAGAACTTATCACAAAAAGTCAAATATTCTTCACTCACCTGTATAGGATGCCCTGCCTCTAGCTAGCCTTTCTGCAGTTTCCCATGCCTACAGTTTCCAATTAGAGCATATGTAAAGTCTTCCCTTTTCCCCACTACAGACCTTTGCTACTCTTTTGTCTGCCTTAGAGCATCTGCCAAAGACAAGTGATGAAGTTTCATTCCCTTGTTCTAGTAAGCTCTGAACAAATAGTCTTTACTCATTCTCGTTTGAGTGGTCTTCACTTATTTCCACAGTAGTAGTTTTCCATGACCCACACTGTTTAGTCTGGAGCACCCAAAAGTCCTTAGGATGGCTCCTCTTACATGCTCCTCTTTGCCTTTCCACTCCAGCAAGCAAAATAGTATTGCATGTTCAAAGACATAGCCAACACCACAGATTAAGACTCAACAACTACTCTACTGCTGTTACATATTTTTCAAGATGAATAAGTATTTCATATTAAAAAAAAAAAAAAGAACATTTGTCAACCAACATTGTTCCATCACTGTGTTGTACTACTCTTTTTGACCCCATGGACTGCAGCATGCCAGGCTTTCCTGTCCTTCACTGTCTCTCAGAATTTGCTCAAATGCATGTCGATTGGGTCATCCTCTGTCATTAATTAAGTACAAACAAGAATGAGTTAGGAAGAATGATGAAACACAAACTGGAACTTACTTAATAATGTCTTCATCAAGGAAGTCAGGAAAATTGATGAGATTTTTTTAAGGTTCCTCTAAAACCTTATGATTCCTTACATTTTCTTAATACTTTCATATAGCCTTCTGTAAGCAACTTTAGGTAGTAAAGTTTCTGACTTTTAAAATGTCATATATATTGCAAAGCTCATAAAGAACAGCTAGATCTTGAATTCTTATCTGATTCTTCCCTGAGTTTTAGAATAGCTAGCTACCTTTGTTAGAAAAACTTTGATGATTCATTTCCTAAAGGAAAATCAGTCTTTAAATTTTCTAGCTTTTTCCTCTGAACACACAAGATTTTATGATCTTAAATTTCATTCATGGAAGTTTCCTGAGCTTTTTCTGAGCTCATCTTCTACTGGCCAGATAGCAATATTGATCTTTCTTAAATTTATTTCAATCAACTACCTCAGTTGAAGCCAAGGGAAAACTTATCAGTTAGCATTAAAAAAAAAATTTATTTTTAGACACAGGTAACATGGCCACCTCATGCAAAGAGTTGGCTCATTGGAAAAGACCCTGATGCTGGGAGGGATTGGGGGCAGGAGGAGAAAGGGACGACAGAGGATGAGATGGCTGAATGGCATCACTGACTCAATGGACGTGAGTTTGAGTGAACTCTGAGAGTTGGCGATGGATAGGAAGGCCTGGCGTGCTGTGATTTACGGGGTCACAAAGAGTCAGACATGACTGAGTGGCTGAACTGAACTGAACTAAACATGTTTGAATGGCTTCCCTGGTGGCTCAGAGGTTAAAGCGTATACCTGCAATGCGGGAGATCTGGGTTCGATCCTTGGGTTGGGAAGATTCCCTGGAGGAAGAAATGGCAACCCACTCCAGTATTCTTGCCTGGAGAATCCCATGGATGGAGGAGCCTGGTGGGCTACAGTCCACAGGGTCACAAAGTTGGTCACAACTGAGTGACTTTACTGTCACTTTCAATATGTTTGAATAAACATAATCCAATCTATAGTATCTTTAATGAAACAAAGCCTTCACAGACACTATCATTTATGCTCTCAAAATAATACTATAGTATACAATGTTGATTGCAAATATAATCAATCTGTTTCTGGAAAACTTTTGATAGATTTTATCTTTAGAAACACAATCCCCAAATGCAACTTGGAAATCATAAAAGTTTACTATCTATGGTATTCTAACTGGACTATAGAAAGTGCTATTCTGCTAAATCTTTGAATCTCCTGTCCTCTGATATTACAAGTACAACATTGTTTAAAATGTCTTAAAACAGTATTAAAGGATTTGGCATTTATCAATTATTTAAAAGGATCTATTACAATAATGACTATGCTGGGAAAAATCCTATGATAGGCACCATAGGATATAAAAATATCTTTCTAATTGTCACTCGGTGGCACTCAGTGAACATATGGATATGTACATGTGTATGTGTGTACCTGTGTTTATCACAACCCTGTACTTAATTTATCTAATTCCAGAAAAGGCGAAGATTATGTATTTAATAAATACTTGTTGAATAAAAATTATTTATGACAGATCAAAGTTTAAGAGTATTAATCTCCTGGCAAATAATTATATTATGTGGATTTATACCCTCTCAAGTAGACGTGGAGGACAGAGTGATAAGGAGCAGGAGCAACTTACAGGCTCTCAATGGGAGATTACAACTGTACTCTCAAAGAAAGAACTAATATCCTGCATTACTCCTGGAGAAAGATAAAAGTTAGTGAGTGTATCTCATGTATATTAGCACACCTAAGAACTCCAGTATTCTTGCCTGGGAAATCCCATGGCAGGCTTCAGTTCACAGGGTGGCAAAGAGTCAGACACGACTGAGCAGCTACACAGCTAGCACACTTTAGGCATAGAACTACTCAAGAAAACTACTTTTACTCCCTTTTTGCCTGTTTTCTATCAGGTTATAGAAAAAACAAAAAACTCAAAGACTATTCAGAACAATTATATGTATATACACATACATACACATATATGCATGCTTGCAAGTATATGGATGTATACATAAACACACATATTTCTTTATGTGAATGAAGAATATGTGGGCCCTCTGGTCTTGCCTGGAGAATCCCAGGGACGGCAGAGCCTGGTGGGCTGCCGTCTATGGGGTGGCACAGAGTCGGACATGACTGAAGCGACTTAGCAGCAGCAGCAGCAGCTGGTTGTCTCTAAGTCATGTCCTACTCTTGTGATCCCATGGACTGTAGCCCACCAGGTTTCTCTGTCCACAGGATTATCAGGCAAGAATACTGGAGTGTGTAACCATTTCCTTCTCCAGCGGATCTTCCTGACCCAGGGATTGAACCCAGGTCTCCTGCATTGCAGGCAGATTCTTTGCTGACTGAGCCACCAGGGAAGTCTTAATTTCCTGAGTTTGTAACTAGTGGATTCAAATCAGATCCTTCTAGCAAGAATTTGCACAGCTAGAGCTTGGTCATTTTGCCACAATATTTCTTTCTTGAAATGATCCTGTTCTTTAGCCATACAATTTAATAATAAAAACAAAATTTGAAAATATGAAAAAAGTTTATATTTGGGGGGAGATTTTACAGAACATTTTTCTACAGAATTGTTTTGGTTTCCAGAAACTAGAAACTTTAGAGTTTAACAATTCAAAGTTTGAGCTTCATGTATTGTTGTATATTTCTGAATTGCTCATTTTGTGTGTGTTTAGTACTCTTTTTAACATTTTTTGCACATATATCAAATAATATTTGAATTAATGAAAATCTAGTGCTTTATGGTCTTTGAGGCCAAATATTATTTGACCAAATGTTCTATTCTCACGGAGATTATGGAGCTAAAGGATCACACATTCATGTGAATAAATGGTTATGTCTGTCTCTTAAGTAATTGCCATGGAACTCATGGAAGTAACTCATGGAAGATGCCACCAAATATTTCCAAAGTCCACAAATTTTAATTTTTAATGAATTTGTCTAAATATATGATATCAGAAAAGCTGTCTTGATTTTACTCTTAAAGGATGTACAACTCATATTCCTCTTTTCAGGCACCTAGTCATCAGAATCATTAGAATCATCAGAATCAATTTTCTTATATTCTACTTTCATAGATTCTTTATTGATGTGTATGTATATATATAAAATTCTGCCTTCTCCTGCCATCGGTGAGATTTTCTGTTCTTTTTCACTTTCAGTTGAGAATTTATCTTGGAGACAATTAGGATTTACAAGATTATGAGGTTAAAATGGTGGACAGGTTAGTTTTGGAGTCAAATTTTACTTTCAATTCCAGAGTTAGCCCACAACTCAACGTCAATTTCTACATTTGAAAAACAGAAAGAACAATACATCTTCACATGCAATTTTTTGCACAACTTTAACACCAGCACACTGTAACCAGTTGTTCAGCAGAAAGTGGCTAGTAAGTCCTATCTGTAAAACACACATTTTGTGAAAATAGGATCCTCTATATCCTCCTCCAAGGTATGGGAGGAATCACATCTGTGAGCTTTCTGCTGCTCCGATGGTCCAGCTACACAAGCTCAAGAGGGGATAAACTACAGAGACCTAGTTTGAGCCTCCTCATAATATCTAAATTCTGTAACATTTGTGGTGCTAGTGCAGTCTTAAGATTGACTGATGTATCCCAAATGCTCCTGGGCAGGATAGACTCCATCAATGAGACCAGTAGGCCACCTCCTTAAAAGAATATTTCAAGTTCATTATCTAGTCCTGGCCAACATACTTTTCCAATTTGACCTCCCCTCCCTTATTTTTCCCTTTTATATCCATTACAGTCTAGTGAAACTACCCATTTGTGTGGCCCACAAACTCATCCTGTATATCCATATCTCTCAGTTCAGTTCAGTTCAGTTGTTCAGTCATATCTGATCTTTGCAACCCCATGCATCATAGCACGCCAGGCCTCCCTGTCCCTCACCAACTCTCAGAGTTCACTCGGACTCACATCCATCGAGTCAGTGATGCCATCCAGCCATCTCATCCTCTGTTGTCCCCTTCTCCTCCTGCCCCCAATCCCTCCCAGCATCAGAGTCTTTTCCAATGAGTCAACTCTTCACATGAAGTGGCCAAAGTATTGGAGTTTGAACTTTAGCATCATTCCTTCCAAAGAAATCTCAGGACTGATCTCCTTCAGAATGGACTGGTTGGATCTCCTTGCAGTCCAAGGGACTCTCAAGAGTCTTCTCCAACACTACAGTTCAAAAGAATCAATTCTTTGGCACTCAGCTTTCTTCACAATCCAACTCTCACATCCATACATGACCATTGGAAAAACCATAGCCTTGACTAGACAGACCTTTGTTGGCAAAGTAATATCTCTGCTTTTCAGTATGCTAGGCTTTGCTAACTCTCTTTCCTTTATCTGAAATGCCAATTACCTTAGTTATTCCCTAAATCTTTTCTCTCAAGACCCATCACTTCCAAATGATCCTCCAACCTGGGGTGAGAGGAAGACTTCCCGCCCTGAATTCTCATTCATTTATACTTGCTTTGTAACACTGATTCGTTTCTCACTCTATTACAGTTTTCTATGTATGTCTCAGCTCCCTGCAAGGATACACACCTCTGCATAGCTTCTAGCAATGCACTCTGCATATGTTAGAAGCTCAGTAAGACCTATTAGATAAATGTAAATATATGTCCCTGAGAACACTGGATCAGAGTAGTTTTCTGAGAATTTGGGGATTAATCTGAATATTTCTCACTCTTTCTATAAAAACTAATTGCTAAACTAGAAAATGTTCCAACATTCTCTTCAGAGGCAGACCTACAAAGATCAAGATCAGGTAATAACAGAAGTAATGCCATTTATTTTCTATTTTTGCAAACCTAGTGTGATGGTCAGTTATTAGCCTCACCCTTAAAAAAAATTTTTTTTTAAAGTAGGCCATTATATTACCATTTTAATTTCCACAGGGACCACTGGGCTATTATGACCAATAAAATGTATCAGTCTCTATGGAGTACTAAATATTATTATGTTTAATGATTATAAATTTGAGACATATATCATTGTTTTTTACTCAAAGGATATTCTAAAATTATCTCCCTTACATTTAAATCTGTTTTGGGAACTATTGTACTGTTCTAAAGAATCATTTTTGAAAATTATTTTATCCATTTTTTCTCAGAGCTATTGCTGAAAAGATGGTGTCTGCTCATTAGAGTAGCTTTGATATTGAAAGAAAAAAAAAAGCACTAATTGCACCTGCACAGATTAAAGAAGGTAATAACTGTGCCTACAGAAGCGAGGCATATGTCCCTAAACTAAAAATGCAGTGAATTTTTTTAGCAAGCATTCTTTTAAACATCACTACGAAGATAACAACAGATGCTGGAAAGTAAACTTCAACAACAAAATTGCAACGTGGAGTCTACAATTTGAGAGTATTTTAATGGAAGAAGCAGGAAAACAGAAAAATCCCTATTCAAAATCTGAAGCGATCTTGTTCTAAACTATGATTTATGCATAATTTAAAAAAAGCACTCTAGATAAAATTGCAAGCATGCATTGTACAAAAATGCCCAATTATTCTAGAGACTGGATTCTTGTTAAGGCATCTATATGGATCTTACCATAAGCATGTCAAATTAGGCAATGTAAACATGGCAAGCTCCTGAAAGTCTAAGAGCAGTGAAGTAGAAAAGCTCATTAAAAACAGAGCTCTGAATCTAATTTTATGTTTACCAATTACATTGTTGAAAGGCCCCAAAATCTTCACTGCTATACTACTAGGAAAGACCTATCATTGGATTAAATAATTTATTTACCTGACTTCCTGTTTCTATAACCTTAAAAATCTGATAGATGAAATGGGAGATTGAAGAGGACTAAATTCATTTATTGATTAATGACGAAGGACAAAGGACTCAAAGATGAAAAATCAAACAAAAGCCCCTATCACTTTTTGTTTCAAATATGGATCTTTTACAGAGCTATCCTAAAGGTTGCTACCCCTCCCTCTGCAATGTTAATTCCTTCCATATCTCCAGAAAGTCATTATGGCATACAGGATAGATACACCAAGACAAGGTATATAGTATTGGAATTCCCAAAGAATTAATATACTATGAATATCCTAAAATGCACTAAAACTCATTTTTCCAAGAGAACAATAATAACAAATCACTACAGCCTATATACCATATTCTTCTACCACTTTTCAGAAATATGTTCACACCAAGGATTTGTTGCTATTCTCAAGAACGTGTCTTGTATATACACCATTTTAAATTTTATGATTTATTTATGAGTGACTTTTTGGCTTCTTAGACATACTTGCATTGCTGTAAGTAAAATACTTTCTCTATTAAAAAAAGAAACTGATTTTTTTTAAATGAAGAATTAAATACACTGTTAAAGTGGATTAAGTTGTAACTACATTGGGTTATATTTGCTATATCTATTGGAACAAGTGAAAATTTATAGAATATGAACTAAGAGCTTTATTATTTATTCATGGCAGATTTATTTGAATTTATTTTCTTTGACTTACCAAAAGAACTTCTAGACATACTTGTTATTTTTTTTAATTCCTATAAATCCCTATATAAAATATATTTCTCAACAGTAATGTTTTTATATGACCAATATTTGATATTATGGCATCAGTTATTTCTCCTAAAAGCAGAATAACCTTATTAAAATATAGGTTTTTACAACACAGATATTAAATGTGATATTATTATAGCTTCATAAAATTGTTGAAATTTCTGAAAAAGTTTATGTCATAGACAGAAGATTAAATTCTATAAGATGATACAGAGAAAACTGATAATCTATGTAATGTTCTTTTTTAGTGAAGGTAATGAATCATATCAATTTCTCAGCTTAAGAATGCAAATATGGGAATTTCAAAAGGGAGGGAATATATGTATACTTATGGCTGATTTGACAGAAAACAGCAAAATTCTGTAAAGCAATTATCCCTCAAAATTTAATTAATTAATTACAAAAGAATACAAATAGGTATTATATGCAATTCGGCATAGGTCTTATTCACACAATTATCATAGATTGCTATATCCAATATATATTTTAGCTGGACAATAAGCCTAGTTTTATAAGCTATTTTATTTTTTTCTTACAGAGATAAGCACACTAAAGTAAACTTGGAAAATGCAGAGAAGGAAAAAGAAAAAAAAAAAAAAGGCAAAGAAAAGCATCACAGTTTCCCCCAAACCTTCATTCTTAAATCTACCTGAGATTCTTTATTTAATAGTTATAAGTATGTTTTGTGTATCATACTGTCTACATTTCAATTTAAGCTTTTATTTACCTTTATATATTTACGATTTTATTGGGAAATATGTTTATTTAAAGAACTTTAAATAATTCAGCATTTTGAACTTCATCATGGAAAGGAAAAACATTAAAAAGAGAATTAAATGCCCAGAATTAATTGCCAATAACCATCACTTTTCCTCTTCTATTTTTTCCTAGTCAATTGACTAAACAACTCTAAGTGATGGGGAATCACAGCATGCATTGTATATAGTAATTTAACATCTGGCTTTGATTTAACATTCTTAATCACTTCCCTTTGTTTACCATTCCATGTCCAATCTTTCCTAACTTTAATTTCATCTTTTTGCATTGTAAATATAAAATAATCTTTTATTATTCCTGGGAAATGTAGAGAATATCTTTTTGTTTTCAGTTCTTAATTTGGTATTAAGTATAGAAAATCTTTACTAGCATGTGAGATAAGTGCAACTGTGTGGTAGTTTGAGCATTCTTTGGTATTGCCTTTCTTTGGCATTGGAATAAAAACTGACCTTTTCCAGTCCTGTGGTCACTGCTGAGTTTTCAAAATTTGCTGGATTATTGAGTGCAGCACTTTCACAGCCTCATCTTTCAGGATTTGGAATAGCTCAACTGGAATGCCATCACCTCCACTAGCTTTGTTCTNTGGAATGAAAACTGACCTTTTCCACTCCTGTGGCCACTGCTGAGTTTTCCAAATTTGCTGGCATATTGAGTGCAGCACTTTCACAGCATCATCTTTCAGGATTTGGAATAGCTCAACTGGAATGCCATCACCTCCACTAGCTTTGTTCATAGTGATGCTTTCTAAGGCCCACTTGACTTCACATTCCAGGATGTCTGGCTCTAGATGAGTGATCACACCATCATGATTATCCAGGTCATGAAGATATTTTTTGTACAGTTCCTCTGTGTATTCTTGCCACCTTTTCTTAATATCTTCTGCTTCTGTTAGATCCATACCATTTCTGTCCTTTATTGAGCCCATCTTTGAAGGAAATGTTCCCTTGGTATCTCTGATTTTCTTGAAGAGATCTCTAGTCTTTCCCATTCTGTTCTTTTCCTCTATTTCTTTGCACTGATCGCTGAAGAAGGCTTTATCTCTTCTTGCTATTCTTTGGAACTCTGCATTCAGATGCTTATATCTTTCTTTTTCTCCTTTGCTTTTTGCTTCTCTTCTTTTCACAGATATTTGTAAGGCCTCCCGAAAAAGCCATTTTGCCTTTTTGCATTTCTTTTCCATGGGGATGGTCTTGATCCCTGTCTCCTGTACAATGTCACGAACCTCATTCCATAGTTCATCAGGCACTCTATCTATCAGATCTAGGCCCTTAAATCTATTTCTCACTTCTATTGTATAATCATAAGGGATTTGATATAGGTCATACCTGAATGGTCTAGTGGTTTTCCCTACTTTCTTCAATTCAAGTCTGAATTTGGCAATAAGCAGCTCATGATCTGAACCACAGTCAGCTCCTGGTCTTGTTTTTGTTAACTGTATAGAGCTTCTCCATCTTTGGCTGCAAAGAATATAATCAATCCGATTTTGGTGTTGACCATCTGGTGATGTCCATGTGTAGAATCTTCTCTTGTGTTATATGAGCAGTATTAAAAAGCAAAAGCATCACTTTGCTGACAAAGGTCCATCTAGCAAAGCTATGGCTTTTCCAGTAGTCATATATGGATGTGAGAGTTGGACAATAAAGAAAGCTGAGTGCCAAATAATTGATGCTTTCAAACTGTGATGCTGGAGAAGACTCTTGAGAGTCCCTTAGATAGCAAGGAGATCAAACCAGTCAATCTTAAAGGAAATCAACCCTGAATATTCATTGAAAGGACTGATGCTAAAGCTGAAGCTCCAATACTTTGGCCACTTGATGTGAACAGCTGACTCACTGGAAAAGGCCTTAATGCTGGGATAGATTGAGGGCAAGAGGAGAAGGGGGCAACAGAGGATGAGATGGTTGATTGGCATCATTACTCAATGGACATGAGTCTGAGAAAACTCAGGGAGATAGTGAAGGACAGGGAAGCCTGGTGTGTTGCAGTTCTTGGGGTCACAAAGAGTCAGACATGACTTAGCAACTACACAACGAATAACAACCAAGACTAGACAACACCACCAAGAATACTGATGTCTTAACTTCAGTGAGCAGTATTGTATAATATAAAGATTTCCATCCACCAACATTTGGTTTGCCCTGGACCATACATTATCAAGGTTTCACTCCTATCTCTTCACTTTAACCTAAACTTTTATATTAGCATTTCTATTTTCATTTAAGACATCCCTCTTTTTGCATGACTGATCTCCAGAACTCTAAAACAGTTGACCCCTGCCACTGCCTCTTAACAGATAATTCAATTAATTCTGTAGATACAACTACAACAAGAGTCCCCATCAGAGTGTTTCTTAGATCCTGGTTACCTGCACTTAGGTGATCATGGTCACCTTTGAGTTCAACAATGAATGGAGTTCATTCATCTTGAACTAAAGGGCAGAAGGGCCTGGCAATGTTGAACTTTGTATGAGCCTTGTGCTTTCGGAGGAAGCACAAGCTGGAATCAAGATTGCCAGGAGAAATATCAATAACCTCAGATATGCAGATGACACCACCCTTATGGCAGAAAGTAAAGAAGAACTAAAAAGCCTCTTGATGAAAGTGAAAGAGGAGAGTGGAAAAAGTTGGCTTAAAGCTCAACATTCAGAAANATGATATGGGGTGGGAGGTGGGAGGGGGTTCAGGATTGGGAACTCATGTACACCTGTGGTGGATTCATGACAATGCATGGCAAAACCAATACAATAATGTAAAGTAAAATGAAGTAAAAATAAAAATTAAAAAAAATTATGTCTAATTTCTTGCAGAAAAAGGAACACATATTGAGAAAATAAATACTAGTAAAAAAACATTGTTTGGGTTAATTTTACAACTTCAAGAAAAAGTTTTCATTAATTTCTCATCCTAGGGAAACCATAATCTTCATAATGATAGTTTATTTCATTCTTCATAGCAAAACTTTTATATAGGATCATAACCTTAGGATTCCTAAACACACTGAACACTAATTTGTACTTTGATACTATAAGTTGCTTTCCAAAGTTATATATGACAAATACTGAGGGAGTTTGGTGCATGTAAAGAGTATCAGCTCTGGACTCAATGTTCTGACCCTATTTATTTGTTAGACCCGTAATCTAGGACCAGCCAGTAATCACACCTGACTCTTCTACATCAAAGATTGCTAGGAAGATCAGGTGGAGCTACTCTGTAAACTGCTGCATGTTCTCATCAGAATTTCTACTATTTATTAAGACGTGCATAAACAATAACAGATTTAATGGATATTAGCAACAGTACATTTGATGTCAATGGCCACAATGGCACAATATCTACCTCATAGATGTTTTATCAGATTAAAATGCTAATGAAATAAACTCCAAATGGGTTAAACATCTAAATGTAAGATCAGAAACTATAAAACTCCTAGAGGAGAACTTAGGCAGAACACTCTCTGACATAAGTCACTGCAAGATCCTCTATGACCCACATCCCAGAGTAATGGAAATAAAAGCAAAAATAAACAAATGAGACCTAATTAAACATAAAAGCTTTTGCACAATGAAGGAAACCATAAGCAAAGTTAAAAGACAGCTTCAGAATGGGAGAAAGTAATAGCAAATGAAATAACTAACAAAGAATTAATCTCAGAAATATACAAACAGCTCATGCAGCTCAATACTAGAAAAATAAATGTCCCAATCAAAAAATGGGCCAGAGAACTAAACAGACATTTACTCAAAGAAGACATACAGATGGCTAATAAACACATGAAAAGATACTCAACATCACTCATTATCAGAGAAATGCAAATCAAAACCATAATGAGGTACCATCTCAAAACAGTCAGAATGGCTGCCATCAAAAAGTCTACAAACAATAAATGCTGGAGAGGATGTGGAGAAAAGGGAACAATCTTACACTGTTGGTGGAATGCAAACTAGAACAGCCACTATGGTGAACAGTGTGGAGATTCCATAAAAAACTGGAAATAGAACTGCCATACAACCCAGCAATCCCACTGCTGGGCATACACATTGAGGAAACCAGAAGTGAAAGAGACACGTGTACTCCAATGTTCACTGCAGCACTTTATAATAGCCAGGACATGGAAGCAACATAGATGTCCATCAGCAGATGAATGGATAAGAAAGCTGTGGTACATATACACAATGGAGTAATACTCAGGCATTAAAAAGAATACATTTGAGTCAGTTCTAATGAGAGGGATCAAACTGGAACCTATTATACAGAATGAAGTACATCAGAAAGAAAAACACCAATACTGTATATTAACGCATATATATGGAATTTAGAAAGATGGTAATGATGACCTTATATGCAAGACAACAAAAGAAACAGATATAAAGAATAGACTTTTGGACTCTGTGGGAGAAGGCGAGGGTGGGATGATTTGAGAGAATAGCATTGAAACATGTATGTTACAATATGTGGAATAGATGACCAGTCCAAGTTGATGCATGAAACAAGGTACTCAAAGCCAGTGCACTGGGACAACCCAGAAGGATGGGAAAGGGACGAAAGTGGGAGGGGGGGTTCGGGTTGGAGGAACATATGTACACCTATGGCAGATTCATGTCAATGTATGGCAAAAACTACCACAATATTATAAAGTAATTAGCCTCCAATTAAAATAAATTAATAATTAAAAAAAAGAAAAAAATGCTAATACATAGGTGGCACTTGGAATAGTGAATAGAACGTAGCTCATCATGCTCCATGTATTGATCACTGCACTATCATCCCCACCATCAACATTTCCTTACAATACATCTACAGGGCAAGTGGAACACACTCAGAAAGAAATATAACTTAGAAGGATATATGGTTAGTAATTGTTGATTAATAATATTATTTTTTCTTTTGCAAATCTCTAGAAATTTTATAATCAGATCATTATTATCTTTCAAAGTATAATTTATCCTTCTGGAAAATACTAAGAATACTTAAACTATTTTTGGAACATATTATCACAGAAATTCCATCATAATCTATAAATGAGAAAGTGATTATATTTCACTTTAAAAAGTTTATAATTTATAATATCCAACTTTATCATCTGCCTTATTTACCAAACTACTTATTTATTAAGAAAGCTTTGACAAACCTAGACAACTTATTAAAAAGCAAAGAGATCACTTTGCTGACAAAAGTTGTATAGTCAAACTTATGATTTTTCCAGTAGTCATGTATAGATGTGTGATTTGGATCATAGAAAAGGTTGAACTCTGAAGAACTGATGCTTTCAAACTGTGGTGCTGGTGAAAGTTTCCTTGGACTGCAAGGGGATCAAGTCAGTCAATCTTAAATGAAATCAACCCTAAATATTCATTGGAAGGACTAATGCTGAAGCTGAAGCTCCAATCCTTTGGCCACCTGATGCAAAGAGTAGACTCACTGGGAAAGATCCTAATGCTGGGAAAGATTGAAGGCAGGAGGAGAAGTGGGTGACAGAGGATGAGGTGGTTAGATGGTATCATTGACTCAGTGGACATGAGTTTCAGCAAACTCTGGGAGGTATTGAAGGACAGGGAAGCCTGGACTGCTTCAGTCTAGTTGGACACAACTGGGTGACTAAACAGCAAATCTAGTATGCATTCTGACCTCAGACTTGGACTTTTATGCCTCTTGCCTTTGGCGATTATTAACTTAAATATGGAAATGTAATCCTGACAGATTTTTACTTCACTTTAGTTAAATTTCTATATTTCAACTTAGCGACTGAACAACCACTACAGAAAATTCATAATCTATAAATGAGAAAGTGATTATGTTTCACTTTGAAAATTTTATTGTAATTTATAATATCCAACTTTACTATTTGCTTTATTTACAAAACTACTTATTTGGTAATTATCTACTTTATTTACCAAATTACATTTACTCCAGACTGCTTGTTACTGTTTTTATAGATTTGCTTTTCCACTATATAGATATCAAGGTGTCAATTTTCTACTATATAGGCGCTTACGACAGCTTCATTAGAGAAAATTTTTCTCTGGCATAAAGCAAATCACTTATCTAGAATGAGATTCAAACTCTGGTTCTGCCAATTGAAAAGTTTATAACTTAGACAAGATACTTGATCTCTAAGATTTTATTTCCTGATATGAAATAAGAATAATCAAGGTTTAAATGTCATGTGATAGAGTGAGACTAAATAAGATAAAAAGTACAGAAAATTTAGAAGACAACTTGCTCGTGGTAAACATGTGATTATATTGCAGCAATTTTGATTACTTGTGTTTTATTTTGGGTGTTCTGTAACATTGGACACTTTTTCAAATTAAGATATTTTTAAATATATATATTTTGAAGTCTGCAAGTAAATTTGATCAGGGCCTCTCAGAGATATTTTATGCAAGTCTAGAATTAAGGCATGTAGTTATTCTTTAAGCTAATCTGTTAATATCCTTCATAATTAAAGACTGCTATTGTTGTTCAATGCCTAAGTCATACCTCACTGTTTTGTGATCTCATGGACTGTAACCCACCAGGCTCCTTTGTTCATGGGATTTTTTAGGTAAGAATACTAGAGTAGGTTGACATTTTCCTTCTCTGGGATCTTCCTGACCCAGGGATTGAACCCGTTTCCTGCATTGGCAGGCAGATTCTTTACCACTAGCCACCAAGGAAGCCCCTGGGAGGGATTGAGGGCAGAAGGAGAAGGGAATGACAGAGGATGAGATGGCTGGATGGCATCACCGACTCGATGGACCTGAATCTGAGTGAACTCCAGGAGTTGGTGATGGACAGGGAAGCCTGGCATGCTGCAATTCATGGGGTCACAGAGTCGGACATGACTGAGCGACTGAACTGAACTAATATAATCATAATTATTGGTTTTGTTTATTATTACTTTTGCAGTGGCTATCCATCACCTAATCTCAATAATTATAGCTTATTTTATTATAACATGTCAAAGTTCAAGAATTTTTAAGCAGTCTTCAATAAGGTTTGTGGAGGAAGAACCATTAAAACACTGCAAAAAAGTGGGGTAGATTCTTGTGGAGAAAAAGCAACTAAGGAATATAGAAATTGTGGTTAGGGCGATTATCTGTTTACCCACTGCTCTGTTTTTGTTTGTTTGTTTTTTTAATGTCCCATCTTGACTGCATCACAGCGTTAAGGGATATTTGGTCAAACCTTATTCTAGCGTGTTCGTGAGGGTGGTTTTGGATGAGACTAACATTATATGTAGATTAAATTAGAAAGAAAGAAAGCTCACGGACTGTAGCCTACCAGGCTCCTCTGTGGGTTGCCATTTCCCTCTCCAGGAGATCTTCCTGACCCAGGGACTGAACCCGGATCTCCCTCATTGTAAGCCTACATTTTACGATCTGAGCCACCAGGGAAGTCCAAGTAGAGAAGTAAAGTAGATGTCCTTGCTAATGTGAGTGGGCCTTATCCAATCAGTTAAGGCCTGATTAGAAGGAAACTGGCCGACTCTCCCGTTAGTCACTCAGTCGTGTCCGACTCTTTGCGACCCCGTAGACTGTAGCCCATCAGGCTCCTCCGTCCATGGGATTCTCCAGGCAAGAATACTGGAGTGGGTTGCCATTTCCTTCTCCAGGGGATCTTCTCGACCCAGGGATTGAACCTGGTCTCCTGCATTCTAGGCAGACACTTTATCCTCTGAGCTACCAGGGAAGCAAAACAATTCTTTCCTGTCTGACTGTTTTTGCCCTGAGACTGCAGTAATTTTCCTGATTCACACTTGAACTGAAACATCAGCTCTTCCTGGGTCTCATGTCTGCTGCCCTTCAGATGGGAACTACACCATCAGCATACCTGGTTCTCAGGCTTTAAGACTTGGACTAGAACTAAACCCTTAGCTTTCCTGGGTCTGTAGCTTGCTGACAAGTCACACAGTAGATCTGGAGACTTTCTCATCTCCAAAATCACATGAGCGAGTTCCTTATAACAAAACTCTCTCTCACACTCTTATTCTCTCCTCTCTTTATGTCTCTCTATCATCTATCTATCCAGTCTTTATATTCTTTCCTGTGAAATAAGCATTTAAATATAAAATTTGACAATAATTGGATTATTTGTCTTGACAATATTTTGCTATATAGATATAGCCACTAAAACTATGGGATTGGCCAAAAAGTTTGTTCATATTTTTTTGTAAGATCTTATGGAAAAATCCAAATGATGTTTTGGCCAATCCAAATGAAGTTTGTTGCTTTCAGTTTTGTTTTCTGGAGACCTAATAAATCCTCATGCTTGGGTTCCCTATCAACATTTTATTCAACTATGGCGCAGCAAACACACAGGTATTATACTTAGCTCATTGATATTTATATTGATTTACTGGAGATCTTTTCTTTTGATTTTGTTATGCTTCTCCAAAGGCGTTACATATTCAGCTCATATCTGTCTATCTATAATATCAGATAAGATAAATAAAATGTAGGTTAAAAGCAACAAACTAAAAATAAAGAATCCTCTTTTTTTAAAGAAATTCTTGAAGTGGCTATGCATTTATTTTTAAAATGTCAATTTTTAAACTAACTATTTTTATTTTTGTACTTTCAAATACTATTTTTTCATTTTCTCCACTCTCTTCCAGGACTTTTTTGAGGTACACATTAAACTTCTGCACTTTATTATAACTGCTTTATTATATTTATTTTCTCTTCATCTCTCAGTGTTATATTCTAGATTAATGCCTCACTGCTGATCTCCAATTCATTAATTCTTTCTGCAACAGGGTCTAGTCAAATGCAGAACCTATTGGGCTTTTAAAATTTCAAGGCTATATTTTTATTCTCAGATTTCATCAGTGCTATTTTCCTGTTAGTTTACATTAATCCATTTCTTTCTTGAATTTAGAATAAATATATATATGACAAATTTAAATAATAATTTTTCAAAAGAGAATTTATATTCTAGATGTTTTTCATCTGGTCTTTCTCATAATCAGAATTTCTGAAATTAAGGAATTTATTTTTCCTCATTTGGAATTGGTGTTTCTAGGTCGAAGTTTACTTAAGTGATATGCTTTGATTTTATTTTTTTCTCTTTGTTGATTTATTTTTGTCCAATGATATTATAGTTGTTGCCTATAAATCTGGCCTGTAGTTATAGCATTTTGGCACTTTTGTTCCATAAAGTTGTTGGAAAAATCAATATTGGACTCAATCTCAAAGTTAACAGATAAGTTGGTGCAGTTACTAACTTCTTTAGACGTATAGCTTATAGAAAGCTATAACTACAGGTGAAAATGACAAGAGATTTTTTTTTTTTTTACATAATTTAACTTGAAACAGAGTTCCACATCAGGCTTTGTTTTCAAACATTGAGTCAGGGTTTGATTCCTTACAATAATTTCATCTTCAGTTATTTACACTTCATGGGTGATGCACACTAAACTCATTGCCAGTGCAAAGAAATTGGCTTTTTAGTTTAGAAAACTATTTTATATTTTATCTGATGTTGTGTGTTTGGAATAAAGGAATAAAAAACAAAAGCTGAGCCACTGTGAACAAAAATACTGGGTACTTTTGTAACATTTCTTTTAGAATAATCTAAGAAAACAGACAAATACATGATATAGCCTTGAAACTTTATAATAAAAACTCATACACATTTTTAACAAGAAAATATCTTATTATGGATTACTTAATTTATTATAGTATTAAATATATTCAAATTCTAATATTTAGGAAGTATAATAGTGATTTGAACTAATTTTTCCACTAAAATTAGAAATACTCTGAAGAATGTATAAAGGAGATTTCTGAATCATGACATACGTCTAAGCTTCAAACTGGAAGATAGTGACTTTATATATCCAGAGCAACTTATACTTTTTTTGTAAATATTTGTTATCCATTTAAAAATATTATTCATAATTCTTAAATGTATTGAGTATAACATTACTAACAGTGTAAAGCAGATGATAAAATTGAGAATAAGAATAAATTTAGATAAGGATTATAAAGGATGTTCTTTACTGGACAGTCTTTGATGCATGCATATTATATGATTCTTGCATAGAGAAGAAGTTTAAGCTAATGCGTAAAGAGTGTAGTTCTAGAATCCAAAAGTCCTGGATGTGAATCCAGGCTTTGCTATTCAGTAGATGTGTGGCCTTGGCTCAGAAATATGGTAATTTTTAATCTGAGTTTCCTTATTTGTAATATGGGGATACTGGTTATATCTACTTACATGAGTATTATAAGGTCTAAACAGGATCAAGTGTGTAAAACATAGAACACTGGCATAAGAGTAGATAAAATATTATTTTGATAAATGAAGTAAATTAATATACAATTTGCTTTCCTTTAACATGATGGAAACTTCTAATGCCATTTACATTTCTGAGTGTTAATATGTATACATCTCTCTATCACTGGCACTAGACCAGGAACTCTTCAAGAAAAGATTTTTGAATCTCTATGGCCCCAAAGTCTAGAAGAGGTAAATAAATGAAGAGAAAGCACATTTCTTTAGAGAGCCCCCAAACAGAAAACAAAATGTATTCACAAAAACAATGACATTTTCTATGCAGTCAAAACTACCATAGCACACTTTTTTAGTGTAACAGCGAAAGATATTTTAAAGATATCCAACTATCAAAAGATCATGGCTTTCCTGAAATTAGGTGTTAGGGTTAAAATATCTTTGAACCAATAATATCTCAAAGCAATTACTATAAACTTCAGGTTACTTCTGGGCTTTTCAAAGTGCTCAAAAATTTGGTACAAGTGATGATATTTTTTTCCAAAGATAAGGAGAATCTTTTCTCCTCACCATTTTCTTTTCCTTTTTCAGGCAGGTGAAGATTTGTGTGAAAGTATACTGTTTTTGTCACCTTCTCTCTATCAATTGACTATACTGTACAATTTTGAGTTGTCTGAACTCAAGTTCCAAATTCAATTTCTGCTTATTTGTTATACTCTTCGCTAAAAGATCTTTGCTCAAATTGGTCTCTGAAATGCATGACACAGGCAATTTTCAGGGTAAGAAAACCGCTAGGAAATACAGCCTTCCCTCCCTTCTTAGGTGAGATGGTTGCTGATGTTAATGAAGTTAGTTTTGCTTACCATGGGTAAAATGGGTTTTGTATTGATTGGTTTGCCTCGGAATATGGTATTCTAATTATGATTGCTAAAAAGAACTATACAATTAAACCCTAAGTTAAAACAAGCAGTGATGAAATAGCATACAGATATGTATACTCTTCTAAAATTCACAAGCAATTCCACAGTATGGACAATGTATCTAGTTCATTCTCAATAAGAGTATCTAGAGGAATGAAAGTGGACTTTAGATTATAAATATCATATTTTACTACTATATTTTTCTGAGTTTAGAATCATTTGTTCATCAGGCATTAGCCTACCTCAAATCTTACCCTCTTTTCTAAAAGAAATGTGTTTGATCATGCACATTCCTCCAAAAACAACTACTCAGACCTATAGAGTAGACACAGCACACATCTCTCAGAACTGTCAAATATCAACTGGTAGCTGAATATTGTGTTCTTCACTAAAAGAAACTATTTTTTATACTTCCAAAGATTAAAAAAAATACATTTCGAAGGGATCAAAAAACAAACACAAAACCTAACTTACCTAGATGAGAGGCACATCTTAATTGAAATTGCAGCAATGCTGTCACTTTGTTGATTAGGGGCTGGGCTACCAGATTCTAACCCTCTGAACCTTTCAAATTCCCCAGGAAATGCCTATGAAGCTGTTTTTCAGTCGAGCCTAATTTAACTATAAATATATAATGACAACTGAAGACTGGCTTGCCTACTCAGGTAGAGATCTGAGGCAATTATTAGAGTAATTCAAGCAGAAAAATTTCCTACTGAGGAAGAGATAATATTTGCTTGAACTATTCAGACTGGCCATCTATAATAATTAAATTCATTAACTCACTCCTTCACTATGCCTAGGAAGACACCATCTTATTGCTATTAAAAATATACACAGAAAGCATCTCAAATACTTTTAAGTGAGTTTGCAAAACACTTCACTGGTTACTTGTAAATAAGTACACAAGTTTAATGGACTATAATTCACAGAGAATTAGATGAGGGAGTTCCCAGATGGGGCAGTAAAGATGGGAGAAAGAAGAATAAACCATAACAATACCTTTTCTGATTTTCTAAGATCTATACCCCTATCTTAGCAACCTGCTATAGGTGAAGATTTTACTTAAACACACACAAACACACACACACACACACTCACTCACTCACTATTATACCATTCATGTGCTACCAGAAATATGTATTCAAATTTTAACACCTTTTAATGATTTAATAATTATGATAATAAAGTCAATGATCCTTCAACTTTAAAGGCAATGAGCAGGCTTCTTCAAACATAAAAGAATTTACAGACCAAAGTACGGATAAACTCTTTCTAAAACAATACAAGGACTTTATTTATTTCCACTGGTTTCTAGTCCAGTATCTCTAGTTCTTGTCTTGCTATCGTTCAGCTAAGGATACTGTCAAATCCCCACAAGGCTTCAATATTACCAAAGTCACTCCCAGGGAGTCACTGTGCTCAGTTCTCTCCAGCTTCTTCCTCACCAGTCAAACCAATGATAACATGTTTGCCTACTTAGATGACCAACATGTTTTCCTACTCAGAAGACCAAGATGGCAGGCAGCATATATGGTTTGATGAACTTTGATTAGGAGGCAGTTAAGGAGAGCTTTAAAAAAAATAAAAAGTGAGGAGGTTCCCCACGTCCAAGGTAAGAGAAACCCAAATAAGACAGTAGGCACTGAGAGAGGGCATGAGAAGACAGGCAGACTGAAATCACAATCATAGACAACTAGCCAATCTGATCACATGGAACATAGCCTTGTCTAACTCAAAGAAACTAAGCCATGCCATGTGGGGCCACCCAAGACAGACAGATCATGGTGGAAAGGTCTGAAAGAATGTGGTCCACTGGAGAAGGGAATGGCAAGCCACTCCAGTATTCTTGCCCTGAGAACCTCATGAACCGTATGAAAAGGCAAAAAGAAGGGACACTGAAAGATGAGCTCCCCAGGGTGGTAGGTGCCCAATATGGTACTGGAGATCAAAGGAGAAATAACTCCAGAAAGAATGAAGGGATGGAGCCAAAGCAAAAACAACATCCAGCTGTGGATGTGACTGGTGATAGAAGCAAGGTCTGATGCTGTAAAGAGCAACATTGCATAGGAACCTGGAATGTTAGTCACATGAATCAAGGCAAATTGCAAGTGGTCAAACAGGTGATGGCAAGAGTGAACGTCAACATTCTAGGAGTCAGAAAACTAAAATGGACTGGAAAGGGTGAATTTAACTCAGATGACCATCTACTACAGTGGGCAAGAATCCCTTAGAAGAAATGGAGTAGCCATCATAGTCAACAAAAGAGTCTAAAATGCAGTACTTGGATGCAATCTCAAAAACAATTCCAAGGCAGGCCAAGGTAATCCAAGTTTATGTCCCACCCAGTAACACTGAAGAAGCTGAAGTTGAACGGTTCTATGAAGACCTACAAGACCTTCTAAAACTAACACCCAAAAAAGATGTCCCTTTCACTATAGGGAACTGGAATGCAAAGGTAGGAAGTCAAGAAACATGTGCAGTAACAGGCAAATTTGGCCTTGGAGTACAAAATGAAGCAGGGCAAAGGCAAATAGAGTTTTGCCAAGAGAACGCACTGGTCATAGCAAACACCCTCTTCCAACAACATAAGAGAAAACTCTACACATGGACATTACCAGATGGCCAATACCGAAATAAGATTGTTTACATTTTTTGCAACCAAAGATGGAGAAGCTCTATACAGTCAGCAAAATAAGACTGGGAGCTGACTGTGGCTCAGATCATGAACTCCTTATTGTCAAATTTAGACTTAAATTGAAGAAAGTAGGGAAAACCACTAGACCATTCAGGTATGACCTAAATAAAATCCCTTATGATTATACAGTGGAAGTGAGAAATAGATTTAAGGGCCTAGATCTGATAGATAGAGTGCCTGATGAACTATGGATGGAGGTTCATGACACTGTCCAGGAGATAGGGATCAAGACCATCCCCAAGAAAAAGAAATGCAAAAAAAGCAAAATGCCTGTCTGAGGAGGCCCTACAAATAGCTGTGAAAAGAATTGAGAGCAAAGAAGAAAAGGAAAGACATAAGCATCTGAATGCAGAGTCCAAAAGAATAGCAAGGAGAGATAAGAAATCATTCCTCAGTGATCAATGCAAAGAAATAGAGGAAAACAACACAATGGGAAAGACTAGAGTTCTCTTCTAGAAAATTAGAGATACCTAGGGAACATTTCATGCAAAGATAGGCTCAATAAAGGACAGAAATGGAATGGGCTTATCAGAAGTAGAAGATATTAAGAAGAGGTAGCAAGAGTACACAGAACTGTACCAAAAAAATCTTCCGGACCCAGGTAATCATGATATGTGGTCACTCACACTCACCTAGAGCCAGACATCCTGGAATTTGAAGGCAAGTGGGCCTTAGGAAGCATAACTACGAACAGCTAGTGGAGGTGATGGAATTCCAGTTGAGCTATTTCAAATCCTGAAAGACGATGCTGTAAAAGTGCTGCATTCAATTTGTAGGCAAATTGAGAAAACTCAGCAGGGGCCACAGGACTGGAAAAGGTCAGTTTTCATTCAAATCCCAAAGGAAGACAATGCCTAAGAATGCTCAAACTACTGTACAATTGCACTCATCTCACACGTGAGTAAAGTAATGCTCAAAATTCTCCAAGACAGGCTTTAGCAATATGTGAACCGTGAACTTCCAGATGTTTAAGCTAGTTTAGAAAAGGCAGAGTAGCCAGAAATCCAACGGCCAACATCTGCTAGTTCATTGAAAAAGCAAAAGAGTTCCAGGAAAATATCTATTTCTGCTTTATTGACTATGCTAAAACCTTTGACTGTGTGGATCACAATAAACTGTGGAAAATTATGAGAGATGGGAATACCAGACCACCAGACCTGCCTCTTGAGAAACCTATATGCAGGTCAGGAAGCAATAGTTAGAACTGGACGTGGTCAACAGACTGGTTCCAAATAGGAAAAGGAGTACGTCGAGGCTGTATGTTGTCACCTGCTTATTAACTTATATGCAGAGTACATCATGAGAAATGCTGGGCTGGATGAAGCACAAGCAGTAATCAAGTTTGCTGAGAGAAATATCAATAAACTTGGATATGCAGATGACACCACCCTTATGGCAGAAAGTGAAGAAGAACTAAAGAGCCTCTTGATGCAAGTGAAAGAGAAGAGTGAAAAAGTTTGCTTTAAGCTCAACATTCATAAAAATAAGATCATAGCATCTGCTCCCATCACTTCATGGCAAATAGATGAGGAAATAGTGGAAACAGTGGCTGCCTTTATTTTTGGGGCCTGCAAAAGCACTGCAGATGGTGATTGCAGCCGTGATGTCAAAAGACACTTACTCCTTGGAAGGAAAGTTATGACCAACCTAGACCGCATATTAAAAAGCTGAAACATTATTTATCAATAAAGGTCCATCTAGTCAAGGCTATGGTTTATCCAGTAGTCACGTATAGATGTGATAGTTGGACTATATAGAAAGCTGAGCACTGAAGAATTGATGCTTTTGAACTATGGTGTTGGAGAAGACTCTTGAGAGTCCTTTCAACTGCAAGGAGATCCAGCCAGTCCATCCTAAAGGAGATCAGGCCTGGGTGTTCATTGGAAGGACTGATGTTGAAGGGAAACTCCAATACTTTGGCCACCTGAAGCGAAGAGCTGACTCATTTGAAAGGACCCTGATGCTGGGAAAGGTTGAGGGTAGGCAGAAAAGGGACGACAGAAGATGAGATGGTTGGATGGCATTACCTACTCAATGGACATGGGTTTGGGTGAACTCTGTGTTGGGGAAGAATNGGAAACTCCAATACTTTGGCCACCTGAAGCGAAGAGCTGACTCATTTGAAAGGACCCTGATGCTGGGAAAGGTTGAGGGTAGGCAGAAAAGGGACGACAGAAGATGAGATGGTTGGATGGCATTACCTACTCAATGGACATGGGTTTGGGTGAACTCTGTGTTGGGGAAGAATAGGGAGGCCTGGTGTGCTGTGGTTCATGGGGTCACAAAGATTCGGACACGACTGAGCAACTGAACTGAACTGAGGGAGAGCATCTATCTGGAAATAAGTATAGAAACTCTGGAGAGAAACTGATTAAAAAGAACAGGAATTTTGATGAGATGCCTAAATTTGAGAAGAATTTTGATCAAGAACATGTGAATTTGGCCACAAATAGCACAATAGGTGGAAGCATACTGCAGAAGCAAGGAAATCGCCATCAGAGGTATAACTGTCCAAGTCAAAGTGTCAGTAGTTTAGTAGTGGCCCACTCTTTGCAACCCCATGGGCTGTACCCTCTGTATAAGGGATTTCCCAGGCAAGAACACTGGAGTATTTTGCCATTCCCTTCCCCAGGAGATCTCCTCAATCCAGGGATTTAACTGGGGTCTCCTGCATTCGACACGACTGAAGCGACTTAGCAGCAGCAGCAGCCTGCACTGGAAGGTGGATTCTTCATCATCTGAGCCAACAGAGAAACCCAGTAACTGCCCAAAGCCAGCTCTGAATTTCTTTGGAGCAAACGACTCTGTACATGTCTTAGATGGAATTATAAGACAGAACTTTACTGAACCCTCTGTTTTTCAAACTCGGGGTCTCCAGTTGCTCTAAATAGGTTGGATATAATTGGACTAGCTCAAATGGATTCAGCAAATTTCTTACATACTGCCTACCATCATCCTCATTGATCGTCATCTTGGTACTGCATCAAATCAGAAACTAGCCAACAGTAACCAAGAAGCTGGTGAATACTATACAACCTATCGCTTATAGTCTACTCGCATCTTTGGTGAGCCTCACAAGGGCATTTGGAGAAAGGTCTGGAAAACTATATTGCACTCCAAGAAAACTAACTGATATTTAGTGTGTGAGAAAAATCAAACTAAGGACAACAACCTACGTTTTTCTTGATGAAGCATATGGAATGCCTGATATGGGCTTTTGCCCCATATAAGATGATGCATTGTTAGGATCTGATAGGCAAGCCCTAGCGTAGGATCCAATTTGGCCAAAAAAGTAAGACTGCTTCCTGAAGACTGCCTGAAACATTTTATTCATATAAATACTAGTCCTCTAGAATAAAACCCACAATATTCTTCAGATTGTGGATGCATATGATGACACATACAAGGAAGAAAATCTTAATGGAAACTAATGGAAGAGAACTTAAGGGAAAAAGAAGATAAAACTATTGTTTTGTTGAAACCAAAGATGTGATGAGCTTATCTGACAAATGGGAGGAGAGTGGCCTGTCTTGAGTATTCATGATGACAAGACTTTCAGTGAACATAACTGGGTCTTAAATTTTCCAACATGGAGAAGTTCTTATTCTAATTGGTCCAGATAGGATTTTCAGAGAATTGGATCTGGAAGATGTAAAGTTTTTATCAATAATGACTACCTAACTCCTCGGAGGGTTATATTCCTCTAACTGGAAGAGTGACTTAGTATTAAAACACTTTCTTCACAGCTAATCATATAAAGGAACTAGGCGAACTTATATCTGCTTCATGAAGACAGACACGCAAATGATCCCAAGTTGCTTCAGTTGATCAAAGACAGAGGTTAAGGTCATTCTAAGGACAGAGGAATGGGCCCAATGGCAAAATGGAATATTTCAAACATGCACATCACAACCAATAGGCATATGCTAAAAACTATGGCTGCACCTTGATTGGTATCTAGTGCCAATAGGATAGTTTCAATAAGGCTTTGAAAGTATATGTAGATGTCTGTTGTTCATAACTGCTCTTTATATTGGATATTGTCATATAAAACATTTATTTTTTAAAAGCAGAAATGACTGCAACATAGCAGGATTTTTATTTCACTTTTTTTGCTATTTAAGCGGGAAATATCCTTACATTCCTGAAACACATTTAGTGGATTCCTTGTGCTAGAAAATACAGGTTGTATTTCTATAAAAGTTAGTGTATATTATTTTAAAATACAAAAATTCAATGCAATACCAAATTTAAAAAATTGAAGACTGAATTGAATGTGATATATATATAATAAAATGTAATGTAAAAAATGTATTTAAATTTAAACTCAAAAACACTCAGAAATAAAGCAATTATAGTGATAAAACTAGTGTTACCTTGATTGCTTTTATTTTTAATTTAAATGGATTCAATGTTTAACCATTTCAATTAAAAAAGCTAGAAGTTACTATTATAAAATAAAATGTAGTCTTGATAATATAAATAACAAAAAATAAGTATTAGCAATCAAGTTTCAGGACTCAGCAGTAAGGTGTAGTAAGTATGCTATCTACATCATCTTATAAGCAGAAATTTACTGGATGTCATCTTAAGTTGAAACAGGTAGTAAAAAGAGCACAATAAATCCAAGATCTCAAATTTTTTCAGGATATTTTTTTTTTCTCCATACATAGTAGAGCTTCTTCAGAATCTAATATATATTGTGAGTGAGCGAGTGAGTAACAGACGCTCAGTCGTGTCCAGCTCTGTGATCCCAAGGACTATCCAGTACACGGAATTCTCCAGGCCAGAATACTGGAGTGGGTAGTGTTTCCCTACTCTAGGAGATCTTCCCAACCCAGGAATAGAACTGGAGTCTCCCACACTGCAGGCAGATTCTTTACCAGATGAACCACCAGGGAAGCCCCAATATATATTATATTGAAGCAAAATTAAATGTAATACTTTTCTTAATATTGCAATTAAATGATTATTAATTAAAATACATCTATTCATCTCCATTCATCCAGCTCTGTCTTCCAACTGTATATATGCATTGAGAAACTATTAAAGTAATATTTATAAGATATTAACAATGGTTATTGTGAAGATGGGATTTGGGTTAACTTAACAATTTTAATCTTTATACCTCTCTGTATTGATTCAAATTATTATACAATTGACTCTTGAATAACCTGGGGATTACAGATGCCAACCCTCTGAGCAGTTCAAAGTTTGTGTACAACTTGTAGTCAGCCCTTCACATGTATGGTTCCTTTGTATCTGAGGTTGCTCTGCATCCATGGGTCTGTGCTTTTAGTTTAACCAAACTGGAATCATGTAATACTGTAGTATTTACTATTGAAAAAAAATCCATGTACAAATGTACCCACACAGTTCAAACCCATGTTGTTCAATGTCAACTGTAGTAAGACTCTTTCAGAAGGTATTTTTGCAACACTGGTTTCCATGAGAAGAGGAACTGGGTGACTGGAGAACACGGATACAAGGAGACTATTCACAATCTACCCCTTCATAATGTTAGATTTGCCTCTTTGGAATATCTTAGTAATTGATAAAAACAAATTAAGTTAATCTTATTTTAGTGATTTTATCAAATTTACACAGAGGATTTAAAAAGTTAAACATAAAGCCCTCAGCAAAACTTATGATAACATAAATCCTCAAGACCGAGAAATGTGTAGAGTGTTTGTTTTTTTCCCAAGAATATTATATAGTTATCCATCTCCAACCACTTTGAAGATTATGCTCTGACTTCCCTTTTACTCAGGAGGCAAGGAAGCTTCCAGTTCAAAATATAATGGTTTTGTAGCATGAAGATGATGTAAATTGTTTAAAGAACTATGTAAAAGTTTTATCCTCAGAAGAAATATAATTGAGTCTGCCTGTTAAAGGGATACTTGTTGTGGGCAACACAGAGTTAGAAGGTGATGACAGAAGTGAGTCAGCTGAACACAGAATAGACAATAAAGAAGTATTAAAAGAAAAGCAACTATATAAGATATTCATGTTAACTGTAAAAAATTAAACATATTCTCACAAGACTCATTCAGTTCAGTTCAGTTCAGTCACTCAGTTGTGTCCGACTCTTTGCCACCCCATGAACCACAGCACACGAGGCCTCCCTGTCCATCACCAACTCCCAGAGTCCACCCAAATCCATGTCCATTGAATTGGTGATGCCATACAACCATCTCATCCTCTGTTATCCCCTTCTCCACCTGCCCTCAATCTTTCCCAGCATCAGGGTCTTTTCAAATGAGTCAGTTCTTCGCATCAGGTGGCCAAAGTATTGGAGTTTCAGCTTTAACATCAGTCTTCCAATGAACACCGAGGACTGATCTCCTTTAGGATGGAGTGGTTGGATCTCCTTGCAGTCCAAGGGACTCTCAACAGTCTTCTCCAACACCACAGTTCAAAAGCATCAATTCTTTGACACTCAGCTTTCTTTATAGTCCAACTCTCACATCCATACATGACCACAGGAAAAACCGTAGCCTTGACTAGATGGACCTTTGTTGGCAAAGTAATGTCTCTGCTTTTTAATACGTGGTCTAAGTTGGTCATAACTTTCCTTCCAAGGAGTAAGAGTTTTTTAATTTCATAGTTGCAATCACCATCTGCAGTGATTTTGGAGCCCAGAAAAATAAAGTCAGGCACTGTTTCCCCATCTATTTGCCATGAAGTGATGGGACCAGATGTCATGATCTTAGTTTTCTGAATGTTGAGTTTTAAGTCAACTTTTTCACTCTCTTCTTTCACTCTCAAGAGGCTCTTTAGTTCTTCCTCACTTTCTGCCATAAGGGTGGTTCGTCTGCATATCTGAGATTAGTAATATTTCTCCCAGCAATCTTGATTCCAGCTTTATTCATAAAATAACCATGGCTTGAAGTACCAAATTGACACATAACTGAGATCTAAGGAAGATGACTAAGTTTGAATCTTAGAATTTTAAGAAAATAATATGTAAATAAAATAGTTTATATATCTCAGAATAGCTTTATACACTACACTTTATATAAATTTTCAAAAAAATGCTACAATTACAAGCTCATTAGCAGATTTATAATATCTAGTTCAGCCATGAACCATGGCAATAAATCATAAATTAGAAATAGTTTTGACTTACAAATATTTTGTGTGCACTTTAAGGATAGAAGTGACATATTCATACATTAGTATTTTTTGGACACAAGCCATTTTGATTGAGTTGATAAGCCCTACTCTTTCATTTCAGTTCAAAGTTCTAATTTATGAATCCTAACTGGTTCCTTCATCTATTACTAGTTCAGTCTTTTGAAGTTCAAATTTTATTATGGGCTAAATAAGAGGTTATGCAATATTTCCCTCTTTATTCTGAAGGAAAAAAAAAATCCACTCTACTTCTTTTGCTCAGGTGCCAAGAGTAAGCAGTCCTGTTCAGCAAGATTTTCGTTTAAAAGCACCAATAGATTATTTTTCTCCATAGAACCCACAGGATAAAGGGCAGGCTTCCCATTATTGGAAAGATATTTATACAGAATAAAAACAAAATAAAGGCAGAATCTGTGTTTATGCATTGTACTCATTATTTGGTGCTTATAATTTAGTCAGGTGTCTCAGATGGTAAAGAGTCTTGCTGCAATGTGGGAGACCTGGGTTCAATCCCTGGGTGGGGAAGATCCCCTGGAGAAGGAAATGGCAACCCAGTCCAGTACTCTTGCCTGGAAAATCCCATGGACAGAGGAGCCTGGCAGGCTATAGTCCATGGGGTTGCAAAGAGTCGGACAAGATGAGCATTTTCACTTTCTAATGTTTGTAACAGAGTTAAGAAGGAAACATGTTTCTGGCAGTTTCAAGCAAGCACTATAAAGAAGCCAGGACAATTTCTAAAAATGATTTAACACGACTCATGTTCAAGTTCTAATTCAGCAACATTTCCCTTCCTCAGCAATTCATGTTCCACGAGCTTCAGTAATTAATGTCATGTCTAAATTCTAAAATATCAGTGTTCTAAACATGGAAAAATGTGATCTATTTCAGTAACATTTTAATAAAAGGAGTCATAGACTAAAACCTTAGCATTCCTGGACATTGTACTAGAAATGAAAAAAATATACAATTTCATGAGAAATGATCTAAGAGTAAATTTTTGCATTGTAACACTATTGTAACACAATAATAAACTGAAATAATTTAATCTCCCTAATCATTAATATTTTTAATGATTCATTCCAGAAAAATAATGAGAGAAAAACATTTTTTAAAATTTAGTAAAATCACCCCCATTCTGGTTGAAATCTTAAAGTAGGTTGAATTTTGGAGACGCAATTTTCTCTTAAAAAAAAAAAATAGTCAGTTCAGTCTGTCAGTCCTGTCCAACTCTTTGCAACCCCATGAATCACAGAACTCCAGGCCTCCCTGTCCATCACCAACTCCTAGAGTTCACTCAGACTCACGCCCATCGAGTCAGTGATGCCATCCAGCCATCTCATCCTCGGTCGTCCCCTTCTCCTCCTGCTCCCAATCCCTCCCAGCATCAGAGTCTTTTCCAATGAGTCAACTCTTTGCATGAGATAGCCAAAGTACTGGAGTTTCAGCTTTAGCATCATTCCTTCCAAAGAAATCCCAGGGCCGATCTCCTTCAAAATGAACTGGTTGGATCTCTTTGCAGTCCAAGGGACTCTCAAGAGTCTTCTCCAACACCACAGTTCACAAGCATCAATTCTTTGGCACTCAGCTTTCTTCACAGTTAAACTCTCACATCCATACATGACTACTGGAAAAACCACAGCCTTGACTAGATGGACTTTATATAATTTGAATTTTTCTAGCATGAAATTCTGTAAGTAATTGTGAAATAATTTATCTATTTATTCCTAGCACGTTCACCATCTTTCAGTCTCCTCTAAAATGGTTTGTAAAAGTGGGATACAAATCTCCAAGGATAGGCTCATGTAAGATTCCAAGAGATTAACTCCTTTGAACAAACAAGAAACCAAACCAAAATAACTAAGATTCTCTTAAAACGGAATCTAAATATATGTGATATTTCTTCATTATCCTAATGTAAAACAATAGATATCTCATGTTAATATTACTTTGACAACAAATTCCAGGATATCTGAAATTATCATTAAGAGATTAGATAGCAGATGCTAACAACTTAAACTAAAAACCATTAAATAAATTCATACAAAAAACAGCACTATTGAGCAAGCATAAGCTTTTTTCTTCAATTAATTTAAAAGCTTATGCAGTACTCATATTTCATGGATTTCAGAAAATAGTTCAGAGCAAATTTACCTTCCAAAAAATGGAATTAATATTTTACAGAAACTTATGATATGAATGAAAGAGAAAAAATTCTCAAATTATTATTTTCATTTCCTCAATAAAACTCAAAATTCACAGGTATTAAAATGTGAGTTACTGTTAAAAATTGATTATTTCCTTTAAAAACAAAAATATAATGCTTTTCCAGGAAACATATTTTAAAGTTTTTTTCTATATTTTAATTTTTTTTTTTTTGCAACTAGAGACTACTCATTTCTCATGAGATCAAAATAAGCTAGTTTTCATATGAATCAGAAATATTCAAAATTGTTCTTTAATTGCATTTAATGCCCCCAGTTATCTGAAATTAATATGCCATTTAAGTATATTTTTATTTGTAATGTTCTTCAAGCATTAGACTTTAAAATAGCAATGTTTATAAAGAAACAGCATTTTCCAAAAATGCTGGACAACTTTATACATATATTCTAAAGTGCCATGGGTCAAGCGTCATCACAGGTGTCTCCATTTTTCCATTAAACAAAACTTTTATGTTTTGCAAGATTTTTAAAATTTTATTAATGGAAAACAAATATATGAATATAAAATCTCCTTGACTGTGTTGCTCGTTTTGATTAAAACAAAAAAATATAATTTTTAAAGTCAATTTAATGAAGCTGATTTAGTTATTCTTAAACTTCACCTCCTAATCTTTATAAGTCAGCCAATGACTGACTTGTACTTTTTACTTTGAAGTGGTTGTTGATTGTCCCCAGTTTTGATTATGAGCATAGACTCTGGGGTCAGACCATCTGGTTTAAGTCCTAGCTTTGCCACTTGCTGGCTCTGTCATTTTGTCAAGTTACTACCTCCATACTACGCCTCTCTTTCTTCATCTATAAAATGGTGGTGACAATAAGAGAGCTTACTTCACAAACTTGTTACAGGAAATGTATCGATACACAGTGAACAGTGCCTAGTTCATGGTAAGCTCTACATAAGTGTTTAATTTTATTATTTCATTTTTACATGTTATTGATTATGAAATTATCATCAAGCACTGAGAAGGATTTTTGATAAACTAGTCTCCATTATTCAAATGAATGGTGTGCTTTATTATTATCACTTGAGAAATTATGCATTTATCTCATACCACCACTAATCAAAAAAAATTTTAGATTTTCTACTTTGGAGTTACCTTTGGAGTCATTCCAAATACAAGTAAGAAAATTATCTCACTACTGCTAGTGCTGCAAATAGTATATCGTAAACTGATCATCCAATGTAGTTATCAGACATGAACTTAAAATATTAATGCTAAAAACAATAACAAAACTCAAGTTTACTGAATATTTTATATGCCAAGTATGTTCCAGTCATAGTTTCATTTGATTAATTTCGACCAATTTGAAAAAAAAAAGTTTCATCCTCAATGAATACAGGAATACATCATTATGGACATTCTGAAAAATGTCCAAAATGGACATTCTGAAAGCTTTGAAGGTGATTTCAACATAAAAAGCCACAAAAGGTTTTGCATTATGATACAACTCATGTCGATATGACCACTGGGAATAAGAAAGACAAAACTCTCTGGATGGCACATATTATCATATTTTGGTTAAAATAAATTATTACATGATTTCAAAGTCATCGGTCATTAAGTATTTTTAATTAACAGGAAATTTCTAACTAGCAATGAATAAAAAACAAAAATAACCCATACTTAGTTTAGGCTACACGTATCTTCTTATTTAATTGCTTCAGGGATTTAGAAAAGCATGAGGGAATATGTGGCAATAAGATATGCTTTGGTTGTAATGACTCTCAGTGGACTATAATAATCTGCTCTCTTAAATCTTTGGTTAAGTCTCCCAAAGTAAAAAATTTAAGCCTCTGTTACCCATTGGTTAAATGGAGATGATACTCACCAAAAATAATGAGTACAAAACATAGTATGCCCTGCCTAGTACATCATAATATATAATAAATGCTATTGATAAATGTTGGCTATTAATGGTCATAAAATTTGCATCTGAAAAAAAAGAATATCAAAAAACAAAGATGTAAGACTGTTTTTGTTGTTGTTGTTGTTGTTGTTGTTTTACTGTATTCAAGACCTTCTCGGTCTTTATTCATTATTCCAAGTGGAAAACTGAGGCAATGTAGTAGTTTTGTCAAAAGAAAAAAATATCATCTTTGTGTACAAATGCTACTGTCATTGCTATCAAGGCAAAATATGATGAGGAAAAATCAGTTGTTGCAAAGAAGACAGCGGTGGCGAGAAAAAGAAATCCTAAGATTTATATACAGAAATAAACAATATAAAGTTATAGGAATGGCTTGAAGTAACATTTTCTGCCCTCACTAATGTCTTCTTGTATGTATGACTGCTGTTATTTATTCTTTGGTCACTTAAACAAGACCTAAAGTCATTCACATGTAGTATAGCGGCAGCTGCAAGACAGTCTCATTTTTGTGCTTGAAAATGAAAATACCTGAAAACAGTAAAAACAGTCTGCAATACTAAAGTAAAATTACAATGTTATTCTTAAGGTTATCATGATAGAGAAAACAATAGCTCATAAAAAAAGATTTGTGGCCGTGGCATAAAACTTACCAAATGCCGCAATGATTCTCTGATAGCTACATAAGCCAAACTTAATGGATTTTATAGCATTTTAGTAACTCTAGCAGCAGCAAAAGTTCATTATAAGAATAAAGGTGCTAAAACGACTAAAGTAACCAGTTTTTTTCTAACTCTCTGGGCTAATATTAGAATAATATGCCCCAACGAGAGGTCATGTATTGCCTAATTAAATAGTTGATCTGACGAAAGGGTAATTTTTACCAGTTGAAGGATGGCATAGTATTAAACCAATGCAAATACTGCAATCTTGGGATGTTGTGAAATGATGGGTGGTCTTTTCACAGTGCAAGCTGGACATTCCAGTATGTAGAAAATGCCCAACAGTTATTCAAAGCATAAATGAGCTGTGCTGATATGAATCACCTTTAAATAGACACCAAGGTAGATTTCAAGGTTATCAAAACCAATAAATCCAACACTTCATATAGATCCTCTAGTGTTGCCTCATGACAGGCTCACAGGTAGAAGGAAAAACACATCCCCAAGTCTAACTTCAATCTTTTGTAACTGATAAAACAGATATTTGGGGTTATGTGAGCACTAAGGACACCATAAGTGAAAACCAAGTCATACATTTTCTAACTGAAGTGCAGTATTGTTCTGGCTGCTGAATCTGAACTACTTACACAAAATTTATGATATTGGATCTTTGTGACCTGCAGTCTCTGTGCTTGCATCCATAACAATAGCATTGATGCTCTAGGAAATTAAGAGGTTGATACCTCGGCAATAGAGCACAACCCTATACTTTCTGTTTCATCTCCAAACTCAGGCAAACAATAAATAGTTCTCTAGTTCACAGACAAGAACATCTATTGAACTGCTAAACAATGTGACAAAAATTGGACCTTTCTTCATAGTTTCATTCTCTGAAGTATTGATTTTGAAGTAGCTGACCCAGAGGAATTAAATCAATTTAAACCCTTCAGATTTCCCCCCTCTTACTTGCCAACACAGACATGTTTCACAAATCTTTATGTAAATTTGAAAACGTTTACATACTTTGGAAACATTTTGAAAAATTAGGGTTAGGAGTTAGAAAATAGATCAGTTAACTCAATCGCTGTCATTTCAATTAGATGCTAATATATTTCAGAACTTACTAGTAATATTGGGGCTTCCCAGGTGGTGCTAGTGGTAAAGAATCCACTGCCAATGAAGGAGACAAGAGAGATGCTGGTTCTATCCCTGGGTTGGAAAGATCCCCTGGAGAAGGAAATGGCAACCCACTCCACCATTCTTGCTTAGAGAATCTCATGGACAGAGAAGCCTGGTGGGCTACAGTCCAAAGGGTCATGAGAAATATCAATAACCTCAGATACGCAGATGACACCATCCTTATGGCAGAAAGCAAAGAGGAACTAAAGAGTTCTTGGTGAAAGTAGAGAGAAGAGTGAAAAAACTGGCTTAAAAGTCAACATTCAAAAAACTAAGATCATGGTATCCGGTCCCATCACTTCACGGCAAATAGATGAGGAAACAATGGAAACAGTGACAAACTTTATTTTCTTGGGCTCCAAAATCACTGCAGATGGTGACTGCAGCCACAAAATTAAGAGACACTTGCTCCTTGGAAGAAAAAGTATGACCAACCTAGACAGCATATTCAAAAGCAGAGACATTACTTTGCCAACAAAGGTCCCTACAGTTAATGCTATGGGTTTTCTTGTAGTCATGTATGGACGTGAGAGTTGGACCATAAAGAAAGTTGAGTGCAAAAGAACTGATGCTTTTGAACTGTGGTGTTAGAGAAGACTCTTTAGAGTCCCTTGGACTGCGAGGAGATGAAACCATTCAATCCTGAAGGAGATCAGTCCTGAATATTCATTGGAAACACGGAAGCTGAAACTGAAGCTCCAATACTTTGGCCACCTGATAAGAATAACTGATTTATTTGAAAAGACTCTGATGTTGGGAAAGATTGAGGGCAGGAGGAGAAGGGAGCAACAGACAATGAGATGGTTGGATGGCATCACCGACTCAATGGACATGAGTTTGAGCAAGCTCCAGGATTTGGTGATGGACAGGGAAGCCTGGCATGCTGCAGTCCATGGAGTCACAAAGAGTCAGACACGACTGAGTGACTGAACTGATGGTACATGGTACATGAAAATGATGCCTTTCATTTAAAAATTTGAAACCAGGTTTTCTTGCTAGATTGGTGCCTGGATGTGCATAGGCACAAGTACCTGGCACTTTAAAGAACCATCTCTCATCTCCTGGTTAGAACTGTTTGTTCAGAAAATGCTTGCCTCTATGTTATAAGCACTAAAATAGAGACAATAAATTCACATGCTCTAAACATGACCAATAACCACACCAAATACTTGAGAATTTTCCAGGAACAGTACCTTGAACATATGGTACTCAGGTTTCTATGTAGGAACCTGAGTCCTCATCTTAGTTCTATCCCCTCACTCTGAACTTCATTTTCTTTTTTCAATCTATAAAATCAGGTAGCTTAGAACAGATGGCCTCCAAATGTCATTCCAACTCTTTCTGAAATACATAAATATAGGAGTATTTATGTGTTTTGAATTGTGAGGGAGAGGAGTTCTGGTTTCACATGATCTAGATGCTGTCCTTAGTACTTGTAGTAGCCAGTTTTATGACTTTGAACGAATTTCTTAACATTTGTAAATTTCAGTGTTCTCATCTGTAAAGTAGGGATACCACCAACTGTATCCATATGGAGTGCTCATTCTGGTGAAAAAAATTGTGAAAATCATATTTAAAAAAATTGTTAAGATGCCACCATAATGAACTGGAAAGGATTATGTTTATTGTGTTAGGATTGATTGACTAATGTCAGAATGTATTCTAGCATTTGAATTTTCTGAGACAGTGAAAATGTGAAACATAGTAATCTGTGTTTCTGGATATTTAAGATTTAACCCTAGTTTATAATTCTAACTTAAGGGATTTCCAAGATTTTTAAGAATTTCTATAAATTTACATTTTAATGATAGTAAATTATAATTTAAATCCATAAAAAGTTAGCCTGAATTCATAAAATACATACGTATTGAAAAGGACATATACTTTCAAATTAACTTGAGTGTTAACAAACAGTTGATCTAAAGTATGGACCTGAATGCTCTATGATGCTTTGCATGTAATCTTGATTACACTCTTTTCACTTTCTTATTGTAAGTTTCAAATTCCACTGAGTTTATATCATGAACTTTGATGGATGAGCTAGACTGCTGTGTCTGTCTGGGCAGGTGTGAGATAAATTGCTGGGCAGGCTATGATCTTTGGGCAAATTACTCTCCTTGACTACAATATATATCGATGAGATGTGTCAGTGTTCATATACACACTTGTCAGTTGCATTACCCAGGTGATGAAAATACAAGTTAAGGGACCATCAGAATGAAGGGGGAGAAATTCACTATGTCATAGGAAATTAGTAAAAGAACCATCACCTTAAACTAGAAATATAATGAGGTAGAACCTTTGGTAGGTCTTGATAGGGGAAAAAATTCAAACCACTTAGTCAAGTATAAGCAATTCTACTTTTTCATCTCTATTCAAATTTAGTTTTACCTAATACAAATGAAAGTGAACATGACAATAATTTAGGATGTTTTAAGTGGGAAGGAGCAGGTAAAATGTTTATAATTTTAATTCAATAAACTTTGACCATTTGTTTAAGTGAGAAACTGTTTTATTGCTTTGTGTTTAATACAAAGAAAAATTATCGATTCATTAGGTCTATTAATGAAATCTTTAGAAAAAATTAATATTTCATTCAGAATCCTTTCAGCAGATGTATCATCTATGCCTTAGGAGTAAGGCACTGCCCCAGGCACTGAGGATTAATGCATAAGATTTTTAAAAAGGGTCTTCTTTAATGAAGCTTGCTTTGTATTAAATAGTTCATGCTCAATGAAAGCATGAATTAATCTTGGATTCAAGATGCAGAATATTAGACATGCCATACACAAAATTTGTCTATATCAAAGAAAAAGCAAATTTCATGAAGAAGCCAGATGATTCCCAATAATTTTGTGTTTTACCACACTAACTCCTAACTGATACCATGGTATTCTCTAAAACTTAAAAGGAATTCCTGATTCTAACATTGCTCAAAAAGTAGCAGAAGATATGTATGCCTATTACCATGCTTGGTAATCTGTGCTCCTATCATTTAGATAGATAGATAATATTAAAAATTCTGTTTTATTCTGATCATTATGCAAATTTCTTATATCACAAATGTTATAGAATACTATGATATTACTTGGCATTATTTGTCTTGGTGATAAGAATAATATAACTGTTCCTGTTATGCAAATGACCCCGAAATGAAGACACAAAATCTTTTGAAAGATTTTCAAAAGGTCTCATATAGTATCATGATATTTTTAGTCACTACAAGATTAATATTGTATGTTGTTTTGATCCAGGTAGACCCTACTCATGGTCCTAATTTGTGTTTGGCAGTACCCAGCTGGAAATTAATTTAGTTTCCTTGGAAACATGTTGACTTACAGAGAATTAAAAGACACGGAACCCAGGAACTAAATTTAGAAATCTAGCTCCTGTTTGGTTAGATATTTGAGTGGGATACAGTAATGTCAAGATCAAACTAAATTTTATAGAATAATGAATTCATCATTTCCTGGTAGCTCAGTTGCAAGGAATCCATGTGCCAATGCAAGAGATATGAGTTGGATCCCTGACCTGGGAAGATCCTACACGCCACAGAGCCACTAAGCCTGTACACCACAACTATTAACACTATGCTCTGGAGCCCAGAAGGCACAACTAATGGGCCCATGTGCTATAACTTTTGAAGCTTGTGCTTCACAACAAGAGAAACCACAGTAGTGAGAAGCTGTGCACTGCAACTGGAGTAGCCCCAACTCATTGCAACTAGAAAAAAGCCTGCACAGCAATGAAGATCCAGCAGAGTCAAAAGAAAACAATTAAAAATTTTTTAAAGTTTATAATGAATTCTTCTATTTTTAAGTGTCTTAAGCTTCTAAGCAAGACTTTATTAACTGAATAAATTGAAGAGTGAATTTAATCAGTTCAATTGTACACAACTGAATGTCTGCTATTGTATTAATTACAACATATTGAACTTATCAGTGAGATCTACTGATGTTTATACAATTTTCTATATAGTGATTCAACATTCCAATAGCTACAAAAATAAACAATGGGAAATCAGAGAAATTTGAGAAAGTGTGAAATATATTGCCTGTTGCTAATAATCAATAATTAATACTTTATTAAGTATACTTGTACCATGTGTAAGAGATAAGATGGTCTGGTTTTAAAAATCTAAACAAAACACTGAATTTTCCTTAAACTGCTATCATGATCTGATAACTCATAAAGAAAAGTCACATACTCACTGAGAAATATTAATTTTTTCATTGGGTTTTCTTCTCATGGTCAAACTTTGGGGGAATAAAAATATTAAAGTCTCTATAAGTAAATATACGTGCATGCATGCTAAGTCGCTTTAGTCATTTTCAACTCTTTGCAGCCCTATCGACTGTACCCAGCCACACTCCTCTATTCATGGGATTCTTCAGGTAAGAATACTAGAGTGGGTTGCCATGTCCTTCTCCAGGGTATCATCCCAACCCAGGGACTGAAACATCATCTCATGTCTCCTGCATTGGCAGGCAAGTTCTTTACCACTAATGCCACCTGGGAAGCTATAAACTAATATTTATTGTTTATTATGTGTGAGGCATATGATCTTCAAAACAACCATAGTTGTTAGATGTTATTATCATCAACTTACAGATAAAGAAACAAGGAATTTGAGAGTTTAACTAAGTTTCTCGAAGTGGCACAATTACTTAATAGTGGACCTATAATTAAAAGTCAATCTGTATCCAGAGCATTATCATCCACACTCTTCAGCCTTAACTTTGTAAATCTAGACTGTATCCAATATAATGTGTGTGTGTGTGTGTATTGGGTGTGGAGGAATAGAATCTGTTTAACGCTCATGCTCAGACATGTCAAACTCTTTGTGACCCTATGGACAGTCTGCAGGCTCCTCTGTCCATGGGATTCTCCAAGTAAGAATACTGGAATAGGTTGCCATTTCCTCCTCCAGGAAACTGACCCAGAGATTGAACCTGCATCTTCTGCATTGGCTGGTGGATTCTTTATCACCGAGCCACCAGAGAAGTCCTTAAACAGAATAATGAAAATGATAATCTCTTTGAAAAATAATTATTGTAAGATATTCTTAGAAATATCACTTTGGCAATTTTGAAGTTAAAAGATGACAGAAATGCAATTCTACTTTAAAAAAATAATAATATGTTTAATTCAAATTACAGTGAATTTTCAAAATCACACATTCGTACATTTTCTAATGTCTATAATATTCTATTTTTGCATACTATAAATGATATATATCTAAATGATTTATGAAATCATGAGAAAGATTTCTGAGTTTAGAAAACTTCTGATTGTTGCTTTCTGTTTTGCAAAGAAAAAGCAAAATTATCATACTCAGCTACTATACTGTTATATATTTTACCTATTAATCTCCAGCGTTTTCTAGTTTTTCTCAGTACCAACTAACCACAATCTTTACTTGAACAGAAGAAAGCAAGATAAGGGAATACCAGAGTTTCAATCTAAAAAGTTATATATCATTCTTAAGGACTAGAAAGTAAGCTTATCAGATTGTTTCCCCTCAAATCAATATTTTTTTTCCTTTATAGTAATTAGCTGCATTTTCGGAAGTCCTATGAAAATCTGAGGAGATGCATTAAGGGTCCTCTCATTAAGTCACATAACCTACAGTAACTCATGCATTTGGATTATATAATCTATAGCAACAGCAACAAGTATGGAATGCATATATGAAAAACATCTCTGAGGTTATCGTGACATGATAAAAGTTAATTTCTTTCAACTGAGCAATCCAACTGCAGAGTAATTTTAAAATCCAGAATCCTGAAATGTTTATAATTATTCACTTACCTCCAAAGAATCACAAATTTTATCCTTGAGTAATAAGAGAAAAATTATATATATAACATATAAATATACAAATCACATTGTCTCTTTCAAATAAAAATATACATACTTTAAAAAATTTTGATTGTTTTCCTCCTCAATACTTATTGAATTCTCTGGCAGAGATTTGAACCTGCGAACACTGTTAAAAAGGAAAATTCTAAAGTGCTAATTATAATAAGTAAATTAATATTCCTTTCTGATATTGCTTTCTCTTTTCATCCAAACCTCAATCAGTAGCAACTTAAGAAACATTACTCTGTTTAGAAGAAATCCTGATAATTCATTTTAATACCTTCATTGTGAAAACTAGGGAAATATTATAAAAAACCACGGTAAAATAAAAATTCTATGATTTACCAAAAATGGAATGCTATTTGTACATTTCTCTGACATTCATCTTATATTTGAAGATCTACAGTTGACTTTAGTTCATAATCTACAGTGGTTAAATATCAAATAATTTGTTAGGATTCCATTACTATTTATTCACTTAAATAGCTATGTAAATAGCATGTTCATAAAATGTTGTTCCATCACTTAAGTCTTGTCAGACTCTTTTGAGATCCCATGGACTGTAGCTTGTCAGGCTCTTCTGTCCATGAGATTCCCAGGCAAGAATACCAGAGCGTGTTGCCATTTCCTTTTCTAGGGGATCTTCCCTACCCAGGATTGAACCAGTGTCTCTTGTATCTCCTGCATTAGCAGGCGGATTCTTTATCACTGAGCCACCTGGGAAACCCCGTGTTCATAAATACAGTGTCCTTTAACAAGTACACAGAGTTTTGGAAATCTTATGCGAGTTAGAATGACAAAATAAAAGGGGACTTGAATTCCACTTCAAGTGGAATTGCTGGCATTCTGAGGTAGATATTTTTGAACTTCTACCCATATACCTTTGAATAGAGAAATTGTGCCAACCTCTGATTTTTGGCAGGACATCAGAGAATGGCATAATCTAATTTTGGATTAATCTAGTTAATCATTAGATTATCACTAGCAACTAATTTTGGTAGGAAACAAAACAGATGGTCGTCAAACTCTCAGATGGCTATTACCTCTAAAGAAAACACCCTTATGTGATATTTTTGGATGAGAAGGCATGATATACAGCACAATTAATAGTATGCCAGAGTCAAAGTGAGTGCTTTGGAAGTTCAAACTCAGATGGATAATTAACTAGGCTTGCAACATTAGCCAGATGATTTTAGATGAGCCTTTTCAAAACCCTGTATTTCAGCCTCCTGTCAATGCAGGAGACTAAGAGATACAGGTTTGATCCCTGAGTCTAAAAGATCCCCTGGAGAAGGTCATAGCAACCCACTCCAGTATTCTTGCCAGGAAAATCCTATGGACAGAGGAGCCCGGTAGGCTACAGTCCACGGGGTTGCAGGGTTGGACACAACTGAAGCGACATAGCACTCACACACATAGGTAAATTAGGTAGCTGGAATGGACAATTTCTAAAGCCCCTTTCAATGGACATAAGAACATCAGTAGCAAGACATTAACCAGCTACAAATTTAAACATCTCTAGAAGTCATTAGCTAAACCTCAAAAAGAAAAAACAGGAAAATAATGATTGTCTAAAGCAATATGTTAATGTAATCTGACACTTTAAGGTACTTTAAAAGGTTTTTTTTTTCTTTTTTTAACATTCCACTGAAGTGTCGTTTGTTTCACAATACTGAACTCTGAAATACTGCTGTATATTGTTGGGTAAGAGGAAATCCCCTTTTTTGTGTTTCAGGGATCTCTAAAAGTGATGTTCAAAAACAGATTTTTTTCAGCACTCACAAAGAACATAGCATAAAACCCAAGATTATAACAGTATATGTTTCTCACTATCTAGAAAGAAACACATATAAACATTATAGTGATTTTGCACTGTTTAATTCTAGGAAACAAAGATATTAGTACATATACATAGCTATAATAATAGTATAGAATAATAAATACTATACTATAATAATTATCAATATATATAATCCAATAACATACTGGAAAGTAGCACCATATATTAAAATAATGGTCTTTTTTCCAATAAAGTGATTTTATTTTTCTTTCCTCTGTTTCCCAATAGCATGGCATGAGTTTGACTATGAGCTTCCTCGCCAGTTTTGATACTCATGACTAGGCAGCTTGATACTAGACTATAGTTCTCTATGTCCACTAGAGCTAAGATTACAACTCTAAAAGTTTGTGGTAAAAGTATTTTTCCCATATTTATTGCTGACAAGTATTCCAGGAATAAAAAAAAATCACATTTTTAAGTGTACAACACCATAAAAATCATATATATTATATATATACACACATACAAATATATATATCATATGCATCACATCCTTACAATCAGATATAAAGTCATAGTCTAGAGGCGAATTTTTTTTCCTTTTCAAAGATGAAAAAAATGTGAGCAATAATATATTATTATTGTGTCACATTTTAACAGCTCATTTCATTTGTGAAATCCAAAGCTCTCATATGCTCTCTGCTGAGATGGAGAGAAGGGAGGAAGTTGCTGCCAACCAATTTAAAAACCCTCCTCAGTTTAATTTCATATGCAAAATAAAGACTATCTTAACTATTTCATCAATACTTGCATGGCATTTTCTTCATTGCCACCCCATATCAATGATAGGCCATGTTGATGTCTGAAACATTGATTTTAGATCATCTAGGCTTTACTGTCAGAGAAGGCAATGGCAACCCACTCCAGTACTGTTGCTTGGACAACCCCATGGATGAAGGAAACTGGTAGGCTGCAGTCCATGGAGTCGCTAAGAGTTGGACACGGCTGAGCGACTTCACTTTGACTTTTCACTTGTATGCATTAGAGAAGGAAATGGCAACCCATTCCAGTTTTCTTGCCTGGAGAATCCCAGGGGTGGAGAAGCCTGGTGGGCTGCTGTCTATGGGATCACACAGTCAGACACAACTGAAGCGACTTAGCAGCAGCAGCAGGCTTTACTGTTCATGAGAGTGGAAACTCATTGAAATTAACTAACTCTTTCTAAATGCTCTTAAGCATTTTGTATAATTATTTTCATCTTAGTGAGCTATTCGATTATGAAAATGAAAAAAAAAAAAAAACAGGCTGGCACCACACTGAAATTTGAGATATGACTTCCATCTTATTGTTTTTGTCCATGAGCCATAAAGCTTTCATGTCACGAGCAAACATGGCAATCAAACCCAGAAAAATGTTTTGCTTCTCAAGAGCAAGCTTCTCTTTTGGTTTTGTTTGTTTGCTTTGCTTTGTACAACACATTAAAAAAAAATCTATTGACTAGAAAATTAATTGCATGTGTTGGTTGTACAGTCATTTGACTATTAACTTGCTGAAGGACTCATACTAATATTTAATACAAAGGAAAGACTGTGATAAAAAGAACCTGAAACTATCATAGAGCTATAACTGGATGCTAAGAAACGGACTGGAAACATTCCAAATATATGCATTATGGCAAGGTGAATTTCCATTATTGAAGAGTTAAAAACATATTTATACCTTAAAAAATCTAGTGGGTTGTGGTAAAGGATTTATATAAATCCTTAACAATACGTGGACCCCTGTTTCTGTTATACTGTTTCTATAAATCCAAAGTGACTGCTGCTGTCCTATCTTTAAGTAATAGGAATCCTCTAAACTCTTTTTTCCCCCTCCGGCTTAGCTGTGATAAGAAATTCTCTAAAATGAATTAGAATGAAGCCAACCAGTCACTTCCCACAAAGGTTCATGCTGGCTGATTCTATCATTTAATCATTAAGTTCTATAAGTTTGTTCAAGTCCATAACATTGAATAAAAATACTTAAATCATATAACAAATAGTTGACATGTGCTGCCTTCTTATATTGCCCTTGAAACTTAATGTGCTCAATATACTCAAAATAACAGTTTTGTTGTTGGTTGTGTCACTATGCTTAGTCACTGATTCAATAATTTTCCTCAATTATGGAAGAAAATTATATTTAACTAAAGTCAGTACAATTTTAAATTATTTACATGTATGAATTAAAAAAATATGTTAAAGAAATATTTTCTAGGAATGAAAGAAAAGAACATATTTAATACTAAAAGGCTATATAAATAATGCTATAATGCTACAAACATTGTAAAACTTCTACCACTACTTTGGAATCATATTCTCAACAATGTGGTTGATGTCATCCGTATTTTAGAGGTGAGGAGATAAATTCAGAAAAATTAGGTAACAGCATCACTCAGCTAGCATGAAAACGAGCTAGGATTTGAAAACAGGACATGACTGAGCAACTAACACCCCCCACACACACTTTTTTTTTTTTTGAATAGAGGATTTTCTCATTTTTCCAATAGTTCAGGCATTTTCATCTATACCATGATGCAACAAACACTCTCTCATAAATGAGATGCATGCATCAGTCAGGTGATCTAGATCTCTTTTCTTTGAAAAGAGAAGAGATAAAGGTTTCACACAAAGAAAAACTAAGAAATATAAGTCTTCTAGGGTAAAATAATATTTACAGAGAATTCTTCCCTGAAAGCAGAATGATTAGAGACAACACAGAAGTGAATTCCAGAAATCAAAGATCATTTCAAGGGGATAATAGGATTAAATCTTACTGAAAACTGGCAAGAATTTGACTTGATACTACTGAAATGATAGAGGGACACTAAATGTATAGAGCTATACATCCATCTCCATGATTCAGTTTTAGAATATTTCCAACATGTCCCCTTTTCCCATAGTCCCCTGGAGTCTCACTGGTAATCAGTCCCAATCCCACACTAGCCACAGGAGAACTCTGCTTCCTTTCTCTATAAATGTGTTTCATCTAAATACTTCATATAAATAAAATCATGCAATATGTAGCCTTTGGCATCCGGTTTTTCTCATTTAGCATAATGTTTTTGAGGTTCATCCATGTTGAAGTCATATACTAGTATTTCATTCTTTTTATACTGAATACTGTTTCAGTTCAGTTCAGTTCATTTCAGTCGCCCAGTCATGTCTGACTCTTTTTGACCCCATGAATTGCAGCACACTAAGCCTCCCTGTCCATCACCAACTTCAGGAGTTCACTCAAACTCATGTCCATCGAATCAGTGATGCCATCCAGCCATCTCATCCTCGGTCGTCCCCTTATCCTCCTGCCCCCAGTCCCTCCCAGCATCAGAGTCTTTTCCAATGAGTCAGCTCTTCGCATGAGGTGGCCAGAGTATTGGAGTTTCAGCTTTAGCATCATTCCTTCCAAAGAACACCCAGGAGTGATCTCCTTTAGAATGGACTGGTTGGATTTCCTTGCAGTTCAAGGGACTCTCAAGAGTCTTCTCCAACACCACAATTGAAAAGTATCAATTCTTCAACTTGCATGGATATACCACATTTTATTTATCCATTTGCCAGACTGATGGAAATCTAGATTATTCATAGTGTCAGGTTATTCTGAATAATGCTGCTAAGAACATTCATGTGCATGTCTTTCTGTAAACATAGTTTTCATTTAGAGGAGTAGATCCCTAATAGTGAAATTATTATGTCATAAGGTAAGCTTATGTGTAACTTGTCCAGGAACTACCAAACTGCCTTACAAAATAGCTATACTATTGTGCATTGAGAGGACTTCAATTCTTTTCTCCATAATTAAATATTTTAAAATTGTGTGCTAAAATTAGTAGTAGATTTCCTTTGAGTATTTAAAATTTAAGTGATACATATACTACTATGGACTAAATGATTTATCCACCTGAAATTTATACATTAAAACCTTAACCCATGGTGTGTCTATATTTGAAGACAGGGCTTGTAAAGAATGAATTAGGTTAAATGAGGTCATAAACTTTGGGTCCTGATTAGATGGGATTAATGTCCTAAGAAAAGATACCAAACCACCAAGAAAAAGAAAATACAACCTACCGAATGAGAGAAAATATTTTAAAATAATTTTTTTGATAAACGGATAATATACAAAATATATAAAGAACTCATACAACTCAATAACAAAAAGTCCAAAAAACTTTCAAAGAAAAAATATATATGGCCAATGGGTGCATGAAAATGTGCTCAATAACACCAATCACCAGGGAAATGCAAACCAAAACCACAATTAGATTGTCACATCACATCTATTAGAGTAGCTATTATCCAAAAGACAAAAAAAGCAAGAGAAATGCAAATCAAAACTATGATAAGATATATCACCTCCCACCAGCCAAAATGGCTATCATCAAAAACTCCATAGACAATAAATGCTGAAGAAGGTGTGGAGAGAAGGGAGCCTTCCTACTCTATCAGTGAAAATATAAATTGGTACAATCACTATGCTTTTGAACTGTGGTGTTAGACTCTTAAGTGTCCCTTGGACTGCAAGGAGATCAAACTAGTTAATCCTAAAGGAAATCAGTCCTGAATATTCAGCGGTAGGACTGATGCTTAAGTGGAAATTCCAATACTTTGGCCACCTGATGCAAATAAATGACTTATTGTTAAAGACCTTGATGTTGGGGAAGGAAGGAGGAAAAGGGGATGACAGAGGATGAGACGGTTGGATGGCATCACTGACTCGATAGACATGAGTTTGAGCAAGCCCCAGGAGTTGGTGATGGACAGGGAAGCCTGGGGTGCTGCAGTCCACGGGGTCTCAAAGAGTTGGGCATGACTGAGTGAGCGAACTGAACTGACAACCACTATGGAGAATAGCATGGAGGTTCCTTAAAAAATAAAAACAGAACTAATGTATGACCCTGCAATTCCATTTCTGGGCATATATTTGGAAAAAAAAAAACATGATCTGAAAGGATACATGCACCCCCAAATTAACTGCAGCAATGTTTAAAATAGCCAAGACATAGAAGCAACCTAAATGGCCATTCACAGAAGAATAGATAAAGAAGATGTGATATAAAATGGAATATTCTTCAGCCATCAGAAGAATGAAATAATGACATTTGCAGCAACATCGATGGACCTAGAATTGTCATACTGAGTGAAGCAAGTCAGAGAAAGAGAAATATTGAATGACATACCTTATATGTGGAATCTAAAAATAAATGAGACAAATAACTTATTTGAAAACCTGAAATAGACTCACAGACTTAGTTACTTAGAATTTGTGGATAGTTAGAGAGCTTGGAGTGGACATGTTCACACTGCTGTATTTACAATGGATAACCAATATCATAGTACAGAGCACACAGAACTCTACTCCTTGTTATGTGGTAACACGGATGGGAGAGGAGTTAAGGGGAGACTGGATATATGTAAATGGAAGACTGAGTCCCTTTGCTGTTCACCTGAAACTATCACAACAGTTAACTGACTATGTGTGTGCTTAGTTGCTCAGTTGTATCTAACTCTTTGCAATGTCATGGCCTGTAGGCTGCCAGTCTTCTTTGTCCATGGGGATTCTCCAGGGAAGAAAACTGAAGGTGGTTGCCATGCCGCTCTTTGTGGGTTCTTCCCAACCCAGGGATCAAACCCAGGTCTGCCACATTGCAGGCAGATTCTTTACTGTCTGAACCATAGGGAAGCCTAATTAGCTACGCTCTAGTACATAATAAAAAGTTTTTTTTTTTTAAAGTGTTGGTGAGGATGTGGATAAAAGAAAACCCTTGTGGATTTCTGGTAAGACTATAAATTAATGCAGGTACTATGGGAAACAGTACGGAGGTTCCTCAAAAAATTAAATTAGAACTACCTTATGATTCAGCAATCCTACTTCCAGGTATTTATCTAAAGGGAAAAAACCCACTGATCTGAAAAAATGCATGCAGCCTCACATTCCCGGCAGCATGATTTACAGTAGCCAAACACAGAAACAATCCAAGTATCCATCAATGGATGAATAGATAAAAAAGATGTGATATATACACTGTAGAATATTATTTGACAACAAAAGAGAATAAAATCTTGCCATTTGTAACAGCATAAATGGACTTTGAGGGCATCATGCTAAATTAAATAAGTCAGAAAAGAATAATAAATATTGTATGATCTCACTTATATGCAGAATATAAAAAACAAACAAACAAACATATACACACAAAATGAGTCCATGGATAAAGGGAATAGATTGGAGGAAGCTTGAGGCAGGGGCTAGGGTGACAAAATGGGTGAAGGAAGTCACAAGGCACTCATTTCTAGTTAAAAAGTGAACAAATCATGGGAATGTAATATAAAGCATGGTAACTTATAGCTAGCAACATTATATTGTGTATTTGAAAGTAGCTGGGAGAATGGATCTTGGAAAAAAAAAACCTATATATGGTAATGGATGCCAACTGAACTTACCGTGGTAATCATTTAACAATATTAAAATATTAAATATTAAGTATCAAATAATGAATATTGAATCACTATATTGTACATCTGAAATGAATATAATGTTTTACCAACTATACTTTAATTTAAAAAGAAAGAGAGAGACTCACTGCCTTTCTTTCACAACAGGCATGTACTGAGGAAAGGCCATGTGAGGTCACAATGAGATGGGGAAATCCAAACCAAGGGAGAAAGTTCTTGCTGGCCTCTCGATCTTCTTCCAAGCCACCAAAGCTGTGAGCAAGTATCTGTTATTTAAGCCACTCAGTCTTTGGTATTCTATTATTGCAGCCTGGGAAACAAATACATGTACCAACCGTCTATTCATGGCCACTAAAGGGATAGCTTAGAGCTTGGCAGGTATCTGCTGAAGGCCTCTGAAACAACCAGTGAGATTTGGAGTCTGGAAATTCTTCAGAAACATGAGTAATTGGACTATATCATATGTTTCCTTTGTTATATTTCTTTCACAGAGCTGTCTTAAGTATAAATAATTGCAGACAGTCTTTGAATTGAAGAAATGATGGTACCGAGGCTGGAGAACAGAATACAGTGAGTTAAGAGATGATAAAATAAATTGCTGATGCTATATCCTCAGTTGTGGTCCATCTGTAGTTTTTTTTTTTTTTTTTTTTTAGAAATTATCTTGTTTTCACAGGCATCCGACTCCCTAATTATATGCAAACAATAAGAATCAAACTTCTGCCAAAAGAATTAGCTCTGTAGCCAACAGCAACTTACTTTGGCATGACAGATGTATTCACTAGCATTAAAAACACTTAACTTTTTAATTTCTGAATTAAATCCTTGTAACTAGTTTCCAAAAGGGACAACTAAAGATATGAAGACAGAAGACAAGTAACCCTAGGCAAAGCATTTGATCCTTATTATTAGAAAAATAAAGCTTAACCTCATTATTTTTGGAGTTGGAGTTTATAAAGAAAAATAAAGGAATACTTTAATTTGCAGTGCTTTCATGAGCTACAATGACTTAGCAATGATGTTTTGAAATAGAAAGTGTTTGGATCTAAGGAAAGTTCTCTGGAGTACATGTGGATTTGACTAGATGTCCAAGAGTAGAATTAAGAGTCAATTGAAGTGACTATTTTGCATGAAAGCATTTGCCAGCAAAATATGAGAGTTTAAAATGTATGTGATACTGGCATATCTTCAAAAGTAAAGTATTCTTTATAATTCATAATGATTAATGTACAGATACAGAAGAATGTAAGGAAAAAATTATCTGAATTTTAGAATTCCTCATTTGAATTGTTGTGAAAAAGAGTACTATGGTTCCAAACTCTTTCAGCTGTTTATTTTAAATATGAATAATATCGAGATGTTAAGTTGGGCTCACTCATACCATCAACGTTTACATATATTACCTAATTTTTCATGTGTTAGATCCTCCCTAAGGATTATACTATATGTATTCTTTACCCATTTTTCTCAGATGAGAAAATCAAGAGCAAAGAAGAAAATAAGAGAAACAACAACAATTTTGTAGTGATAATACCATGAATGTGGAATGAAGAAAAAAACAGAGCCTATTATAAATGTCAGTAATTATTCTGGCTCACCCACATCCTCCATGCTTTAATTGTGCTCTCAGAAAAATACCCAAAGCAAATATGCTACACCTCTAGTCATGTGAATTGGGATATGACAACCTAGTACGAGACAGAACAGAAAGACAAAACATGACTTTAGGGTTCACCACTTTGTGCTGAATGTTATTACAAAGCTCTGCTGGGGGTACACTGGATCTAGACCAGATCAACATTATAAAAGTAATTGCTTGTCTATGATTGCTCTAAGGGAAATCCATAGACAATAAAATACACAGCACTAACAAGTGCAAAAAATGAGAGCCGCTGCCTAGAGATTTTCTTTTTGCCATGATGCTATAGTAACTGTCAGAGAAGTCTTCTGGATGGTAATCTAAGTGTTGCTAAGGCTCATATCACTCAGACACTTCTTACATTTATACAGAGCTCCAGATGCAAGTTAAGTTGAAAGTTAGTTACAGAGTCGTGTCCAACTCTTTGCAATCCCATGGACTAAAGCCCCCCAGGCTGCTCTGTCCATGGAATTCTCCAGGCAAGAGTACTGAGGTGGGTTGCCATTTCCTTCTCTAGCCCTTCACAAACATCACGCAGAATTATTGTGCTTCTCAGTGAATTGTGCTTCTTTCTGAAGCCTAAGTAGTAAATACAGCAACCAAAAGTTGCCTATCAGATCTAAATTGTCACAAACCATTCATGGTTATACTCTCCAGTCATCTTTGTATGGCAGTTTTTTTTAAAACTGCAACATAAAATTCTGTAATCAGAGATTTAAAGTGAATTTAAGTATTGCCACGACAAAACAGCGGGAAAATAATCTGCATATAGTTGTTACAGTCCTTTCCATCTGAGTCACCAGGGAAGCCCACAGAAAAAATTAAAGACATTCATATCTAGTAAGGAACTCTTAACTGACAGATTTTATTTTCTTGGGCTCCAAAATGACTGCATTCAGTGACTGTAGCCATGAAATTAAAGGACCTTTGCTCCTTGGAAGGAAAGCTATGACAAACCCAGGAAGTGTATTAAAAAGCAAAGATATCACTTTGCCAACAAAGGTCTACATAGTTAAAGCTATGGATTTTTCAGTTGTCATATACAGATATGAGAGTTGGACCACAAAGAAGGCTGGGCACTGAATAATTCATGCTTTCAAATTATGGTGCTAGAGAAAACTCTTCAGAGTTCCTTGGACTGCAAGGAGAGCAAACAAGTCAATTCTAAAGGAAATCAACCCTGAATATTCATTGGAAGGACTGAGGCTGAAGCTGAATCTGCAGCACTTTGGACACCTGATGAGAAGAGCTGACTGATTGGAAAATATCCTGATGCTGGGAAAGACCAAAGGCAAAAGGAGAAGGGGGCTGCAGAGGATGAGATGGGTAAATAGCATTACTGATTCAATGGACATAAATTTGAGCAAACTCCGAAAGATAGTGGAGGACAGAGGGGCCTGGTGTGTTGCAGTCCATGTGGTTGCTAAGAGTCAGAAATGACTTATTGACTGAACAACAACCAGTATCACTGTATTTCTGCATAGTCTTTACTTTTGAGAGCTTAAATGATACCAAAGAAAAGTATCCCCTTTCCCTTTTATTATACATGTCAGACTTATAGAAACAATTTTCAAGGTGCACACACTATATCACATTTAATAATAACATGTTTGTGAGTCTGCCCTTTTGAATTTTTAATAAATGGTATATAAAATTAATATTCATATTCAAAATAACATTTTGACTATGCTAAATTTGTACTCAAATTTAAGTGCCAATTACCATAAAAAGCAAAATATATTAACATAAATTTTGAAGATTTGTAGTGAACATTTTATACTAAATACTGTTCATTTTAACTGTTGCATAATATAAAGATAAAAGTAATGTAATAATTACAGCTTTTTAAAGAGACTGAGTGGAGGAACATGTTTGCATTTTACTTAGATGTGTGCGTGTTTATGTGTACCACTATATTTTGACCTTCTTCGGAAAAAATTTCTTTAATAAAGAGTACCATCAAATATTATTAGAAATACAGGAAACCAAATTATTTCATATAAGATTAATCCATAGCTATGGATTAGAAGTTTATTATACTATAAGAACTTTTCCATAGATAAAATTTTAAATTACTTTGAGTTATCTTCTTAAAAAATCAGTTCAGAGATACAGAAAACAACATTAGCATCTATTTATAGTGTCCTTTCACTGCAGGTTCAAAAAGGCCTTATTTTATATTATCTCATTCAATCTAACAGAATTTTTATTGCAGTTTTTCTGGAATAAAGCTCCTGAAGATCATTACAGTAGGGGATTTCATTTTTATGTGTTTATAAGACATCTGAGATTATGTATAATAATAGAAGATCTTAACTCCAGTGTATGGAATGAATTGTGAAAAAGAATCTTATCCTTAAACCTTACTTTACAGTAGTATTTTTCAAAATAGGTTCCATAAAAACTAGTTCCATTTTTGAAATACCAGTCTCAACAAAGTTAAACAGACATGTTTATGTCACAGCTTTTCAGTCTCTAATTTAATAATATATTTTACGACTATCTTAACAGTATAGTTTATAATATGTAGCTTTTTCAAAAATTAACTGATTCTAGATTTACTTTCTTCTCTGTGTCTAAAGTGACTACTGTGCTACAGGATCCACTTTGATAATGTTAAAATCGAGCTGGCTATATGATTATTTTTAACACATATTTTCTAGATCTACTCATTTAAATTCTAAAAGTAATATTACCCCATTAGCAGTGAGTGCTTTTTGGCCAGGTACTGCTCTATACTACCGTTCTCTGCTAAAAAGAATGAGGAATCATTAGAGAAATGAGTCTGTCTAGGTCTTGGGTAGGGAGAGTACAAGGTAAGTCTGGAAAAACTGATGAAAAAAGCAAGCAAGCTATCAAAAGAAATGGGACCATGTCAAACAGTTTTAGGCCAAAACTTGAAAGAGTCTGCTGCTATCACCATCATGAAAATCTGAGCTTCTAGTACAAATAACTTTAACTGATGGAGATATATTGATTCTAAGAAAATTGATTGGTAAAATAAAAATTTAAAGGGAAGAAAATAAAAACATTTATTATTACTATATGAGGCAAGTTCATAAATATCAGTAATTAGAGAAAAAGAAGCAGGCCTTTCCACAAAAACTGTATTTCAGGATAGCCAAATAGTTTTATTTTTACAAAAGAAAATCAGCTAATAAAGGAAAAATAAATGATAGAAAATAGCATTTTATAAGATTTAGTAAAATGACTCAAATTATCAATTATTATTAAAACAGGTAGATAAATGTCAACGATTATAATTTGTACTGATCATCACTATTTCTGTTTTCTTCTGTCAAGATACACAGTAATAATGTCTTTCCCCATCTCCTTGAAGCTATATGTAGCATGTGATTTGCTAGTCAATGATAAATGAATAGCAGTGAGACAGGTAGAAATATTTAAGACCTACAGCATTCTGGTCATTTCACTTTTTTTTTTTTTTTTTTTTTGGCCATTTTAAGTCACTGAGAAGTGGTAAGAAGGAATATTTACGTTTTAGGTATCAGTAAACTAAAATGTACTGGAATGGGCGAATCTAATTCAGATGACCATTATATCTACTGCTGGGGGCAAGAATCCCTTAGAAGGACTGGAGTGACCCTCAAAGTCAATGGAAGAGTCTGGAATGCACTATTTTGGGCAATATTAAAAATGACAGAAAGATCTCTGTACGTTTCCAAGGCAAACCAGTCAGTACCACAGTAATCCAAGTCTATGCCCCAACCAGTAATGCTGAAGAAGCTGAACAGTTCTATGAAGACCTACAAGACCTCCTAGAACTAACTCAGAACAGATGTCCTTTTATCGTAGGGGACTGGAATACAAAAGTAGGAGGTGAAGAGTTACCTGGAGTAACAGGCAAATTTGGCCTTGGAGTACAAAATGAACCAGGGCTAAGGCTAACAGAGTTTTTCAAAGAGAATGCACTGGCCATAGCAAACACCCTCTTCCAACAACACAAGAGAAGACTCAACACATGGACATCACCAGATGGTCAATAACGAAATCAGATTGATTATATTCTTTGCAGCCAAAGATAGAGAAACTCTATACAGTCAGCAAAAACAAAACTGGGAGCTGACTGTGGCTCAGATCATGAACTCCTTGTTGCCAAATTCAAACTTAAATTGAAGAAAGTAGGGAAATCCATTAGACCATTCAGGGATGACCAAAAATCAAATCCTTTATGATTATACAGTGGAACTGACAAGTAGATTCAAGGTATTAGATCTGATAGAGTGCCTGAAGAACTATGGATGGAGGTTCATGACACTGTACAGAAGTCAGGGATCAAGATCATCCTCAAGAAAAAGAAATGAAAAAAGGCAAAATGGTTTTTCTGAGGGAGCCTTACAAAGAGCTGAAAAAGGAAGAGACATGAAAGGCAAAGGAGAAAAGGAAATATATATCCATTTGAATGCAGAGTTCCAAAGAAAGCAAGGAAAGATGAGAAAGCTTTCCTCAGTTATCAATGAAAAGAGATAGAGGAAAACAAAAGATGAGAAAGACTAGAGATCACTTCAGAAAAATCAGTGATACCAAGGGAACATTTCATGCAGCCTTAGACACAATAAAAGACAGAAATGGTATGGACCTAACAGAAGCAGAAAATATTAAGAAGAGGTGGCAAGAGTACACTAAAGAACTATACAATAAAGATCTTCACATCTCAGATGACCACGATGGTGAGATCACTCACCTAGAGCCAGACAACCAGGAATGTGAAGTCAAGTGGGCCTTAGGAAGCATCACTATGAACAAAGCTAGAAGAGGTGATGGAATTCCAGTTAAGCTATTTCAAATTCTAAAAGATGATGCTGTGCAAGTGCTGCACTCAATATGCCAGCAAATCTGGAAAACTCAAGCAGTGGCCACAGGATTGGAAAAGGTTAGTTCAAAGGCAATGTCAAGGAATGCTCAACTAAAGCACAATTGCACTCATGTCACACGCTAGCAAAGTAATGATGAAAATTCTCCAATCCAGGCTTCAACAGTACTTGAACTGTGAACTTGCAGATACTTCAGCTGGATTTAGAAAAGGCAGAGGAAATGCAGATCAAATTGCCAACATCCATTTGATCACAGAAAAAGTAAGAGAATTCCAGAAAAAATCTACTTTGCTTTATTGACTATGCTGATGCCTTTGACTATGTAGATCACTACAAACTCTGGAAAATTCTTCAAGAGATGGGGATACCAGAATGCCTTGCCTGACTCCTGAGAAATCTGCATGCTGGTCAAGAAGCAACAGTTAGAACAAGGTAACAGAGTGGTTCACTCTGTTTGGAACAACAGAGTGGTTCCAAATTGGGAAAGGAGTATGTCAGGATTGTATATTGTCACCCTGGTTATTTAATTTCTATGAAGAGTATATCATGCAAAATGCCAGGCTGGAGGAAGCACAAGCTGGAATCAAGATTGCCGGGAGAAATATCAATAACCTCAGACACGGAGACGATACTACCCTTATGTCAGAAAGCGAAGAGGAACTGAGGAGCCTCTTGATGAAAGTGAAAAAGGAGAGTAAAAAATCTGGCTTAAAACTCAGCTTTCAAAAAGCAAAGATCATGGCATCGAGTCCCTTCACTTCGTGGTAAATAGATGGGGAACAATGGAAACAGTGACAGACTTCATTTTCTTGGGCTCCAAAATCACTGCAGATGGTGACTGCAGCCAAGAAATTAAAAGATGTTTGCTCCTTGGAAGAAAAGCTATGATCAAACTAAACAACATATTAAAAAGCAGAGACATTACTTTGCCAACAAAGGTCCGCCTAGTCAAAGTTACGGTTTTTCCAATAGTCATGTATGGATGTGAAAGTTGAACTATAAAGAAAGCTGGGTGACAAAGAACTGATGCTTTTGAACTGTGGTGTTGGAGAAGATTCTTGAGAGTCCCTTGGACAGCAAGGAGGGCTAACCAGTCAATCCTAAAGGAAATAAGTCCTGATAATTCATTGGAAGGACTGATGCTGTAGCTGAAACTCCAGTGCTTGGCTCACCTGTTGTAAAGAACTGACTCATTGGAAAAGACTCTGATGTTGGGAAATATAGAAGGCAGGAGGAAAAGGGGTCGACAGAGGATGAGATGGTTGGATGGTATCATTGACTCAATGGAGATGAGTTTGAGCAAGCTCTGGGTTTTGGTGATGGACTGGGAAACCTGGTGTGCTGCCGTTCATGAGGTCCTGAAGAGTCAGACATGACTCAGCTACCGAACTGAAGTCACTGAGATTTTAGAATTCTTTGTTACTGTGAATCTAATCTTTCCGGTCTATTGTAACATTGAGTTGAACATTTGATTGTGTTAAAGTATCATCACAGATATGATTTTCTGGTAAAAAGGGAAAACATAACTGTATAATAGAGAGATCAGAATATTATTACTCTCATCAGTGATTATTTTGGGAATTATTGATGATATAGCAACTAGGTAAGATGTGTCTCTGAATGCATTATGCTATAAATATCTCATGTAGGATGCAGTCTAGCCCCAAATGATTAATATTAATGTGTAATAGGACTTTAACTCCCAGTTTACAGGATTCCAGAGGACAGAAGAATGTGCTAAATGATACTACAAATCCAGAAGGTAAACTAATGATTTGAATATTCACCATATCAGTACTATTAAAAAAAAAAAGACAGCTCTATATAAAGAGATTTAATCTACTGCAATGTGTAGTCCCAAACTGAATCCAGGTTTAGACAAAGTATTTGTAGAACATATATGGAAGATAATTAGGAATATTTGATTATGGAATAGTATTAAATGACACTGAAGGAATTTTAGTAGTTCTGTTATGTATGACATTGAGTACTTAGAAACATGCTATTTTAAAAATATTAATTAATTCTGAAGTATTTCAAAATGAGATCACTTTTAAATATATCAACATATTCAAAATATCTTTAAAATGCATTAATACAATTTTGACACTTTGGGATATAAGTTTCATTTTAAAGATTCGGAACAAAAAAAAAATAAACTGAACTTTAGCAAAACAAAGTTTAAAAGGCAAAACCAAAAAATTACATAGCTAACTTATATTTGTGTTTATGCTGCTGCTGCTGCTAAGTTGCTTTAGTTGTGTCCGACTCTGTGCGACTCCATAGATGGCAGCCCACCAGGCTCCACCGTCCCTGGGATTCTCCAAGCAAGAATACTGGAGTGGGTTGCCATTTCCTTCTCCAATGCATGCAAGTGAAAAATGAAAGTGAAGTCGCTCAGTCGTATCTGACTCTTAGTGACCCCATGGACTGCAGCCTACCAGGCTCCTCTGTTTTTTGGGATTTTCCAGGCAAGAGTACTGGAGTGGGGTACCATTGCCATCTCCGATTTATGTTTAAAATTACATGTAAATTAATTTTAAGCTAGACTTCTAATTTAACATTCTACAAATTTAAAGTATATTAATTATGTTAGAGTGGATTCTCTTTTTGCACATTCTTCTCCTATTTTCTTCACTTAATCACTGTCAGACCATTGATCCAATTACTACTCAGAGGAGTCAGCTCCACTGTCTGGTGCTGCTTACTGCCAAGTGAAAATCAATAGAACCACCCATCATTATCTATTCTGAAGAATGTGAGTATTGATTTTGAAAACCCCCATTCTACTAGTTTTAGAATATGGCTCATACTGTCTTGGGAACTCCTTTCCTCTCACAGGCAATATGATGCATCACTAGGTCCTATCTATCAACTGACCCTCATCCTTCAATCCGATTCCCACCATTACTCTGCTCTCTGGCTTCCTTCTGCCTCACTCTTTTTCTTCTCCCTATTAAACCAGGGAATTCTTCCAGATACTTTAGGTCAAAAACTCAAAACTACTTTTCCAGAAAAAATTTTCCAGGTACCCTAGACTAGTCAGTTCTCCTGCACAGCCCCACTTTCATTCTAACTGTACTAATTTAGACCTAGGCTCTCAGCAGTATGCGAGCAATCATTCCTCTTTTACTTACTGTTGTATCCTTTGCAACTCTACTAGCATGTTTTGAGTTTAATAGATTCATATGATGAATTTTAATAAAGATTTCTGTAAACCATTTTTGATTTTTGGCATAAAAAAATAGTATGATACAGAAAAACACTGGGAAAACACATTTTCTTATGGATTTCTGCCTGGATGTATTTAAATGCTGAGTCAGAATTTTTGGAAGAATGAACAGGATTGGAGCTTGACTGAGTCCAGTTTCAGCTACGTATCTGTTACAGTCTTGATTACATCTATAAGTTGCATAAATTCTATAAAATCAATTATTTGAAGGATGACTTTTATTTTAGCACTAGAAATCTTTCAAACATGGATATTCAATTATTTGCTATTGTCATTACTACATTTGATGCTAGTAATATGATAATCTTCTGAGGACAATCAATAGTATTGAATCAAGCCAATATATATTGGACAAGTATATATTGCTTTTAATTCCAGAAAAGTTTAAACATCACAGAAAAGCATTTGTAGAAGATGACAAGCTATTTTTTTTTTTTTTTTTAATATTGGCTTACCAGGTGGCACTAGTGATAAAGAACCTACCTGCCAGTGCAAGAGGTGTAAGAGACGTGGGTTTGATCCCTGGGTCAGGAAGATGCCCTGGAGCACGGCATGGGAGCCCACTCCAGTATTCTTGCCTGGAGAATCCCATGGACAGAGGGGCCTGATAAGCTACATTCCATGAGGTCACAAAGAGTCAGACACAACTGAAGTGACTTATCTCACTCAACCTAGATTGTCATTGTGCTAGTACAAATGTGTGATACATGGATGGAAGAACAAGGGTAAGAATAGTCAAGATATTTTACAGAAGAATTAAGTATTACATATAAAACATAAGACAGAAATTCTTATTTAAAGACATAAAACTTAAACAGTATTGTGTTTGTAACCAGATGGACAAACAGACTTGGAATACATTTGAAAAACAAACCTATACAAATACTGAAACCTGATATATGACAAAGTTTTACCTTATATCATTAGGAAATGATGGAATTCTCAATAAATTACATGGAGAATGGAAACTGTGACACTATCTAAATCATGAAAATCATTATCACCATCATGATTATAGTATATTAAATGTTTAAAAGTTAAAGAAAAATTACAAAGATTTCTAAGGTACTATAAGAATATTTTCTCAGGGTAGTGAATAATTTCTTAAGACCCTATAAACACTAAATTTAAAGGAAGAGATTGCTAAAGTAGATTATACTGAAACAAAGAACCATTCATCAAAAAATAAATAAATAAAAAGGAAATAAGAGCTAAAATCTGGAGAAAATGTTTGCAACACAACATAACTGACAACAAGCTCATGGTCGAGATATATAAATATCTCATAAGAATCAATAAATAGACAACACAACACATTTTTTACAAAAGGCAATGATTGTAACAAGCACTTAGAAAACATACTTAAAAGCATTGAGACAACTAAAATTGTCAATAAACATATATAAAAGAGTTTAACTTCTTGGAAATCAGAGAGATGTATATATTTTAAATCAAAATTAGGCAGCGCTTATATATATCAGATTAGCAAAAATAAAGAAAAAAAAAACTAATCTGGCAGAAGCATGCATTAAAAGAGCAAAGTCACACGTGGTTATAAAAACTGAGATATCCTTAGTCCACTTAGCTATTAGCACTGAAAACTAAGGCAACTGGTGTCATAATAACTATTACAAGAGATATTTGTTTTTGAAGATAAGACTTTAAGCTGATAAACAACTTTGCTCCAAGAAAATTCTGTGAACCAACACATACAGACAAAGAGTGCGCTTGTATATGCAGACACCTCTCTTCTCTGGACAATATGTTGCTCACTTAGACAAAGAGCTTATTAATCAAACAATCCTCTCACCACTGTGTCTACCAATCAATCCTAAACTATGCCATTTTTCCCATTAATGGTTATTTCTCTCAATTAAAACCCTTAGTTTAGAACTCAAGCCTGGACACTCAAGTCTTCTATTAATATAAATATTTTCCTCAGAATACTCCTTGAGATACTGTTAATACTAAGATTCACTCAAGGTTGTGTCCTTTCTTTATAAAATTAGTGTAATAAACTTTGCTTAATCAGTAGACTATTCTAGTGGTCTTTGGGGGATTCAGCAGTCAACTATTCTAGTAATGGGCTTCGAAAGTAGCTCAGATGGTAAAATATCTGTCTGCAATGCAGGAGACCTGAGTTCAACCCTTGGGTCTGGAAGATTCACTAGAGAAGTAAATGGCAACCCACTCCAGTTTTCTTGCCTGGAGAATCCATGGACAGTAGATCCTGGTGGGCTACAGTCCACAGGGTCACAAAAAGTCACACACACTAACACACACTTGTAATTTAGCATCATCAACAAAGCTAAAATATTAATACACTTATGTACCAGGACTGCAAGGAGATCCAACCAATCCATTCTGAAGGAGATCAGTCCTGGGTGTTCTTTAGAAGGAATGATGCTAAAGCTGAAACTCCAGTACTTTGGCTACCTCATGCGAAGAGTTGACTCATTGGAAAAGACTGATGCTGGGAGGAATTGGGGGCAGGAGGAGAAGGGGATGACAGAGGATGAGAGCCAGTGAGATGGCTGGATGGCATCACTGACTCAATGGACGTGAGTCTGAGTTAACTCCGGGAGTTGGTGATGGACAGGGAGGCCTGGCGTGCTGCGATTCATGGGGTTACAAAGACTCAGACACGACTGAGCAACTGAACTGAACTGAACTCCATTCCTGGGTATATATACTAGAGAAAATCATAGAATGAGACGTGTGCAAAAAATATTCTTAATAGTTGTTGGAAACAATCCAAATGCCTGTCAATAGTATAGCTATGCATAGACAGATCTACATATTTATGCAATGGAAAATTTTACAGTTATGAAAATAAACTACAATGATACCTATAGATGTAAGTAGAGAGGTTTAGCTTGGGAGGAGAGTGTTTATGTCAGGTGCAGCACCAGAATATATATCTGTATACTTTAGAAGATAAATTGGAAGCTGGCGAAGAAGTGACCTGTTACCTATGCCCACCTTTTATATGAAATTGTTCCATTGGTGTGGATGAGAAGCCTTGAACAGAGAGAAAGCAACCATATTGTTTTAGTTATTTCCCTGTTGTGCTGTAAATTGTTTTTTTTTAGTCATTTGTTAAAAAAAAAGAATAACCAAACAGACCCAGCGATAAAGCAGGAAGCAAAACAAACCTAGGCCCTGCCCTTTGGGAACTACATTCCAGTGGAGGGAAGACAAATAGAATAATAAAGGCTAAATTAGGGATGTAAAGAAAAAGAGAAAGAAAGAATTTTAAGTCAGAAAAAGTAAGGGCTTTGAAGAAAAAGCTGGGTGAGAAGGCAGGAATGAGCATGCAGGCATTCTCAGTCAGTCATTTCTGACTCTTTGTAACCCCGTGGACTATAGCTTGCCAGGCTCCTCTGTCCATGGAATTTTTCAGGCAAAAATACTGGACTGTGGTTGCCATTTTCCTCCTCCAGGGAATGAGAAAGCATGCTATTTTATATGAGGTACTTGGGAAAAGTCTCAGAAACAAAGAGGTAATTAAATGGAGACCTTGAGCTCCTGAAGGAAGCAGAGGAATGAGCCACATGGATATTCAAGTGGAGAGTCCTCTGGACAAAAGTGTGTGTGTGCTGTCACTTCAGTGGTGTCTCTTTGCAACGCCATGGTTCGTAGCCCATCAGGTTTCTCTGTCTATGGGGATTCTCCAGGCAAAAATACTGGAGTCAGTTACCATGCCCTCTTCCAGAGGATCTTCTGACCCAGGGATCGAAACAACAATTCTTATGTCTCCTTCATTGGCAAGCAGATTCTTCACCACTAGCAACCTAGGACGCCCTTTAGACAAAGGTAGCCTTGAAGAAGAAACATATTGCTTTCTTTGAAGAATGTTAAAGAGTCCAGTGGAGCTTGAGAAGATGTGGGCGATGAAGTCAGAAAAGTCTTAGGTTTAAAATTTTGATCAATAAGCTGGTAAATGCTCCCCCCTTCTTCACCTAACTTTCTTGTGACTTTTCTGTCAGTTCCATGGAAATAAGAAATCTGCTGCCTATTATAATGGCCAACTGGATGCATCTATATGTTGGCTCTCTTTCTGCTCTTGCTTAAGGTCTTTTAATGTACCACCAAAACTTTGTTCTGATCCTCTATCATATCACTAATTAAATCATGTTGTAATGTTTTTCTGATTGTCTATATTTCCCACTATATTTTAAATTCTATGATAACAAAAACCATATATCTATACATGCACACACATGTATCTTATCTTACTGACCACTGTATTGTCATTAGAGCAAAATATGTATACATACTTAATAAATACTGAATGCATGAGAGGATAAATATATTCTTCAAATGAATTATGGGTAAGATACTGAACACTATTATGAATATAGAAATTTTTCTTATTCACTGCGGCTATTTATGAAAAAAGCATTGAAATGATGATGCTCTCCAGAAATCTGAATTAACCACATGTGGTCTATGCATATTTCACCAAGTTATTCAGTCTCTCTTAAACTCAGATTTCTTCTCTGTACAATGAAAATAGTATTTAATGCAGAGTGAATAAAGACTAGAAGAATGAGAAGCCTATCTACCTATAAGCTTATTATAAGATAAAAAGAGAGCACATGTATAATGAACAAATAATAACCTTATTCTCATCATTTGAAGCTTTAACATGAGAAGTATAGAGCAACACTGAATAGTTGCATTTCTCCACAATTAAGAGTGCTAATAAATTAACATAATTGGAATTTTCTCTCATCCTGATATCACTTTTCCACATCATTTACAGCCTGTCGCTTTTTTGATAATAATATATTAATCATTTTTTATTGTGCATCTATGGGTAATCTACATGAAAAATGATTCTTACCAGTTGACAGAAAGAAGAAATGTTACCTAGAGAGGTTCAGTAAAGCCTATATTGTTTCAAAAACCAAGAACTTTCTTTCCTTGTTTGAAAATGGTTTTATTATTTTCCCAAATCATCTGACATAAAAATTACTTTTTTTCTATTCTGAAATAGCTCTGCTTTCTAAGATTCTCATCAATCTCTTGTTCATGCATTTATTACTTGGCCCTATATTCCCAGACATTTAGTATGGTCATTCTTGGATACCCATCTGCCTTCATACCCCGCTTCCACTGAGTTTATCTCTACTCTAGATTAGCCAAAATTATTAATAAAAGCAGATATGATGAACCATCACTACTTGGTCTTCCTTAGTTTCATTATTCCAAACCAAGGGTTTTTAAAACATCCACTGTAATTCTCAGAAAATGTTGATATTGGAGGGAACTTAAAAATATCCAAGAAGTGAAATATTAAAAAACAAACACTGATTATGCATGAAGAGAACTATTAAGTTTATCAAACATAAAAAATGTTCTCCATTCTGTCCATGTTTAAAGCAGATCACTTTTTTCAATATCCTATGCTAAAACATAATGGAAAAGAACATGAACCATAATGTGTGTGTGTATATATATATATAATTGAATTGCTTTTCTATACATCTGAAATTAACATCACACTGTAAATCAACTATACTTAAATAAAATAAATTTTAAAGAAAAGATCACTTTTAAGAGTATCACTTGCAAAAACTGCTATAGGCAATAATAGTTTGATAAGTCAGTTTGAACAGGTGAAGGAGTCTATAGGCCCAACTCTATGAGAGAAGCTCCATGCAATTCTTAATCCTCTTACTTAACTGTGACCCCCAACCTCCACTGTATTAGTGCAAACATGATGCTTTTTGCTGTAACTGAAGCAGGGTGTAGTGTACCTGCTAATAAATGGACCTTCAGAGAAAAAGAGATTCTAGTTGTTAGTCAAACCTTTAACAGCTCATTAATATAACTGATTAGTGAAAGCCATAGGTTAGGTGTTATGGTGCATTCAAAGATGGGGCAGAAGTGATAAATTACATTTCAAAAATTATTAGAGTCTATTATAGAAAATAAGGTACATTTATGAACAACTGTAATTCACTACAAAGCTGCCTATATGTTAATGACTGACATAGTGGGCATTTTATCCTATTTTCAGTTTAGGGGTTTGATGGACTCTGTAAAATAACCGAATGCTATGCATATACTTAGATTCTCATTCTTGTTAAATTTCATCAATTAATATATTTTTATTAATCTGTTTAAGTTTCTTGAAAATGGTTACATAATTTATTTGGAAAGTAAAATGGTTTGAATGTAATTGTAGAAGTAGCTACATACAAAGCTAATGCACTGGGATCCCAAAGGTAGTACCAAGACAGTCTGTGTCTCTGTGATTCCTCTTCCCAATTGAGCAAATACAGCCATCTCATGTCAACCCTTAAAACTTTAGACACAAGATCCCAAGGCACAGTGGCCACATTTCCAAACACAACTTGGAGCCAAACAGCTTGATTTCATAACTAACTCATCGAAATAAGGAAAATCTGAAAGTGGCAGCTTGCTTGTCCCTAGGGTGTTCTGAAGGACATGAATAAAATAAATGTGAACCATTTCATTAAGGGTATCTGAATCTTCTATCTGGATTTTTGCTGAGGAAGTAAACAGGGTGAAAAATGTGAAAAGAAATAGCACATTGTATCTTCCCTTTTCATTGATTTTGGAATTAGTTACTTAGATCAAATAAATATCTTTATGGCATATAAATTAGGTGGCACTGAGGAGTTGTGATGAATATTTTGCTAATAAGTTTCTTGTATTTAGATGAAATTTTTCATGATTTGAGTTAATAATGAAAGATACACTAATTAAATACTTTTTTCATTAGCAGATTCTTTACCTACTGAGCTGAGGGAAGCTCAATGCATTTACAATATTTGTTACATTTGCCATGTCTTCTGAAGTTGTCTGATATACTTTACCACCTTCTCAATGTAACTCTTTATTCCATGTCATTCATTTCTCTTATACACCTCCTCTTTCCTTTATATACTAAACTTGTTAATACAACCTGAACAAATAACACTTAATGTCATATCTCTATAGGCTCCTACATATGCATCTCTAATATTTCAGTCTTTAAGTCTATAAAATGCATTATTACTAATATTTCAAGCACTTAATAAAAATGTACAGTTAACTGGTAAATTGAATATTTTATTTTACCTTTGGCCAAAAATGACAAGGAAAAAGTTTAAGCTTTATAAGCTACTGCTAAAACTGGAATCCTATAGTTTTATTCAGTATACTCATCACGGATAGCCATGCCTTATATCAAATATCTCTTAGACTGAGATATAAGAAATTACATCAAGGAGTGAATAAATGCCAACAGGCAAAATGAACAACCATTAGAGCGAATATTGTCTCAATATTTATATGGTTATTTTATTTCATTGGCAATCACAGAGTATTGGTTGAAGTATGGATCAATATTGAAGTGGAGAGATAATAATAAGTCTAAATGAATTAATTACCACTTGTTTAGTAAGCAAAATCTTTCAAAGATGACGTTCTTGAGTAAGCAATAAAATGAAATAGAAATACCCTGCTATACACAGAAGAATATACTCAGATGTTTCTATCATTGACAAGAATAACAACTCTTTAAGAGAAGGAAGGGGTTGTAACTTAAAATAGTTTATATTTTAAGACTATCTCATATCATAAATATATGTCATCTTCTAAAAGATTTAGTTGTTTTGGAGGTACTTCAATTTGTGTGCTTACTTACAGAGCTTCTCACAGTGGGGCTTCTTAAATCAGCAATTCCTTGAAGCTTCTAAGGGTCTAGTCAACTCTTTAAAAGTAGAGGGTCATAACTGATAAGCATTTTAGATCCAGGTTGGCCAATAGTTTTACCTCATATGTCAAATCCAATCAATACATACTGGCTGTCCAAAATGATGCATTAGGAAAGACTCTGAGTTTCAGTAGAAATATGATGATTACCTTAGGATGTCTACCCATGGGACAGGAAAAGAGATTTACTTCATGAATACAGTGAATTTTTCATTTTCTTAACTCCATTAATACTTCATCAGATGCAGTGAAACTGGGAGTAAATGTATTAGCCAAACACATCTTGTGAATATTTCTCACCTGCATTTCACTGTGTTTTTTTTTTTTGTTTGTTTGTTTTTCTTTTGTTTTTCCCCATCTCCTGTTGCCTTTCAGGTGGTTACAATGACTAGACTTTTCAAAGTAATAGCAACTTAACAAAAATGCTTCCATGGCTTAGCACTGATCTTGCCTTTTCTGAAATACTAATTCTTACTCATTTGTAGACAAAAAATATTGCTATAATTGATAACAGATATGATGGTTGTCTTTGTAACATTATTGCTACTATGCAATTTATACTGTTTTGTATCAGCCACATATTATGAATGGGATTGACTTCGGTTTCAAGGGAAAGAAAGATTGTTCTAAGCTAATCAGGGTAACTTTAACCCCTTTTCCATTGTCATCAGTTCACATAAACCTGGCCTAATCCAGTAAGCATACTAATTACCCCATTCACAAGTATAAGACCAATTTAGAATAATAAGATTTCCCCCTCCATCACCGCCCCAGGGCTTTCGAGAAAGTAGCATCATTGATGTCCTGAAAAAGTCACCAGAAAAGAAATCGTTTCCTACTCTGACAGAATTATGAAGGGATATGATACTAAAAACTGCTATCAGTATTACTGTACCAAGGCTAAACCCTTTGACTGTGTGGATCATAACAAGCTGTGGAAAATTCTTAACAAGCTGGGAGTATAAGACCACTTTACCTATCTCCTGAGAAATCTGTATGCAGGTCAAGAAGCAACTGTTAGAACCAGACATGGAACAATAGACCAGTTTAAAATTGGGAAAGGAGTATGTCAAGGCTGTATATTGTCATCCTGCTTATTTACCTTATACGCAGAGTACATTATATGAAATGCTGGGCTGGGTGAAGCACAAGCTGGAATCAAGATTGCTGGGAGAAATATCAATAATCTCAGATATTCAGATGACACCACTCTTAGAAAGTGAAGAGGAACTAAAGAGCCTCTTGATGAATGTGAAAGAGGAGATTGTAAAAAAAAAAAAGATGGCTTAAAACCCATCATTCAGAAAGCAAAGATGACGACATCTGGTCCCATCACTTCATGGCAAATAGATAGGGAGAAAATGGAAACAGTGACAGACTTTATTTTCCTGGGCTCCAAAATCACTGCAGACAGTGACTGCAGCCATGAAATTAAAAGACACGTGCTCCTTGGAAGAAAACCTATCACAAAACCTAGACAATGTGTTAAAAAGCAGAGACATTATTTTGCCAATAAAGGTCCATATAGTCAAAGCTATTGTTTTTCCAGTAGTCATGTATGGATATGATAGCTGGACCATAAAGAAGGCTGAGCACCGAAGAATTGAAGCCTTCGAACTGTGGTACTGGAGAAGACTCTTAAGAATCCCTTGGACAGCAAGGATATCAAACCTGAACGAAATCAACCCTGAATATTAATTGGAAGGACCGATGATGAAGCTGAAGCTCCAGTACTTTGGCCACCTGATGCAAAGAACTAATTCATTGGAAAAGACTCTGATGCTGGGAAAGATAGAAGGCAGGAGCCAAAAGAGAAGACAGGGGATAGATGGTTGGATGGCATCACTGACTCAATGGACATGAGTTTGAGCAAACTTTTGGAGATAGTGAGGGACACAGAAGCCTGGCGTACTGCTGTCCATGGGGTCGCAAAGAGTAGGACATGACTTAGTGACTGAACAACAAAAACTGCGCTGGTAAGAAGTACAGTGTAAAGGACAGAGCTGAGAGGATAACAGATAAGTATATCCATTTTCCGCCTGAAGAATGCCTCTTCTAGACTTTTCAATTGCATGAGAAAAATAGAATTCTTTTATTTTTATTAAACATTTACACATGGGTATTTATTAACAGTAAATGAAAATTTTCTGATATGTACCTTTTTAAGTTTCGATGAAAATGTCTTTAAAATGGATTACCCTCTCTCCTGTTTTCTTTAAAGTCAGTAAATATATGAATCACAATTCTGTTTCTTGGTGACTCGAAAATAATTGTGATTGTTCATTATTATTTTGTTTTGAATATAGAAATATGACTATTTGAATCTCCACTAGGTTCACTAGAACCACTATAGCCTCCACTCATCAAGGCCACTGTAATTTCAAATGTAATGAAGTCTCAAATCTTGACTTTTTAATTGAAATATTAAGTCAGTGTACCGGAGAAGGCAATGGCACCCCACGCCAGTACTCTTGCCTGAAAAATCCCATGGACAGAGGAGCCTGATAGGCTGCAGTCAATGGGGTCGCGAAGAGTTGGACACAACTGAGCAACTTCACTTTCACTTTTCACTTTCATGCATTGGAGAAGGAAATGGCAACCCACTCCAGTGTTCTTGCCTGGAGAATCTCAGGGACGGGGGAGCCTGGCAGGCTGCCGTCTATGGGGTCACACAGAGTTGGACACAACTAAAGTGGCTTAGCAGCAGTAGCAGCAGCAAGTCAAAGTAAACATTGTTTATCTATCACAATGCCCTTCAAACAAACAACAAAAAAAAATGTTTGATTTCTTTAAATCTAATTCTTTGCTCAGCTACTGAAATTCTTTTCAGTGTCATAAAAATTTTCATATTTGTGGAATACATTAATTCTACCCTAAAATACTAGTTACTATGAACTCTTTAAGACAGATGTTGGATAACTGAAATTATGTCTATACTAGAAGATAAAAAAAGATAGAAATTTTTTATATTTTCTATATCACACCAACAGCAATAGAATTTATAAGCCCAAAGATTATTTTTTAAAAAATACAGTAGATATTCAGGCTTCCCTGGAGAAGAAAGTATGCATACATACATATGTAATTCACTATTTTCTAAGGAATAACACTGAGAGAAATTAGCACTGAAAGACTGTATCATTGATAAATTAATACTACATTGTATGTATCTGTGTTTGTGTGTGCAGGTATGAGGGGATCTTTTATTATAGTCATCCAAAGGGGCAGTCGGTACTGTCCCCGGAACATTTAAGTATCATGAACAAAGTTCATTATTCAGTTCAGTTGCTCAGTCGTGTCCGATTCTTTGCAACTCCAAGAATTGCAGCACGCCAAGCCTCCCTGTCCATCACCATCTCCTGGAGTTCACTCAGACTCACGTTCATCGAGTCCGTGATGCCATCCAACCATCTCATCTTCTGTCGTCCCCTTCTCCTCCCACCCCCAACCCTTCCCAGCATCAGAGTCTTTTCCAATGAGTTAACTCTTCCCATGAGGTGGCCAAAGTACTGGAG